>OZ057408.1:39694027-39738751 GCA_964056735.1 Allodiplogaster pararmata | reverse complement strand
CAGTAATAATAAATGCGAGTTTTCTTTCAGTAACACGAATACGTTTTGTTTATTGTTTTTTTTAAATTATACCTCATTAGCTCGCAAAATTATTTTTTTAATTCTTAGTTCGAGGTCATTGAGGTATTATGAGGTCAGTAAGGAAGAGGGTCGGTAGGTCGGTCGCTCTATAAAACTTTTCTGCAAGTTGGCAGTTCACCTATGAGTTTGATATCAGTACTGTTTATCATAATGCACGTCTTGTTTCTGGAATACCGCGACGATTGCTAAACGCGTAAATGGGGGCCATACAGCACCTTTAGGGCGTTTTCTGCGGAAATTCGAATCCCAAAAAAAAATTCTAGACTACTGTCATTAAATCCGTGGTTTAATTACCCAAGTTTGAGTGTACGGACACTCTCCCACGGGCAATCCCATCCAAGGTCAACCCCTTCCCACGGGCGTCTCTCTACGCGACTCGAACCAACGCGGCGACGCCAAGCAGATCGACGGCTGAAGTCCGGGTTTGAGTAGAGTAGGGGCGGGGGAGTTGGGGAACGGGACATTCAGTAAAGGAGTTTCCATTGTGACTCCCAGTTCTTTGATTTAGCATTCTATTCTCGCATTCTGATTCAGTAAATTTAGTAATTAAGTAATTTATCGTTCTCCATTTATTTTCTTCATTTGTTTGTTTGTTGCTGTGAAGTAAAGGTCATAAAATCCCGCGTGGCGATTTCATAAGTAGAGAGAAAAGGATTTATCCTTGAGTTTATCTGCTCAGAAATTCAAAGGCGACTACAACTACCTTATTATTAAAAGTTTCAATAATCAAACCATTTTTCGTAATCAGCCGATAAAAGTTTCAATATGAGATCCTTGATTGTGTTTTTTTTTTTAAAACGCGTCCGCTCCAACGTAACCCGGTTAGAGAAATATGAAATTTGTCGAAATTGCGGCCGACGGACTAGCTTTGGCCCGTGCCAATAATTCTCAAACTTTTCATCTCAAGATGAAGCTTTTTGATTCTAGGGCTGAGTACTTGATGGTTTTGAATCTGAACTGGGTCCTCATAATGCATTCGAAAAACACAGACGCGCTTTCGCTTGAATAAACTTGGACTAAGATCTGCCCGGAAGCAATACAACAGCAATAATCTAATTTTGTTAAGAGTTAAGCAGTAGAACGTGAGGGTTTGCCGTTTGAACTGATACAAAGATTCGCGGCAGTTCAATTCTGAAACCTGCAAAGATACAGTAGACTTTCACCCGACCTTCATGCGTTCTAACCAGGGGTTGAACGCGACCCGGACAAATTCATGTTTACATGTATCCACCCAAAAAAACTGAATTGAAAAAAAATTAATTGTTGGAACTGCATACTGCTTTGCTTCTTTGAGATTTCTATGACAGGTGATTTTTTTACATTTGTATTATTATTATACATGTGGATAACAAGAACAGAACTCAATCAAAAAGTGGCACAGATTACAACTGCTGATAAAACAATCAAAATGTTCATGAAAAAGCACACGAAGTTCACACATGAAAAATTCATTTTTTAATCTTCATCTTGTTCACATTTCATACAAAATGTCAAGCTTTCAAAAAAATTTGACCGGTTTCGGCACGGACATACATGTGAAGCGCAGAGATTTTTAGATTTTTTACGTTTGCGTAAATTGATGTTCACTAGATGAATAGCACGTTAAAGCGCCTTTCTAAACTCTTCTGAAAGCTCTTTAAAACGAAAAATCGCCCAATTGTGTTTCCTTTTTTCCTCGTGACTTGTCACCGGCGCGGAAATGCATGTGGAGCGGAGGAATTGAATCAACTTGTTTCTAATGTTTGTATCACTTGTTCAACTCTTTAGGAAGACAGCACGTTTGAGCTGACTTCAGAACTTAGTTTGAAAGTCACGATTCCTCTTTTCCTGGGGTACTATAATACTTTTAGTGGGCTATCGTGCCTTCAAACAAAGTACAGCGTTGAGTTATAAGCCATCTCTCCACTGTTCAAGAGTAACGGCTGAGAATTAATAAGATAATCTCGCGTTATAAAACTTTCGGTATATAATGTTTTTTTGAAGAAAAAAATTAGTTCTAATCGTGTAAATAATTTTTGTAAACTTATCATCTGTTTTGGGGATTGATAATATTCTTAATCGAAGTGTTTTCTAACCCGAACTGTGCGTGAAATCTAAGCGCTATCTCTAAAAACCCAGTGATACGAACTCTCTATCTTCGCTTGTGTTATCAAAATTCTGGAAACGCTCTCGAATCATAGGTAAAATATGTCTTGATTGTTCAATAGGTCGATCGCTGAAGTAGGCTAAAAGTTTCACTTTTAGCTTTACGAAACCGGTTGAGGCTGAGTTATGACCAATGAAACGTAATATTTATGTACAGGGTGTACAGAAAGTCCAGGTGCCCGACTTTGTCACTTGGCATCTTTTTTGTTTGGAGTAGCGGTCGTAAGATTTTTCTCTTGTATCTTATTCATAATGTTGCTAACATACCCTGAAAAAATAAGAATGATAAGTCTTGTCGTTTTCTGGTAATGCTCCCTGATATGGACCGAGGCTACATTCTGCACTTGAGCCAGTCCGGTCCACACTCAAAAGCACATCGCCAGAACCACTAGATTTGTTGTTGTTGTTGTTGTTTTGCCCATAGGTCCTGTCGAGAGGAGTCCTTTTGGGATAGGTTGGTGAGGATCCTTTTGAGTCCGGAGAGATTTTATCCGTCTACACTCGCACCGCAGTCGGCGATCCTCTTGGCGAGACCCATTCGTTAACCGGAGAAGGGCAAGAGGTTATTTCACTGGCGCCTTGACTCGCCATTGAAAGTATAGCGGAGTATCGGCTGATGTTTTGTCCGGTGGCATGCCCAAGCCGGTCCGGCATCGCCCTCCTTCGACGAGCTATACTAACCAGTTTTTGGTCCGCGGCGGGATTTCTCCCGCTACCTCCCAGCACGAATTCTTCGTAGGGAGGCGTCCCTCTATCCGCCACCTGAGGTCGCGCTCGATTCTGGACTGGATGATCCGGCTCCATCCGTGACAGGCTCTTAAGGCTGTAGAGTCACGAATGGCCACTGTTGCCAGTGTGTTTCGAACCACTGGATTCGCCCGCAGCACCATTCAAAACACAATACGTCGCTTTCGTGAGGACTGGTACGACGAATGACCGTCCCAGGAGCGGCAGACCAGTGACCGCGACCACTTCCTTCAACGTGAGAAGCATCCGAGACCAGATTCGATAAAACCTTAAGCAGAGTCTCAGGAAACTCGCGAAGGAGCTGAATATCTCGGCTAGTTCTGTTCAGACGATCGTCAAATCCCGCACTGGACTTCGCCCAATCAAGCTGCAGAAGACTCACACATTGACGGACCAGATGAAGGTGACCCGTCTTTGCAGATGTCGTGAACTGTCAAAGCGGTTCAAGCCGGTGTGATGTTTGGATATTCTCTTCACCGATTAGAAGTTGTTCAATATTGAGCAATCCTTCAACCACCAGAACGATAGGATTTGGTCGAAATCGGTCAGAGATGCCAATAAGAGTGGCCGTTACGTCTCGAGAAAGGGCCATCCCGCTTCTGTCATGGTCTGGGCCGAGATTTGCGCGAATGGCAAGACTACGCTCGTTTTCGTCGAGCGGGAAGTCAAAATGAATGCCTGAACGACATTCTCATACAGGAAGTACTTCCCTGGAGCCAGGCTCACTTTGCGGGACGCAAATCGGTGTTCCAGCAGAACTCTGCGCTTGCCCACAAGGCTAAAGAGGTGCAAGAACAATTTCCTCCCCCATGATCACATCCGCCAAATGGCCTCCGTACTCACCTGATTTGAATTCTCTAGACTTCTCTGTGTGGTCGGTCCTTGAGAGCAAGGCCTGTGCTTCGCCACACAAGAATTTGGAAAGTTTAAAGCGCGCCCTACAGAAGGCGTGGGATGACCTTGACGTCGCTTACATGTTTGGATGCCTTCCACAAGCGACTCTGCGCCTGTGTCAAGGAGAAAGGAGGGCTGTTTGAAATTTGAAAACGCATTTGTATCCCAAACTATTTGAATAAACTTTAATGGCAATTTTGTTTGATTTGCTCGATCCGTTAAGTTTTTATCGGAAAAATACTATGAACCTGGACTTTCTGTACACCCTGTAGTGTTCTTTTAACTTGATTTGAGAAAACTTGGATACATTTCTTTCGAGTGAGGGAGAGGCTCGGTAGGTCGGTCGCTCTAGAAGAATTTTTGCCAGTTTGCAGTTTACCTATGTCTCGAAACACACTGGCAACAGAGGCCATTTGTGACTCTACAGCCTTGAGAGCCTGTCACGGATGGAGCCGGATCATCCAGTCCAGAATCGAGCGCGACCTCAGGTGGCGGATAGAGGGACGCCTCCCTACGAAGAATTCGTGCTGGGAGGTAGCGGGAGAAATTCCGCCGCGGACCAAAACTGGGTAGTATAGCTCGTCAAAGGAGGGCGATGCCGGACCGGCCTGGGCATGCCACCGGACAAAACATCAGCCGATACTCCGCTATACTTTTCAATGGCGAGTCGAGGCGCCAGTAAAATAACCTCTTGCCCTTCTCCGGTTAACGAATGGGTCTCGCCAAGAGGATCGCCGACTGCGGTGCGAGTGTAGACGGAAAAAATCTCTCCGGACTCAAAAGGATCCTCACCACCAACCTATGCTCGGCGGTTGGTAAGAAACAGCCTGCTCTAAATCCAACTGACGTCTTCCTGTCTGGCATAAAAGGTCTCCATTACTTCGTCTTGCTCAACGTTGAGAAGAAGTCGTGCAGTTACCGCTGCCATGGCTTCTTCTTCTTCATTCGAAGCAGTTGAGGAGGAAGCCACCACATCTCAAATAGTCAAGAGTTCAACTTTTGAAATTCACTTGATAAGTCATTCGAACCATTCAAAACTGTTTTTTTACGACGTCTTTGCAAGCGTATGGACCTAGAGTGGAAAACGTGCGGGTCTTCACAATATTGACCTTTTATATTACTCAATTTCTCTTTTTTTTCTTTTTTTCATTCGAAAATTGAATTTAAAAGTTACTTCATATTTAATGTAGCAAGCCCATAGGTAAACTGCCAACTGGCAAAAAATTCTCTAGGACCTACCGACCCTCTCCCTCACTTGAAATCAATTTTCTCAGGAAAGCTAAAATGCACTTTTTAAAAAAGAGAAAGAGAGAGAGTGGGCTAGTGGTAAGACGAGAGCTTCGACTACTTTCTCCAGTGTCTAGCGGAAGAAGAATACCCGCTGGGCAAGACAACAACAACCAGCACTTTTAAAAAATTATAAACTGACCGCTCGGTCTTAAATAATGAGAAGCGAGCGAGTGGTGAAGGGCAGTAAATTAAGAGAGATATTATTCTCAGCCCCCGTTCGGATGAACGGTCAATTTTAAATTTTTTGACAAGTTTTGGTTAGCTATGTCTACAGTATCAGAGTTTTCACAGCTAAAAATTCTAAAAAAATCTTCATTCCTCTACACAAATAATAGTAAAAATTTGTCTTGATTTTTCAATAGGTCGATCACAAAGGTAGGCGAAAATTTTCCATTTTCAACTTGACGAAACCGGTTGAGGCTGAATTATAACTGAAGAAACGTTCTATTTATGTAGAGAAATGAAGATTTTATACTTTCACTTTTAGCTGAGAAGATACATTCATTTCGATTAAGGGACAGGGTTGGTAGGCCGGTCGCCCTAGAAATTTTTGCCAGTCTTCAGTTTACCTATGACACAAATAGTACATTTCATAACACAGCCTCAACCGATTTGAAAGTGAAACTTTAACCAACTTTAGCGATCGACCTATTGAAGAATCAAGACATATTTTACCTATAGGCGGGCCTCAGTTCTAAACATCAGCGGCCGCTTAAAACTCTCTGACAACTCTTTCTATATAGAATTCATCAAGAACAGCAAGTTAATATTCTGAGAGATTGGAGTCTGAGAGTAGATTTTAAACGAATTAAAAAATTGGTTTGAAACTCTGAATAACCCATTCATCTGCTTACCTCTGAAAATCATCCTTTGAAGAAATGAAACACACCAATATCGTGGAAGGGAACTACATCTGCCCGATTCCCTCCTATGGGTGTCGAGAGAGCGGGCGTCTTTCTCATCTCTCTTCTTTTTCTTCAACAAATTATAACTACATATACTTATAAACTCTTCTTTCACGAGGAGGAGGAAAACATACCGGGAAGAAACAACAACGTATACTTGTTGTATAAATACTTCATCGATGAAAAGAAAAGAGCTTCAAATTGAATTTATGTTTTTGAGCCTTCAATCACATGAGAATACAAAATATAATCAACACTGCGGGTGAAATCTATGCAACAACAAAAATCAATTATTGTCTCTGATCACGGAACTATTTTATTGATCGGCTCAAACTAATAGGGTATAGAATCATGAGTCACTTTATTGATCTACCGATGCGTTGTGTCTGATTAACGGAATTTTACTGAAAACTCTCGAACAGAAAAAGACTAATCAGCAGTTCGACCTGCAATAGTCGCACTCATTTACGAAACGTTTGACATCTCTTCTCATGCTTCTCCAGTAAAGTCTTCGCCCAACAACCGCCTGCCTGCAAGGGAATACAATCAAATCAACCAACCAAAAAACTTTTTTGTAAGAAACGCATTTCCCGATTTGTCACCCGCATTTATCGGAAAACTGTAAGAACTTCCTCTTCCACTGGTGTTCTATGAAAAAAAGAATCGAGCTAGAAAAATAAGCAGATGAGAAAGAGATTGAACGATTTAGGAAATTAAGACTGTGTTGACCAGGGGTTAAATAGTGGCCTAATCGGTCCCGTCGGCGGATACATGTACACACACTATTGACCAAAAAACTTCCTCTCTTTCCTTACCCTTTTCCTTCATCCCCTCTTCTTTTTTCCTCCAAACTTTGAGCGGCGGATACAAGTAAACCCAAATTGGGCGGCTCCATTTAACCCCTTGGGCCTCTTTCTATTTGGATATTTTGGATACAGCGATATTTTACTTGTCTTTCTAATCTCTCCTGTTAATAAATGGATACAGTTCACAGTTGTATCCGATACAGCAGCCGATACAAAAAGTTGCTGTATCGGATACAAATATTTGTTGAGTTTGGGGCAATTTTCGTTTGCTCGGTCAATTTTCTTCATATTTTGTTTTTTCTTCTTCATTTTTTTATCTTCATATTTAGTTTTTTTTCTTCATTTGTTGTCCTCTTATTGTTTTGTTTTTTTTTCTTCATTTTTTCTCTACTTATTTTGTTTTTTTTTCTCTTTTTTTTCTTATTTTTTTGCACCTTAAGTTTTTTCTTCATATTTTGCCACCTTCAGTTTTTCCTTCATTTTTTGGCATCAAACATTATTCAAACACTTGAAGTTTTTTTTTCAATTTTACATTATTATTATACATGATTGAAAATGTGATAATAACATGGAGGCGTTAGTTAGTGCAATTTAACTGGTAAGATTTTTCGGCTAAACTAGGCTTTAGATTTCGGGTTTTTTGTTCTTTGTGTATTACGTGACCTAAGTAAACGAAGTAGGCTTCAAGTTTTTCAACAACAAAAAATTTTTCAACTCAAAAAAGGTGTTTTTTCACTAACTTTTTTAGATTTTCTGTTGTTTTTTGGACCCTATACTACTTGAAGGAATTTCAATAAAACGGTCTTTACCAACTAAGCCGTAATGGTCTCGTTAGCGTAAGTTTCACTTAGCCTAAGCTAAATTAAATGATAACTATTCCACTTAGTTTTTGGAAGAAAAAAACCACTTTCTAAATCGTAAACTTTTTACTAAGCCTAAGCGTTTTTTTTAATGTGAAAATAATCTTTTCAAAAAACCCCTCAAGTAAAGCGCGCCCCGAAGTTAAAAAGAACCCTTATATGAATATACAAATGTTAAAATTTTTTGGTTTTAATTTATGTATACTATAAATGGACAAAAAAATCAAATATTTGTAAACATTTTGGTGAAAAAAGGAAGAAAAATTAGAGTTGGCAAAATATGAAGAAGAAAAAACAAAATATGAAGAAGAAAAACAAAAGATGAAGAAGAAAAACAAAATATGAAGAAAAAAAACATGAAGAAAAACATCGTAAATGCGTGCTGTATCCATCTTTACAGCAGCCTCTAGAACTGTAAAATTGTATCCGTTTCCTGTAAAGATTCGATTTTTTTTTTTGCTGTAAACTGTAAAAGATTAGAGAGAGAACCTTTACAGGGATACAGGTGCCCTTCACAAAATATCGCTGTATCCATTTGTACAGCTGTATCGCTGTATCGAAAGATTAGAAAGACAATATTGTATCGCTGTATCGCTGTATCCAAAATATCCAATTAGAAAGAGG
The DNA here is from genome assembly GCA_964056735.1 of Allodiplogaster pararmata. NCBI lineage: Eukaryota > Metazoa > Nematoda > Chromadorea > Rhabditida > Diplogasteridae > Allodiplogaster > Allodiplogaster pararmata. The sequence continues at coordinate 39,730,399 of OZ057408.1, read as the reverse complement.
CCCCTGGTGTTGACTCGCTTGTTTTCTTCATTGCAGGCACCCATAATGGAGTGACTACTGACGTGTATTTCTGTCCAGCATGTCCTATTCTTTCGTGAATGAACTTGAGTGCGAGTCGGGTCTCTCCCACTCTCACGACTACTCGACCGGCAGGGGATGTCGGTGATGTGTGCATCAGGAGATCGTTCGACGTCAGCGTGAACGGCGCGCAACGCTGCCTGACAAACCAAATTCTTATTTTTATGAGCCATAACTTCATGACTGAAGCGCTGACTCAGACATCACTGTACTATAAACTAGACAAAAACTTATTCACTGCTATACCCAATTGGACGAAACAAGGAAAAAATTCGGACTATAGAAAGAATCAAAATCTATTTGGTAGCAAAAAATTTAACTGACCTCCAGTGAAAATGAGAGTTACGATTGGCCTTCAAATCACAGAAAGAAGGGTAGATGGCTTCCTTTTTGTAGCGAATAATGGCATCATAGACTGAATGGGACATCCCACCATAGCCATCTGCGTCCATGTCGTCCTCCTTCAAATTGCTAGACATCCCTGGAAACGAATCAAAACCTAACTTTACAAGACTTCAATTGAAAAACAGATGAGGCCACTTTCGAAGGTTTTTGCGTTCCAATTTGAAAGAAATTTCAACTTGAAAGTCCAACTGTGTCACAAAAGGTTTAACACTACTCTGTTTATGATGTTTAATTAGTCGCTCACAGGCTATCGTTCCATAATGGAGCCTGCGATTGATCTGGAGAAGTGTAAAGAAATTCAAAAAGATGAAAAGATAGTGATAGAATCCATTTTCTTGGAAGACATCAAGTTCGCGCCGCACTGTTGGGAGGTATGCAATCTTTATTCACTTTTTTTTATCAAGTAGCTAGTAAAAAAGTACAGAAAAACGTTAGCAAACCTTTTTGATACTGTTTGCGTTTATGGCCACCCCCCTTCCAGAGGTTCAATTGCATCAGATGAGAGTGGTATTTTCTTGATACGGTCTTGTTAGCCTAAGCCTTACCGCATCGTCAGCGTAAACTTTTTGCTAAGCTTAAACGTTTTTAATGTAAAAACATTTATTGATGTAAAAATAATTCTTTTTAAATGTAAATAAGTAAGACGTATGACCCATGAAACCTCTGGTAGGGGGTGGCAAACGCAAAATTATAAACGCAAATAGTGACACCTTTTTAACTGCTGATTTAACTAGAATGAGCATAAATTTGCGGCGAAGGTGTAGCAACCGTTCTGGCAAAATTGTAGTTAAGAATCTCTAAATATGTCTACCGAAGGTTCCATAAGTATCTAATTTTCGCAGGCATTTTATATGCCAGTTTATATGCCAGTTTCATGCGAAAATTATATGCCAGTTTCATGCGAAAAAATACTCATTACTAAATGCTACCTTTCACGACGGTAAAACCACCGACGCAAATCCAGATTTTATAGACAAGCAAATCTAGTAGCCTTTCTAGCCCGTGTATTAATTCATAGGAGGAGAAGTTGGCAGACGAAAATAATTTGGAATTCAATTAATTGAACTCGTAGCAAACTTTTAGAACATGAATTCTGAAGTTTGTGATTATAACTTGAGTGATATATACAAAGTACAGTACTGTACATCTAAAGTCATGGAAAAACTAAATCTTAGACCTAAAATGTATTTCAAGTTACATATTTATTCAATAAAATCAAATAAAAAGGTGAAAAAGAAAAAAGCCAAACTTAAATAATTCTTCAGAACTGGCGACCGATCGATGCAGTGATTCATTTGGAGCCTATTGAAACGGAGAGCAAAAATGGAAAAAGCCAAGTCTTCGCTTCTGTCGATATGAAATGCGTCTGCAGTGAGAGATATCCATACGAGTTCGCTTTTCTTTATCCTGACCGAATCTTTTTAATGAAAAAGTTTTACAAGTTTCCAAGTGGTAAGTTCTGGTTCGCAAGTAGCATTTAAACAGAAGTAATCAGGACATTATGGGATGTCGCTATGAAGACTCATATAATTCTCTCTAGAAGCAAGAGATTACGTATCCGATACAAAAAAATGGTTGAAAAAAAAGAAAACTAAATCGATTTTTCTTTTTCTTCTCTCTTTCTCTCTCTTTCTCTCTCTCTCTCTAAGTCTTCCCGCAGGTTGCCGAAGCTGTCGTTCGAGTCTGTGAAAGAGATATCTACTGTTGATGTGGAACAAATGAAAGCTCTGGTGAATGCTAAGGCTGCTGAATGCCGAGGAAACGTCCGTTTGATCTACCTTTTTGTGTTTGAAGTGTTTTACCAAGTTATTGATCAGAATTCGATTGTAAAGCCAACCGAACGTCGAGTTATCTGGATAAGTTCTTCAAAAACATTTTTCAAATTTCAATTTCTATAAAAAATCGGCTCAATGATGCACACTCGTTCAATAATTTTTTCCATTTTTTGTGGCCATTATAGCTTTTTTAGTCCTGAATTGAAAAAAAATTTTAATTAAAAAAAACCTCTTTACAAATTTTTTAATGTATTTTTGTTCAGGCCATGATTCTGGAGCTGTGCGAGGTTGTTCGTAGTTTCCTCTATGAGAAGAATGCACCGCCGAAGGGGTCCTTTCACGACGGAATGCTCCAGAATAAGGCAGCCGAAGAAAGTGCCATGAGGGTACGGTATTTTTGAGCCGACTCTATGAGAGTTTGGTAAATCTAAACACTGAAAAAGAAGAAACAGTAAGCGTGCGAGGAGAGGAGAACAGTTGGCGAGACATTTGCAATGATGGTTGCAACGTTGGCCAACAAAGGGGAGTCTCGTTCTCAGATGAGAGAAATCCGAATGTTTGTCTGCCAGAAGAATCTCGTGATATACATATAATAATTAGCTGAAGAATTGGTGTGCGAGTGGGTAGATATAATGAAAAAAGAAAAGAATGGTGCTTTTTAGTAAATAAGAGATTATAGGACAAGCAGGCTAGCCGTTATTTGTTTTACCCAAGCGTTTTTCTACTATCTGAGTACGGATTTCTATATCAAAAAGGCGACAAATGATGAGAGAAGGGCGAGCTGTGAAAAGAGGCAGCAAGTCCATGCGGTAAGTAAAAGAGAATACGAGAGGAGTAGAAGTTTTTTGTCACCAAATGATTTTCAAATATCAAGAAATGCGCAAAGAAAGTTGATAAACGCTTTAATTGTATCCTATTTAGCTATGAAGAACGGGTTGGCTACGGTTTTATGTGTGTCTTTCCTACGCATTATCAGAGACAATAGATTCATGGCTAGTTTTCCTTGAGGGAACAACAATGCATTTCTTCTTTTAATAACTTATCAGTTCTATCATTCATTTTCTATGCTTCATTGAAATTATTGAAAATATTTCTTTAATAAATAAGTGTTAAGTTTTTTTTTTTCGGTTTGGCTCAAAAACTCCGTTTAACCGAAAAAAGATTGCAATATAAAAAAAGAAGTTTAATAAAACTGATTGCAGCGAAAAAGAGCTGAAAGTGCAGCTCAAGAGCATGAAGAAATAGCACTGGAAATGCGGAGGCTTGAGAAAGAGAAAGAATGGAAAAAAGAGGAAGAACAGAAAGAGAAGATGGAACGAATTGATTCCGACCCCGTCAGTATTTCCATAGAATCGATCCCGACTTGGTCATTATAATCATAAAATGGGTTCCGACCCGGTCAGTCTATCTGTAAACATGCTTTTGTCATGTAATCTACTACGACCCGATCAAACTTATAATAGAATCGGTCCCCAAACCGTTCAGTCTTTTTTAGAATCATAAAAATCAAATCTCACTCCCAATAAGTTCTATAATTTTTGATGATCCTCATTTTAATGAAACGCAAGCCTGTGTGAGCTGAAGTCGAAAAAGGCTTCTGTACTGTAAAAATTTTTTTCAAGTATTTCGAGTTACTTTGTATTTGTGACGCGAAAGTAGTCTAGACATTCGAATAGGTTGTAGCTTGCTCTAGTTAAACTCTTGTATTTGTTTATATAGACGGAGCAAAGTAGAACTTTTACTATTCTAAAAACAACTTCAGTATAACACTGCAATTTTTTTTAATGTGAGAGAGGTAATTGAATCTTTGACCGTAACGAAAATCATGTGAGTTGCTAGTTTACTTATGACCGATCGAGAAAAAGGTTATTAATCTTGACGTTGCGTCTGACACATATCAAGATATTTGTATTGTAGAACGCACCATATCGCAAAATAGATGACATCCGAATTGTCATCAAGACAGAGCAGAGTGACATGCGCCCCTCCCCGCATGAATACTGCAGGGAGTGGACTGGATTATATAATGTCAGTCATAGTGGTTGTTGTTTTTTCCCGCTCTCAAGTCCTCGGGCGGTAGAGGTTAAACGTGGGGTTACGATCACTTAAAGTTTTGAAAGCTAATTTACGGTCATTTTGAGGTTTTAAGAAATAATTTTTCCTTTTTCAGTTTTATCGCTCACCATCGTCTTACATCTCTCTCTCTCTATCTCTCTCTCTCTCTCTCTCTCTCTCTCTCTCTCTCTCTCTCTCTCTCTCTCTCTGTTTTCCTACTCGAATATTATCTCCAGCTTAGTCTCACGCCAGTCTATGCGAAGTTGTTGTTGTTTGCCCTCAGGAAGTCCTCGCACTCGAGCGGCCCACCGTAGATTTCTTGACTTCATTGCTCTCGATTCTCACATTCTCTTTTTTTCTATTTTTTTTTTATGCATCAAGTCAACGATTAATCTAATCTAACGATAGTATATTTTCTAGTGAAAGTGAATGAACAATCGAGGATAGAGGTAATAGGTGAGAAATTGAGAACAACATTGCTAGTATGCCCAGGAAAATGACTAGCGAGGCTATTTATTGATCACCTCCAAGGCTTTGAGTGGTTTCCTACATAAGTCTATGGGCTTGAGTGAGGTTGGGTTCCTAGCACAATCAAACAGCATCTGGGGCATGCATCTGTATCTTCTAGCATGCATCTGGGGCATACTAAGGTGGAGGCTACTCCGATCCTATGCAGGTAGCTTTGCAACTTGCTAGAGTACCCACTGCGTAATTGTGATACGCCTATTCGAAGTAGTAAGAAGGTCCGTAGTATCATCAAATTGATCAGGGATGACTGAAAGTAGCGTACGAACTCTTGAATTTCTTTTCATTCCAAAATTGTCATGAAAATAAACTTTTTATGCATGAATCACTAAGATTATTTGGGTCTTTCACTTTTGTATTCACTGCGTTGAACTGAGGAACCTACTATGGTCGCAGAAACTTAAACGAAAATCGGTTTTAGGGGGAGGATGACGCCTTAGCCATCGCGTCACGACAAATGTTCTCCTATTTTTGCTGGTTTTAAATGCGATTTTAGGGAGAGCACGTTCTGGTTTCTGAATGGCATTTCACGCATATGGAGATTAGAAAAGGAGGCGCTTCTGAAAAGAAGTCACACGCGGACTTCACTTGCTTTTTATCAGCACTGGAAACCCTGAAAAGAGAGCGACAGCGAGTGGAAGAACTCGACAATGTACGTCAGTTGAAGATAGCATCCTATGTATAAGAAACCCTGAAAAGAGAGCGACAGCGAGTGGAAGAACTCGACAATGTACGTCAGTTGAAGATAGCATCCTATGTATAAGAAACCCTGAAAAGAGAGCGACAGCGAGTGGAAGAACTCGACAATGTTTCAATAACTAATGTTGTTGTTGTAGATTGCCCGCCGTAGGTCTCCGGCTGGGTAGACGAGGTCTTCTTTGACATGGCTCAGAAAACAATAACCTTACTTACATCATTTATCTAATTACATTATTTCTCTTTCTCTCTCGGGGTTTATTTATTTATTTATTTTTTTATTTTTTTTATTTTTTTTTTTTTATTTATTTTTTTTTTTATTTTTTTTTATTTTTTTCCCCTTTTTTTTGAGAAAGAGAAAGGAATCACTGGTATAAGAACTTAACAACAGACGTCGGGCTATTCCACAAATCTATACTTCTTAAAAGTGTGTGGTCACAGCGACACGAGAATAAATGACTAGTTGTATGTGGCTCTTCTAAACATTTTGGGCAAAGAGGTGATAGGGCAGCTCCTATTCTGTGTAGGTAGCTGTTAAGGGAACTTGCATAGCCACTACGTAGTTGCGATAATGTTATTTGTTGTTCCCTGGGAAGTTGATTCGTTGATTTATGGATTCTGGGAGGTTTCTTACCTAGAACTGGGTTAGGGGAGCAAGATCTAATGAAATTTCTAACAGTTTCAGTATGTATTCTTTTAAGTGCGGCTTTCTGATCACTGTCTACTAGCATAATTTCTAAGTCCTTGGCATGTTTACGAATAGTTCTAGGTGGTTTGGGTTCCATGCATCGACGATGGGAGGGGTGGTTTGGGAGGAGTCTTGCTCTTGCAACGAATTGCTTGGTAAGCATCGTGTTGTGCTCCTTTATGGGTAACATTTCGCTTTCTAGAGCTAAGTGCTCTGTGCCGGCCATTGCTAGGTTTCCTGTTGCTATCCGAATTGCTCTATTTTGGTTTGCCTGTAGTTTTTTCCAGTTCGTCTCGGCCAATTGAGGGGAGTAAATTGGTGCGGCGTAGTTGAGAACGGATCTGGTCATTGTTTTGTAGGTTGCAAGAAGGGTGTTTTTCTGTTGGCCCCATGTTCTTCCTCCGAGGGCACGTAGTATATTCAGTCTTTTGGCCGTTCTCTGTTTAAGGTATTCTGCATGTTGTCGGAAGGTGCCGAGTTGGTCTAAGACGACACCGAGTATTTTGGGTGTTTTAGTTGTCGGCAAAAGGGTTCCGTGGATTTCTACCTTGGGTTCTTTTTTACATTCGCCTGTATGGGTTGTGAAAAGAGTGACCGTAGTCTTTTCCTTGGATATGATCATTTTACGTTGTTCCAATTCTTCTACGAGTTTCGGTAGGAAGTGGTTGATCTGATCTTCACAGGTTTCAATACAGGGGCTTGAGGAGAGAATTGATATGTCGTCGGCGTAGGCTGTCATCTGCGTGTTTCCTGTGGGTTGCGGGAGGTTGTTTATGTAGAGATTGAATAAGAGGGGGCTGAGCACTGCTCCTTGTGGAACACCAGATCTGCATGTGAGACGTCGACTGCTTTTTCCTTGGAAATCTACCTTGATTGTACGGCCTCTTAGGTAGCTGGACATCCATCGGACGATGGCTCTTGGCATATTCGTTTCAGTGAGTTTCTTGCAGAGAAGGGATATGTTCACTAAGTCATATGCTGCAGTGAGGTCAAGGGCGACCATGAGAGTGCGGTCCGGGGGTGGTTTCCGATTGAAGCCGTTTGTTATTTTCCCGGTTATTTCCAGGAGTGCGGTAGTAGTCGAGTGCTCTTTGCGGAATCCATGTTGCCAGTCAGCGATTTGAAAGCCTTCCGCCAGGAATGGTAATAAGACCCGTTCGAATGTTTTGGCTATAGGTGATAGTATTGATATTGGTCTATAGCCGTTCAGGTTGCTGGAGTCCTTTCCTGGTTTAGGTAACATTATCACTCTTGCATCTTTCCATCTGGACGGGATAATACCTGTTTGCAGCGTGTTATTGAAGAGGATGCAGAGGCATTTTCTGAAGTTTTCACCGGCCATTTTGAGTAGTAGAGGGCAGATGCCTTCACTGTCTGGGCATTTGGAACCTTTGGTTTTCTTGATTGCTTCTTCGATCTGTGCCAGGGAAATTTGGGGAGCGTCTGTCCGTTTGAGGCCTTTAATTAGTCGTGTTGTGCTTCTTGCTGATTTGTCGACCTCTTTAGGGGCTTGTTTAGCTAATTTTCTGGCAAAAGCGTTTGAGGCAGATGTTGGGCATAGACTTTTCCCGTCGTGGGTGATGGTCAAGTGCGTCGGTTTTATTGATTTGCCGTCGATAGCCTTTATCGTTTTCCAGAGTTTGTTGCCCGGTTCGTTGTGGCTAATTTCAGATATGTACTTTTCCCAAGCCTTCCTCTTTTCGAGGTTGATGCGGAAGGAGATTTCGGCCATTATTGAGGGGAGTGAGGGGTCCGTAGGATTGTCCCTCCTCATTTGGTCCCGTTCTGTAATCAGCTTCTTCACATCTTCGCTCAAGTGAGGCGTGTATTTTGGCACCTTTCCACGGGGAATGTTGTTCTTAGCCGCTTTGGTCAAGGTGGTGGTCAGGAATTTGTGCATCTGAACTGAGTTGCCGGCGAATGGGAAATCCATGAGAATCTTGTTGATGTCCCTTTCGAAGCCTTCCCAATTCGCTTTGTTGTAATTTGTATAACAACGTGCGTTTGAGATGTTGGATGGCTGTGTTTCGACGTCAATCAGGCATGGGAGGTGGTCAGAGTTCATTCTGTTGATTGTTGACCAGTTGCAGTCGATGGCTATGTCGTTCGAGGCGAGAGTGATGTCTGGTGATGCTTTTTGTCTTGTGGGCATCTTTGAGTTGTTGAGACATACAAGATCGCTGTCGTCAATGAAGTCGCATAGTTCATCTCCTCTGCTATCCTCCGTACCTTCACTCCAAACTTTATTGTGTGCGTTGAAGTCTCCACCGACAATGAATGGTTTCTTCTGTGTTAGGAGTCGGTTGAAGTTCGGCGCGTATGTGTTGGGGCAGGACGATCGAGGTGGGATGTAAATGTTGCAGATTCTTATGGTTCCTTGGTCGGTTGGCACGTCCACGCTGAGTGTTTCGGCTGTCTGGTCGGTTGTTGGGGAGGTCACGTTAGCATAGCGAATATTCTCTTTGACTAGTATCGCAAGTCCGCCTCCAAAGTTGGAGCGGTCTTTTCTTATGATCGTGTAACCTACGATATTCGGAGATGGAATACTAGCATCCATTTTGGTTTCTTGGATGAGTGCTACGTGAATATTCAACTCATGTAAAAGGTCCTCTAGCTCGGTTAGTCGGGCTCTCAGTCCATTAGCGTTCCATTGGATTATCCTCAGGTTAGCTACCGTCTGGGAGGCAGTCTGCTGGATCGGGGCTCTCTCACAAATTCTACATCTCCATTGGGGGTTCCAATCATTAAGATTGTTAAGGTTGGAACAGCGGAAATGTACCCATTTCTTACATTTGCTACAATTAACACAATTCGAAGGCGCGTTAAGAGAGCATACAGAACAAGGCCATCTTGGGCCTGGGTTAGTCTCGATACCAGCGATTTGGAGGAGTATTCGGATCAGAGACGCTGGGTCTTTCTGATCCGTGTTAGAAAAAATGAGGTTTCGGGGGAAGCCGTCCTCGTTGTCCCTTGCGGGAGATTCCATTGGGAAGTTTTGTTTTGGAGGTCCATTGGGTCCGACGCCATGTAGCGTCGTCCACAGTCGCACCGCGTGTAGGTGACCTCCGTCGCGACCTCAATAACTAATAGTGATGCGTTTGCCGTTAGCCTTAGTAAGCTTCCCTTCAGTTCACTTCTTCCGAAACCGATTGTGAAAGACTAAAAGTTTTTTATCTTGATATTGCAACGAAAACAATTCCCAAATTGACTTTTAAATAAATATCTTAATGTAAAGTACCACTGCACCACTGCCCAACAGCCTTTCAGGTGCCGGCTTTTACCAGGCAGAACCAGTCCGTGCTTCGCTCCCTCTTATTCTTCTTTTCCATTTACCCCCAACCTTTTTTGTGCACGGATTAAAGAATATGAATATATATATGAATGTACGTCATTTGAAGATAGCATCCTATGTATAAGAAAATTACGATATGTACCTTCAAAATTCAAATTTAAAAAGAGGGCGTTGCCACAGGGACTTGAGCTTTACGCACTTGGTTCAGACCTCATTTCGATAAGCCTCCGGAAATAATTATCCCTGAGTTACCTTTTCTGTCGTTTCTCTTGGTTACGAACCACCATTCAAACGAATGTACCCGTTAAAGCGGTATATGTCTTTCGAGATATCGATACCAATTTAAAACATTTCTGGACTCGTTCAACCGCTTTTAACTCGTTCAAAAGCTGACGATTTCCATCAAAGTTCACCAACAGTGTAGGGGAACAGTTGAACTAATTCCAATTGTATAAGAAGCAAAGTGAATGAGAAATGAACTAATTGTAAAGTTGAACAGTAGAGAAGGAAGAAGTCTTATGTACTTATTATTATACACTCCAACCAGAGGTGTTTTAGTCTGCAATAAAAAGGTACAGACGCCCGCCAAAAGCGGAAAAAAATTTTCTTCATGGTCCCCCCTTAGGAAAGAAGGAAACAGAGAACCGCGAAAAAAGTTTTGTTGTTTACATAAGGGTGCTCCCTTATGATTTGGAAAAACAGAGGCTCGCCGACAGAAGGTCTTCAATTCAATTCTTTATTCCATGCATATATGATAATACATACATTAAAGATCTGTCGCGGGTGCGAATTCAGTATAAAGCGCATATAATTTACAGATTGACAAAAAGAGACATATTACTAAAATCCAAAAAATCAAAGTCTAAGTTTTGAGTAAGGCACAATTATGGATGATGGTAACTGTTGGAGAGCTTTTTTTAAACGAAGCTGGGGATGATATTCTTACAAGAGTAGATGAAAGAGAATTCCAAGTATCAATACAGCGAGAAGAACAGGTACTATGAGAACTGAGAATCTTGAATGGCAGAACGATTCTCAAAGAGTGAGAGATACGATTGTTATGGGTCGAAGGTAAAACTCGGAATAGTGATGAGTAGTCTAACAGAACATGATGGTGAACAGCTTTATGAAGGAAACATAGATCACTTATGGCACGTCGGTGTTCTAAAGTTCGAAGGTTTAAAAACTGCAATCTCGACAGATAATCGGTTTTCGGAAAACGAGCTCTAGCAAATAGAATATTTAACTTGACATGAATATTTAACCCCTGACTCCAACGCTCAAAGAACAGCCATTATCCGAAATTCTCAACAGTGCTGGTGACCTATGTTTCTCATAGTAAGGACACAACAGTCAAATCGTCTGTTTGGGACTGATTTCAGCTGCTTTCATGATTTTTCGCACCGCGACAAGTCGCACCCGAAATAAGGCATTTTTTCAGAACTTTATACGCTCTCGTACTAAGCTGTTCGGTCTTGTTAGAGAAATCAGGCTAAGCCTAAGCAGAAATTTCATTTTAAAAATACATGGAAATATGTCGGTTGCCGCAATTTTGTATACGAATAGTCATAGTTCGAAATGTCATGTTATCATTTCAGTTTGTTCCAAACGAAAATTCGATTGCTTCAGTTGGACATGTTTCTGGTGCCTTTCTCTTTCATGCGAGTTTGCAAAGTTTCTACGTCGAACAACAACTTCAACGTTGTGGTTTATATCGGTCAGAAAGTGGAAGAGGCGTCTGAAAATCTGGTCTCTATCGGAAAAATCAGCCATGAAGTTAGTTTGTTTTAAAGATAATAACCCGATTCGCCGAATACAAAGTGCAGATAGAATGAAAATGAAAACGGGTAGCGAAGAATAACCGGAAGTTTTCGCCGGAAAATTGCTTAGGGCGATTGAAATCAAGGGTTTTTAGTGTGCAAGAAAAAGGTACAGACGCCCGCCAAAAGCGGAAACGAAAAATTTTTACATAAGGGATGATAAACCCCCCCCCCCTTATGATAAAAAACAGAGACCGCGAAATTTTTTTGTTTTGTTTTACATAAGGGATTTGATTTGGAAAAACAGAGGCCCGCCGGCAGAAGGTCTGACATAACTATTTAACCCCTGACAGAAATGTGATGTTCCCACCGTCTAAAAGAAGGGTTTTTGAATGTTTAAGAGTAGGACGATCGTTTTTGAAATGAAAAAAAGGATTTTATATAAATATTAAACTTCTTTAAGGAGAGTCTCCTGAAAAGACTAGCCGTCCATACGATATGTGCTCTCCGATGGCTGTACGACTCGGCACAGGTATGTTTTGAGAGAAAGGAAAAAGTCATAAATATTCAGATGAGTCATGAATTTATTGATGTATATGTATGTTTTTCTAGCTATTGCGCTCGTCTTGGAAAGTGTTAGATCGTAAAATATTCCCGACGATGAATGATTTGTTTTCGAAGAACACAAGTTTAGTTGATGGTTTGTAAATTTATAATATTTAGATATTTGCCGAAGAATCGGTGAATCGTTTTGGATGCAAAGAAGAAGACAGAGCTGGTTATTATTAGAATATATAACCGAAACAGTTGGTTAATTTGGTTCCAGGAAACGTTTTCTAAGGTTCATCATCAAAAAAAATTAATTTATTCCACTGAGATTACTCACAAGTATGACGTATGATATTCCTCAGAATCGAGAAATCATCCATGGATCAATAAAAAGGGACAACTACTGGTTGTCAGGGGACTTCTTCCATCTCTCTGATTATGCCTTACAGTAAGTTTATTGTCATACCTTACAGTACATTTTGGATTATCTCTTATCTTAAACATCCGTTTACGTTGCACGTGATAAAATCACAGTATATCATTACAGTCTACTACAGTCCGGCGCGTAATACTGCCTCAAGGCATGCGCTTCTCTGATTTCATATACATACCGTTACTATGTTTGTAGGAATATCACTGATTTTATCACTGTTTATGTGTGTAGCAAAGCAAATAGGTGTTCAATCAAGTACAACCAATGATGAAATTTCTTCTCTCAAAGCGATCACTCAAGAGTAGAAGGTCACATGCTGTTAGTGAGCGGCACCTGTAATTTTCAAGCTGTCCCTAATTATTCTTGAAAAAACACGGAGTAAAGCTGCTGTAATTCTGCTAGAAGATTTGGAAAACATAGAATTTTACCAAAAAAAGAAAAATTGATTTTAATAGAGTTTTTTTTTTCAGAAACTCTTTGATGTATCTTTCAGAAGTCTTCCGAGACTGCAAAGAAGGAAAGAAAGCACCTGAAGTTCGTGATTTTTCTAAATTATTTTCCAGAAAATTTTTATTGTTAGAGTTTCAAAAACTTTTTTAGATAAAGGAGTAGTGATCACAAATCATAGGTAATTTGTCAACTAGCAAAATTTCTTTATAGGGTGGCTGACCCAGGGTTAAATAGTCATGTCAGATCAGTCGGCGAGCCTCTGTTTTTTTCCAAATCATAAGGAAGGACCCTTTACAGAAAAAAAAATCCGCCTTCCGCGGGCGTCTGTACCTTTTTCTTACACACAGAAAAACCCCTGGGCTGGCCGGCCGACTTCCTCTCTCATTGACCTCCAAATGAATTTTTCAGAGTTCTTCCACGCTTGAATTTGAGTAAAAGATCTTTTTTCTTTATATCAAAATTTTTAATAGCCATAACTCAGCCCGAACAGATTTTCAAAGTTTAAGGTAAAAACTTTTAATCTACTCGGGCGACCGACCTATTGAAATATCGAGACTAATTTTACCTTTGACAGTTATAAGAAAAATCTTATTATCAGGATAGAATTAAGATATTTCAGGTGATTAGTTTTAGAAAGCTTGCTTATTATTTGACATTAATCCAATTTTTTGTGGAACATTGCATGAAGTTTTCTGAAAATTGAGAGAAAAATGTTTTCAGAGAAAAAAAATGACCAAGCGGCAAGATTTATACGCTCTCGGAGCTCTGCTGCAGAGCATCGCACACGGAACTCCAGACTGCTCGTGGCTATTTTTAGTATCATTATTGTTATTATCATAAGTCACCTACCCGTAATGCGAGTGTGGACCGGATCCCCCAGACCCAAAGGACCTTCAAAATCTTTTCCCCAATGGAATCACCCATTCAAGAAAAGAAAGCTAATTTTAAAAAAAAAGAGAAAGGGAAAAAGGTAGGCAAAAGCTCAAAGAGAGATAGAGAATTCCTAGAGAACAGGATGTATGAAGAAGAGCCACGCAGCAGGATCTCGAACGTCTACTTTCAAATAAGGGCGATCCAAGGGCAACCAAAAACAACAACATATGTCTATTAATTTTTTTATATGTTCAAATAAAAATATAGAGCTGTTAAGAATAATTTTTAAGACGAGGAGGAAAAAACAAGCACAGAAGATGTTATCTTTCAGTCGCTAACTAGGGTGCTTTTTGTGAGTATCCGTGCGATCTCCGCAACAACTGATGATCAGTTGATATTGATTGCAGTTGGTACATCTCACCATGCCTTTAGACTTCGCCATTCTTTTTGTGCACACGGAACAGTACCAGATCTTTGGGGGACCAGGATTTAGTTCCACGCCGGCTATGATGAGTAGAATCTGGAGCAGCGACGCCGGTGAAGGCCGCTCCACGATCAAAAAAACGATGGTGATTTGATCGAAATTCCATTCGGATGGTTGCCTGTCTTTGGCCACTCGAAAGTGGGTGTTCTCCCGGCGAAGACGGACCAGGCGTGGAGGAAAAAACAGCAGCAGTGTCAACTGGAGCCCCCGCCGCAATAAACGATTCGACTACCTTCACTAACACCTTCAACATCTTACAATGGAATGCAAATTGACTTCGAGGAAAGATAGAAGAAGTGATCAACTACATGCAGAAACATGATGTCGCAGCTGCAGCCATACAGGAGACGAAATTTACTGATCGAACAAAACTCCTGAAGAACGACGACTTCATCGTCATAAGATCGGACAGAACACGTAACAAAGGAGGAGGTCTTGCGTTCATACTCCATAAGTCAGTGGCCTTTCGTGTCACAGATCTCTCTAACATCATGAACGACGAACACCTGGAGACGCTGGCAATCAATGTCAGAGCATCGAGCTCTGCTGAAGAGGAAGTAACACTGGTCAACGTATACCTTCCCCCCACCAGCAGCTGCCCGCCGAACCACCATCCCAACTGGGATGGACTACTTCAACTCAAAGACTGCCTGATTCTCGGCGACTTAAATGCACATTATGAAGACTGGGATGTGCTTATCGACGAAGATCAGCGTGGAGTAGAACTGGCCTCGGCAATTGACAACTCAGACCTCGTGGTGATGAATGACTTCAGTCCAACTCGCGTTACTCCAACATGCAGCAGCTCACCCGATGTTACACTCGCTTCCTCCTCTCTAGCCTGCAACATAACTTGGACGGCTTCTACAGGCTTGAGCAGCGACCACCTTCCAATAGTAGTGCGACTCCAGAGACAAATCGTCCGAGAAGAGTCTAAACGACGATGCTACACGAATTTCTCGAAAGCTGACTGGAAAGGTTTCCGAGACAGATGCGAAATGGAGCTTAGAGAAAACTCCTTCTCTAATATCTTCGAAGCTGAGCGAAAATTCCGCGAAGCGATACTCTCCGCAGACCGCCGCTACGTGCCCAAAGGACGTATTCCAAACATTCGCCCCGGCTTCCCTACTGACGCCGCCTTGCTAGCAGATGAGAGAGATAGACTCCGCGAAGAAAACGCCGCTGACCCCAAAATCCGAGAACTGAACAAGATGATCCAGCAAAAAGTTGACGAATACAGAAAAAACAAATGGCAACGCTACCTTCAGACGATGAATCTACAAGAAGGAGCCAAACGACTTTGGACCACTGTCCGATCTATTGTAAATCCCACTCTAAAGGAGAACAACCGCGCTATCAATTTTTCGGGAATCCCAGTCTACAATCGAAAAGAGGCTTCCAACGCTTTCAATAAACAGTTCACCCCAGCAAGCAAAGTCCATCCAACCAAATCTGCTAGACGCGCAAGAAGAGACCTACGGCGACCCAAGATGATCACTCAGCCCTTTTTTTCAGAATCTGAAGTTTCAAAGGCAATAAAAGGAAGCAAGTCTAGTAAAGCCGCTGGCCCTGACGGAATTACTATGATCCACCTCAAACACCTTGGTCCCAATGCCCACCGCTTCCTGACATCGATATACAACAACAGCCTGAGAACCAGCCAAATCCCATCTGTTTGGAAACTGGCCAAAGTAATACCTCTTCTGAAAGCAGGGAAACCAGAAGAAATGTCGTCATCTTACCGTCCAGTCTCCCTCCTCTCACCAGTCGCAAAAGTTCTTGAACGTCTGCTTCTTCCATACATACAACAAGCGATGCCTCCAGCAAAACATCAACACGGGTTCACCAAAGATAGATCCACTACGACTGCTCTTCAAACGTTCAACGACTACATTGCCAGAGGACTCAACGAGAAGAAACCGGCTAGTCGTACAGTAGCAGTTGCCTTAGACCTCAGCCGAGCTTTCGACTGCGTGGACCACAACATCTTGATCGAAGATATTGCAAATGCATCGCTACCAGACAAAATAGGAAGATGGATATGTGGCTACTTGAGAGGACGACAAACCTACGTCGAATTTCGTGGAATCCAAAGCAAGAAACGTAAACTCCGTGCTGGAGTTCCACAAGGTGGTGTACTGTCACCAACTCTCTTCAACCACTACCTGTCACATATCCCTTTACCTCCGGAACAGATCGAACTCGTCTCATATGCTGATGACTGCACTGTTTTTGCCAAAGGGTCCGACATCGCTCCAATATGCAACAGAATCAACAGCTACCTCGACGTACTAGCACAGTGGTTCGACTCCAGACGACTGAAATTAGCAGCAGAGAAAAGTGCGGCAATGCTATTCACGCTGAATAGCAGGGAGGTCAATCAGCAGCTCGACATCCGTATAGACAACATCACTGTTCCAACTGTCCGCTCCATCAAAATTCTAGGCGTCACATTCGACACGATGTACACTTTCGGATCTCATGCGAAGAAAACGAGGACGACACTCCGAAACCGGAATGCAGCATTACGTGCACTTGCTGGGGCTTCCTGGGGAAAGGAAAAAGAACTCTTGCTGACTACCTAGAAAGTCGTCGGCCGACCAGTTATCAACTACGCCGCGCCAATATGGTCTCCGAATCTCTCCGAAAGCCATTGGAAAGAACTTCAAGCTGCCCAAAATGTTGCTCTGAGAGCGGCAACAGGATGCGTCAAGATGACACCGATAGATCATCTCCATATTGAATCCGAAGTCCTCCCGGTGAAGCCTCACAACGACATGCTGTGCAAGCAATTCCTCCTTCGGCTATATAAACGAGACCACATTGATCACGACACAACCAAGATGCCACCTCCTCCCAGACAGTTGAAGAGGGCGAGATCCCTTTTCAGTGAACACCAAAACTGCATCACTCCATTCCTTGACGAAGATAAAGAAGTGAAGACAGAAGAAGCGTACCGTGAAGACATAAAGAAGATACACACGGATACAGTCACAGCGGTGAAGAACAAATACTCACCGCCTGTGGTACTGGGAGGATACCCACCACCGCCTATCTCCAGAGAAGAGAGAAATCTTCCGAGATCTACAAGACGAACACTCGCCCAGCTACGGTCTGGATATAGCCCATTTCTGCGAAGCTATATGTCCAGAATTGACTCCACAACCGTGGACAGATGTCCGGACTGCGACGAACCCGGACACACAACGACTCACCTCTTCTCCTGTCCAGATAGGCCGACTAGTTTGACGGCTTGGTCTCTCTGGACCGACCCAGTAGAAGCTGCAAGGTTTCTAAAACTACCGATCACCGAAGACGATGCCGAATAGAAGATCTATCGGCTACAACAACAACAACAACAACATCAGTTGATATACTCGAAACACACTGGCAACAGTGGCCATTCGTGACTCTACAGCCTTAAGAGCCTGTCACGGATGGAGCCGGATCATCCAGTCCAGAATCGAGCGCGACCTCAGGTGGCGGATAGAGGGACGCCTCCCTACGAAGAATTCGTGCTGGGAGGTAGCGGGAGAAATCCCGCCGCGGACCAAAACTGGGTAGTATAGCTCGTCAAAGGAGGGCGATGCCGGATCGGCCTGGGCATGCCACCGGACAAAACATCAGCCGATACTCCGCTATAATTTTCAATGGCGAGTCGAGGCGCCAATCAAATAGCCTCTTGCCTATCTCCGGTCAACGACAGGCGAAACGTCTCTACTCCCACCCAAAACGATGCTAGGCCGGCTTGACCACCCACTCACAAGGCCTATAGCATGAACAGGTTGCTACAACGATTTCCGACTTCATAAGGTGCAGCATGTCAGTCTCAGGACTGCAAAGTACATCAAAACCCTTTTCCGGACGCATCTTGTCCGAAGAACACGAGAACTTCTCTCATTAAAGAGAGTGTTCATAACCAAGTTTTCGATGCGGGATGCTTGCCGGCAACAACAACAACATCAGTTGATATAGTAACTGTTTATTACGTGACATACGTACATATGTACATCACATGGGCCTCATCGAGTTTTTAGACAGAAGTAAGGAGCGGGAGCCAGGAAAGCTGGTCGAAATATCTTCATTGTAGGCATTCCTTGATGTCAAGAGACAAATCCATGAGATTTATGAAGTTTTTCTCTCGGGCATTGTAGTGAATATTGGGAGAAGGGTTACAGTCTAGAGACACGATGAAGAAGCGACCATGTCGCAGCGAGTAAAAGGGAAAAAGGGAAGATAGCTTGCTCTCTTTGGCATATCGCGCTTTCGCTGTCTTCTTCTTCTTCCTAGCGTTATTCCCGCTGAAGAGTGGGGTCCCCTGAGTAGATAGCACTTCGCCACATCATACGCTATGTTGCTTCTCAATCTAAGCTTCGGTCTACCTCTTGGTCTTCTACCCTGGATTTCTATGTTCCAAGCAGACTTGGGAACGGAGTCTGGATTGGGTCTCAGCATGTGTCCGTACCACCTAAGCCTGGACTCTCTGAGTTTTTCGGGTAATGGGGCAACTCCTAAACGAGCTCTTATCGTTTCGTTTCGAATCATCTTCATTTCCATTACATGGAGCATCTGCTGGGTCTTTGCTGTTGAAGGAGTGCATCGCTCTTTCGCTGTATCTATTCTAAATTTTTCTCTCATTTTTTTCCTTTTATCTACAAACAACAAACCATTTCATGAGGTGAAGAATGGCATGTTTGTTGTCACACTAAATTCGTCCATTTGTTTTTAAAAAGCAAATTCGATAATCAACAAAAAATATCTTGTTGTTTGAACCGAATAGATTGAACATCCCGAAACGCACAATCCATTCCTAAACAAAATCAGAACGATAACCTTTATTTCCAGTTCAAAATCTTCCAAAGCATTCAAAGACTTCTGTCGAAAATGCAAGGATTCGAATCCGATAGAAAAGCTTATGCGTCATCCCTTCCTGATACTAGGTTCGAATTTACAGCCTCTTTTCATAAAATTGGGCATCTGAAAAGGCCGATTTATTGCACCAAGAGTTGTGAAAGATAGTTTGAGAGACGAGCGAGAGTCGATGTTTTGTCGTAAGATTTCATGGGAGCCATGAGAGGTTTCATTTCCAGTCATTCTGATACGAGAGAAAAAAGAGGAGAAAAAAATAATAATGACGTAGGTGGATCATTATTGTTATTAAATTGCTCTGTTTAAATGACTTTTCGTTTTTTTTTGCATCTTTGTTTAAGGGCAGCCATAACTGAGAAAAGACTGTTCTATGCAAGTCGATTTTCATTCATCCATCCATCATGGGTTCTGTAACTTGGAAACATCATGGGTTCTGTAACTTGGAAACATCATGGGTTCTGTAACTTGGAAACATCATGGGTTCTGTAACTTGGAAACATCATGGGTTCTGTAACTTGGAAACATCATGGGTTCTGTAACTTGGAAACATCATGGGTTCTGTAACTTGGAAACATCATGGGTTCTGTAACTTGGAAACATCATGGGTTCTGTAACATGGAAACTTGAGAAGAGTTCGGTGATGAAAACAAAACGTAAATATTAATAGCCGTGATGTCAACTTGTATTTGTCTGCTATTTCAGACGTGGCTCCGGCAACCAGCCCATCAGGTGGCTCGACCTCCTCCTTGCTCCCGATACCCGCATATTCGAGAATCCACAAGGAGTACCAGGTGCTTCGGTTCCTAGGTAAAGGCGGCTTCGGAGAAGTCGTCCATGCAAGGTGGGCACAGCGTCCATCATCGGATCAATGATCTTTCTCGTGCTCGTCTAGCCTAGCTTCTTCTGAGATAGGATACAGACTCAATCCATTCGAATATCTGAGTTGGTATAGGGTTCCATGATTTTCGCATCACGACATTTCTCATTCCAACAACTCTCACCCGGATTTCGCAATATTTTTTCTCTGCAAAGCTCAAATTATGTGGCTGGTCTTTGTAGAAGGTATCGTACTAAGCCGTACGGCCTCGATAGCTCAATCTTCACCTGAGCCTAAGCACAAATTCCAATAAAAAATACATGAAAATATTTCGATTGTGAAAATTAGGGTGTGAGTTATCACGGTGCGAAACTTCGTGGTGAGAAATGTCGTGATACCGTATACCGTGTATAGCAACGACTGAGAAAATATTTCAAAGTGGGGAAGTATTTTCTTAACCCGCATTGTGAGTAATTTTTATGCAATGCAAAAACATGGTTATGCCGGCACGGTTGGCACACTTTGGAGACATGGTTATGCCGGCACGGTTGGAACACTTTGGAGACATGGTTATGCCGGCACGGTTGGCACACTTTGGAGACATGGTTATGCCGGCACGGTTGGAACACTTTGGAGACTGAGGACGTGCGACGAAAAAAGAGAATGCCATGAAATGAAAGTTTTTGGATCTACACACTTTGCGAGTTTGAAAAAACATCCCGACAATAAAACATTTCACCCTCTGAATAGGGTGGATCTCTCCCGGGCTAGGAGGACTCGAGAATGGTCACCTTCGCACAATACTCAGCGAGCACTACAATTATTTTACTTATCATCATTTCAAAGGCATTGTTGTTATAATTAATGTTCTCTATTTGGCAATAAAATGTCATGGGTCCTAAACACCCGAGTAATTTTATGTTAGAACGAGAAAGTCGACCAGGATTTGGCTGCAACGTGTCTTAAATCACAGATATAGAGACCCGCTCATAACACAATGCTCGGAAAATGGAGAGCATTAGTAAAGATAATTTCAGAATTATGCCTTGAAATTAAAAAAAATCAGCAGACAAGCGACCGCTTAGGACTCAGATAACTCCAAAGAGAAAACGCTTTGCAGATCCAAAGTAGATGGAGGCGACTACGCAGTAAAAAGAATCGCATTGAATCCATTCAACGAGAAGATAAATAGAAAGCTGATGAAAGAAGCCAATTTGTTAAGAGGGATCACTCATCCTCACCTGGTATCGAATTTTGATGAAGTTTTCAGTTTTAATCACAATAGGAATTTTCGATTAAAAAAATCTAATTAGACGGAAAAAATTTATATGAGGGTCCACTTAAAATGCGTTGACACTTTCCTTTTTTTTAACTTTAAGTTTGTTTAACTTCAAGCTTGCAAATACTTTTAAAAAGCTTCAAAGTTTCGAGTCGTTTTTTCATGATTCCTATTCTGAGAGATTTTTTTTGCAGGGAATGCCTCTCTGATGAGTGTTTATCTTAATAGCTTGGGTCTTTCTACCGTAGTATCTGTGAATTTTCTAAGGTACGGTACAACACTTCTTTCACGGAAGAAATTGTATTAGCTGAAGAAGAAGGCAAAAATTCGTCCAAGGGGAAGAGAAAAAGACTGGAGAAGCAAGAAAAAGGAACGCAACACCAAGGTGAGCACGAAACAGCAGGGGGGTGTTATACTTATGTCCATGTGATTGACCGGCAGACTACATCTCTATCTCTTGTCTCTCTCAAATGAATATTTTCTCAAGTTACCTGCTCCCTGGTTTGAGATTTAGGGTACCTGCTTGGAGGCCTAACCTGAGGCCGGTTGCAAGAACATCTTTTTTAAGGACAAAAGTGTTGTTCGGACCAAAGTATTTGATTTTTCTCGTTGTTTTCGTTGCAAGAAACTTTTATTTTTTCAACTTTGGTTTTCCTGACCGATATTTTGTACAGTGAGAGTCCGCGGGTTTTGGTGAGGTGTTCCCTGTCTTGTGACCCCAAACACGAACATGAAGGTTGACAAGTTTATTGGGTCAAGACATTATAACATGGATACCGAGAACGATTACATTACGATTATGTTATAGAGCATCTGAAGTGACAATCACAATGGGGGAGATAATTACGTTAACAAGTAGTCGAGCGAATCACTTAGCACCAACGTTACAAATCATGCACAGAGGTAACAGGGGTGGGGGTGAGCGACCGGGCCCGGTCTCTCCTCTCTCCTCTATGACGAGCGAAGGGGCGTGTTTATAGTGCCCCATGCGAAAGCATTCTCTGGCTTATAACATGTGATGCAGAGATAGGAATATGGAGCTAGGTCCCATAGCCGATTAATGATAGAGAAGACCGATTTGCTACAAAGACCTATCAGATATTCACAGTACGAATGTGTTATCTTAGGTTACTCCAGGATAACAGTCGGGAAAAAAGTTTTACCAAACACTTTAAACACTTTTTTCTCTTTTCCTTTTTGTTTTCTAACAAAAAAAAGACTGTAAATTTTTCTCTTAGCGTGTTCGTACAAAAACACAGTTTGAAAAAATTAATTCTAACATGGCTTTTCTCTTTTTTACCTTTTTTCACAAAAGTATTTGTTTTAGTAAGATATCCATCTTACTCGTCGAAATTTGTCTTTTGTCAAAATTTGTCTTTTTGCCGAAAAACTAAGGTAGTTTAATTTTTAAAGAAATATGACTTCCGGTTATCAAACAAACCAAACAACGTTCTCTGAAAAATAACCGCTTCAGACTGAAGATCGGCCTCCTCAACCTTTTTCGTGTTTAACAATTAATAAAGAACTTTTATTCAAAAAATAAAGGTCAATAATCATGGCCAAGGTCAATAATCAATGGCATGGCCATTATTCGCGATAACGTCGATTATGCTTATGTATTTGTAAAGTATTTTAACGAAACGGGACTCAAATAGGTAAACTACGGTAACACTATTACTTTGGGTCAAACATATATCTAAAAAAGCATGGTGAAATAGACTAAAAACTCTATTTAAAGTTCAAAATAGAAAACAACACCCAAAGTGCGTCAGCCTTTTGAATACAAACGTTTTACCAATAAAAGTTTCTTCTTGCATAACTTGTTTGACCGAAAAACGCGTTATTCGGTAAAACGTTTTACGGGACAACAACTTTGGTCGAAGAAACGTCTTGCAACCGGCCTCTGGTTGAACCAGTGTATTCTTCTCGGTGTCTCTAGTACTGCATAATTTCATTCTCGTCGGAAGATGCAATTTCTGTAGGGAAATTTTGTTCTATATCTCCTCTGAATGAAAGTAAAAAAAGAGTTTCATCTTTTTTGATTGTGGATGAATTCATAAAAGATTATCCTGTTATGTTGTGAAAATTTTCAAAAAAGAAACGCTCCTGGAGCGTAGGAACTTCTTAATGAGGAGAAGCGAGCTTGAATTAAGAAAAAGGGAAAACAGGTTTGACAATAAAAGATGTGAATGATTTGAAGACTCACGTCTCTCTCAATGTTCTAGCTCCTCCTTCCCTCTCTCAGAAAACGGTAGCTTTTTTTCAACAATGAAGGTGACCTATACGTTGGTCACGTATACGAATACGAACCTTCACTTCCATGCAAAAATATTTTATGCCAGATTCCATGCTGCCTTCTCGGCTGCAAAACTTGGAGGACGCGTGTGGAAGCGAACCGGCAGTCAACGAGATTCGCGGATGGTACAACCACCAAGGTACTTTGTAGCTTCTGATAACTGTGAGTCTGAGGATAACGTGCTTGCTCCCGTTCTGAGAAGAGAAGGCTGGGTTCGATCCCACCCGGTAGAAAATTTCTCCGTACCCAAAGGATCCTTACCAAACTGTGCCAAACGACTCCTCTCGACAGGACATATGGGCAAACAACAACAATAACATTGTTTCATCAATTGCCGTATTAACTAGGCGAAACTGCCTTCAAACTGGACATTCATTTCGCACCGCGACATTCTGCCTTCAAAGTTTTTGGAAAATCCTATTCTAGCTAATTCACGAAGTCGTGATGGAATACATTCAAAAATGACAAGGATTGACAAAGGCATTTTTTCATGCGGCCTCGTTCCTAAGCCGTACGGCCTGGTTAGCGTAACCTTTGCCTGAGCCTAAACGGAAAAAAACAACAGTTTAATAGTAGCTGAAAACAGCTAAGACAATTTACTGCGAAACGCCTGATGCAAAATTTTCGGTGTGAAATTTTGGATGCGAACTGTCGTGGTGCGAAATGTCGTGTTACCCTCCCAGCTCATATATGGGCAGAAAGTAGTGATGATCACAACTAAATATTCCGCTCTGATAATGATAGCATAAACGCTGTGTGGAAAGAGCCCAAGTTTGGCTAGAGTATAAAAGAGGAATTGCAAAAAATTGTCGTTTCTTTAGCAAATCGGAACAGACTGTTTGTTCAATTTGAATTGAAAATGAGTTTCAAAATTCTTTCCAATCGAAACCAAATTTTGAAAAGTTGATCAAAAGTTCTCAAAGCTGCAAAGAATCAAATCTGACTAGGTATGTTTCGACTAAAAGTCTTGATCGTTTTTCGTGACTCTACAGCCTTAAGAGCCTGTCACGGATGGAGCCGGATCATCCAGTCCAGAATCGAGCGCGACCTCAGGTGGCGGATAGAGGGATGCCTCCCTACGAATAATTCGTGCTGGGAGGTAGCGGGAGAAATCCCGCCGCGGACCAAAACTGGGTAGTATAGCTCGTCAAAGGAGATCGATGCCGGACCGGCCTGGGCATGCCACCGGACAAAACATCAGCCGATACTCCGCTATACTTTTCAATGGCGAGTCGAGGCGCCAGTCAAATAGCCTCTTGCCTATCTCCGGTCAACGACAGGCGAGACGTCTCTACTCCCACCCAAAACGATGCTAGGCCGGCTTGACCACCCACTCACAAGGCCTATAGCATGAACAGGTTGCTACAACGATGTCCGCCTTCACAAGGTGCAGCATGACAGTCTCAGGACTGCAAAGGACATCAAAACCCTTCTCCGGACGCATCTTGTCCGAAGAACACGAGAACTTCTCTCATTAAAGAGAGTGTTCATAACCGAGTCTTCGATGCGGGATGCTTGCCGGCAACAACAACAACTAAAAGTCTTGGATACAAGCTCATACACCCTACTCTTTTTTACATAATACATCGTTTCAGCATCTACGGTAGCCGACGAAACCAGGGAAACTGCAGAAGACAGTGAAGAAAGTCTCTCCGGATCTCCCACCCGCCAGACTCCTCCTTGTGATGATTGTGTAAGACGCCAAATTGATGTTATACTTAAAAGCATGACGTTCATTTAACAGTTTTTGAAAATCCCAGTTTATGAAGAAATTTTTTTCAAGTTCTTGTTAAGGTTCGTCCATGTTTGACATATTAGTAGTGTGCTGAATTATTTCGCAATTTACAATTCTCACCTCAGGCAGATTGACTCAACCGAAAGGGGGTTGGAAAATGTTCGTAGTAATTGCACAAATTTTGTTTTCCATTGCTATACACACCAGCAGTCACCTAGGACGCAGCCGCTAGTTCTATCAGGTTGTCCATGTATGTTTTCTGAAGGGAGCGCGGACTTCTCCGCGAGGCGGGAATAGGCGCGAAGAAGAGAATATAATAACATTCTCTCTTTTCTAGAGTAATTTCCTTATACTAGAATAAAGTTACAGATAATTTCAAAAAGATTCAAAATTTCGAAGCATTCGGCAAGGCTCTAGAAGAGATCGACCTCTCGAATCTCATGTCCCTACCGAACTTTCTGTGGACAACAGCAAAAGTAAACACCAAATTAATTACCAAAACGAAGCCGCCAACCGTTTCAACAAAGCATTCACCCGCCCAGTCTCGTACACAACCTCCAAGGACAACAGAAAGACGATGAGAAAAGTACGGCAAACTCCTCCCCGACGACTTCGCGGATTTCTCAGAAAAAAGACTTCACATAGCAACGAAGAAATCAACAGCCCTCGGACCAGACGGCCTTGCTCCACTACTCATACATAACCTAGGTACCAGAGGAATCGACGCTCTCACTATACTAATCAACGATTCACTACGCACTGACCGGATTTCGATGAAGTCCTTGATCATCGTCTCTCTCCTGAAGCCGGGGAAACAAGCCAGTGACAGCTCAAGCTACTGCCCGATCTCTCTCCCTCGTCGCAAAAGTGATTGAACGCCTATTCCTCCCCAAAAAACCACCGGCGGAACACCAACACGGATTTACGGCGGGCCGCTCAACCAGCTCGGCATTTATGAAGCTTACAAAAAACATCGCAGACGCTTTCAATGAGAAAAGACCAGCGAAGCGCACAGTTCTTATGGCGATCGACATGTCCAAAGCCTTCGACAGCATCGACATCACCAAGCTAATCGACCTCTTCATGACCACAAGCGTGCCCAATTACATCAAGAAATGGCTCTCTTTGTAACTGAGAGGACGCACAGGACGCACACTCTTCCGCGGTGCTTTTTAGAGCTCCCGGCTGATCAGAAACGGAGTTACACAAGGCAGCGCCCTCTCGCCCACGCTGTTCAACCTCTATTTACGCGAACTCTCCTCCTATAGCGCTCACACCAAAGTAATAACTTACGCAGACGATATCACCATATGAGCCTCCGACTCGAAAAAATCAAAACCGCTTCGGAGTATGTACGCATGGCAATACCTGGCATCGAAAGCTTTTTGAACAATCACTTCCTCACCATCTCTCCGGCCAAAAGTCAACTCATGCTCTTCACGCCATTCAGCAGAGAATGCAACATGGTCCTGGACGCATCCATCGGAGGTACCACCGTTTCAACAGTCAAGCTCGCAAAGCTCCTCTGCGTAACTTTCGACACAATGTTTACGTTCAGCCACCACGCCAGAGACATCGCAGCCCGCATGACACAAATAAACAACGTCTTGAATGCCCTCGCCGGTAGCACTTGGGGCAACCAGAAGCAATCCTTACGGACAACCATCAAGGCTATCTCGCAAT
The DNA here is from genome assembly GCA_964056735.1 of Allodiplogaster pararmata. Classification (NCBI taxonomy): domain Eukaryota; kingdom Metazoa; phylum Nematoda; class Chromadorea; order Rhabditida; family Diplogasteridae; genus Allodiplogaster; species Allodiplogaster pararmata. The sequence continues at coordinate 39,703,657 of OZ057408.1, read as the reverse complement.
CGATCTCCAGTTACGCCGCCCCCGCATGTTACACTTTCCTATCCGCTTCGGCCCTCGAAAGGATCCAACGCACCCAGAATGCCGGTCTCCGCGTAGTCACGGGCAACCGTGACTACGCGGAGACCGGCATTCTGGCATTCATTCATCAAAACCAACAGATGGCAGACACCGATCACTTACACAGAGAGTCTAAGGTCATCCGCACAAAGTCACACCTTCACATGCTCTCCACTCAATACCTCGCCAGGCCAATGAACCCAGTTCACAACCATCACGGTCTCTTGGGAAGTCATGCTCCACCACGCACCATGAAAAACTACCACTACATGAGCTGCAAGCACACGGTCGAGTCCGCAGCCTCCATTGCAACAGACCCTCTCGACGGGAAACTCGTATAGCTCGTCAAACGAGGGCGATGTCGGACCGGCCTGGGCAAGCCACCGGACAAAACATCAGCCGATACTCCGCTATACTTTTCAATTACGAGTCTAGGCACGAGTCAAATGGCCTCTTGCCTATCTCCGGTCAACGAGAGGCGAGACGTCTCTACTCCCACAAAAAAACGATGCTAAGCCGGTTTGACCGCCCACTCACAAGGCCTATAGCATGAACAGGTTGCTACAACGATTTCCGCCTTCATAAGGTGCAGCATGTCAGTCTCAGGACTGCAAAGGACATCAAAACCCTTCTCCGGACGCATCTCGTCCGAAGAACACGAGAACCTCTCTCATTAAAGAGAGTGTTCATAACCAAAAGTCTTCGATGCGGGCTGCTTGTCGGCAACTATAACAACAACAAATGCATTGGCGACCCCACGACACTCTCACTCACCGACTTATCGGAGAAACCACGAGAAGTGGAAAATTTCTTGAAGATCTCTGTTTGAAAGTTAATCATGGATTTATACACAAACGAGAGACGAAGCGGAATCACATGGGTCTCGCTCTTCGATGACGGCTACAATCGGCAACAACAACAACTAAAAATTAATCGTCTTAGTTCCCATTATTTCCCTTCCTATTTATAATTCCATATAAGGGGTGGCCTTACAAGCTATCCCATGATAATGAAGAATTTTTATTTCAATTTCAATATAATGGGTATTGAGGAAATCATCTTTGAACCTACTGGAAATGTAGTACACGCGGGTAAAGAGGAAGAGAAAGATGCAGAAGGACTGAAGAGTTCGGTAGAGAAAGAGGAAAAGAAGATGGAGACAGAGAACACAGAAGGACTTTCCGTTAGTTTCACTTCAACTTTATCATTTAACGATATAATCATGATCATTGTCTTTTTTTATTCAATATGCTTATTTTTACTTTGTGTCATTAGAATTCGTGTTATAATCAATAAAAAAGTTGTTGAAGAGAGGAGCGTCTGAAAAGAAGTTGTTGAAGAGAGGAGCGTCTGAAAAGAAGTTGTTGAAGAGAGGAGCGTCTGAAAAGAAGTTGTTGAAGAGAGGAGCGTCTGAAAAGAAGTTTTTGAAGAGAGGAGCGTCTGAAAAGAAGTTGTTGAAGAGAGGAGCGTCTGAAAAGAAGTTGTTGAAGAGAGGAGCGTCTGAAAAGAAGTTGTTGAAGAGAGGAGCGTCTGAAAAGAAGTTGTTGAAGAGAGGAGCGTCTGAAAAGAAGCCTACAGTTAAACAGCCTCATTAGGTTGAATAAGAAAGAAGAACGCTTATGGCAAATTTGAAATACAAAGGAAGAAAAATAGTTGAGAAGTTAGGAAACGCTAAATAGAGAGAGGCGAAATTTGAAAAAGAATAGATGGATTGAATTGAATTTAAACAACCTAAACTGTGTTTTATTTTCACAACATCTTCGAGAACCAAAATTTGGACCAGGCTTTGTAAGGTTTGGTTGTATGTTCAGAAGAAGAAAGTTTAGTAGAGAAAAAAGATAGAGAAAAAACTGTGAAAAGAAGGTCGAATGAAGAAAGCAATGAATAGCCCAAGAGTATTAGAGAAGATCGATTAAAATATACTTTCGTGACTAACCAAACCAGAAAAAGCACTTGAATAATCCATGCACAGTCAGAGGACTTTGAATGAGAAATTTGCAGTCTGTGAACAAAAACAATTACAGAAAAAATTAATGAGAAATTTCAGTGTGTGTCGAATTCTCCGCAGCCGTCGCTAATGCTCTACATTGTAATGGAGTTTTGTGAAAAGGGAACTCTACGTCAATTGATCGACGCGAAGAAATTGGTCTGATAGGCGCTTTTATCTGTGAAATTTGAAATTAATACCAAGTGTACCTGGTGTGTAGTGCACATTCGGAAGTTCGGGTAAAAACAGTACTTTGACTTTTCTTTAAGTCAATGAACAAAAGATGATCGCCTTTAACGCTAAGGTGGACGAACCCAGAACAATCTGGAGACTTTTCGGTGAAATTCTCTACGGGCTGCAGTATATCCACCGCGAAGGAATGATTCATAGGGACATCAAACCGGTTAGGATCCAGGACTGCGATTCGATAATCGAAAACTTATCTGTTTATTTGTAAATTTTAAAATTTAAGAGTTTCCGGCTTAGCAGCATCAAACGATCAAACAATCGGCAGTTAGTATAGAAAAGACTATGAGACGAATGAGGATTCCGCAAAAAAAAACTATACATTAGCCAGGAAAAGGCAAAAGAGAAGAAAAAGAGAGTAGATTTGTTTTTAAAAAAGCTCTTAAATTCCTCCTTCACCGCCTAAGTAAAACCACGCCGGCAATTAACAACAACAACTATCTTTTAATGTATTTTGAGGAGCTTGGAATGAAAAACAAGCGAATGTATCCTCTTTCTACGTTGCTGTTGAAATTATTGGATTAGGAAACCGTGCCCAAAACTCATATATACAGTACTATTTTGCAGATGAATATTTTCATAGATCGCCGAGATAGGGTTAGAATAGGAGATTTTGGCCTGGCGACTCGGGACTTGCTGCAGTCACAAAGAGTAGGAGATCACGGAGGAGCAGGTTGTTTGGAGTTGAATTTAGGGAGTCAAACTTGAAAGGGTTACCTTTAAATGAAAAGTTACCTAGAATCAGGAGATCTCCTATCATTTACGGGTTATCTAATGTTGAGAGGTTAACTAAGTTATTGCATAGGTTTCTACTTCCTCGCCCTTTTATACATAGAGATTCCTTCATGGGCTTCCCAATAATAATGAAACTTTTGGCTCTAGAAGCATAGCTTCAAGATGAGAACTTAAAAAAAAAAACTTTTTTCTCGATTAAAGCAACTAGAATTTCCATAGAATTATGGGTGATTTGTTTTGTTGTTTTTTTTCAACTTAGAGTTGGTTCTTAATTTTTGCCGCATGATGTGTGGAGTCTCTGTTCGAAACTGCGCACTCCCAAAAAAAAACGTAGTGAAATTAATTTTTTACTATCGCTTTTTTGCTTATTTTGCACACTCTTTCTATCTTCAAAGCGGATCTATTTCTGAGCCTTAGTATTTTAGAATTTTAGCGTATGAAAAACTTTACATTTTTCTCTGTATCGTAATGAGCAGCCTGCTCGGAGGTGACGAAAATATAATATTGAATAGTATATAGACGATGGTAAGGAAACCTAATAACATTAACAGGCGACACCCACACGAACAACATTGGCACAGAATTGTACATGGCACCCGAACTTCTTGACAACTCGAAAAGGGAACCCTACTCCAACAAAGTTGATGTATACAGGCAAGCGATCTACGGTTTTCTCCTACTGGCACTATCTGCGATATCAGTGCGCTATGGAAAGAAGCTATTGATAGGGAATCTTTTTTTTAATCATTCTCAAATCTTCATAAAACGCCCTCGGTCTCTCACTCAAGCGTGTCGTTTTTGAAATATCAGTCTTTTTGATCTACACGTTCTTTAGGGATAGCTTTTTTAGCGGTGTATGGGTTAGGCGATCGCTCAGAGTGAGAAAGAGGCAGCTCTTCTTGATTCTCACGGTCGAAGAGCTTCTTATTGTACTATGCGATCATAAATATTTATATCTCATCTATTTGAAGTTTGAAGTTTTGTTACGCAAAGTATTTTGAAACATCACGTGTAAAAGCATAAGTCAGAGGGGAGATAGAGGGTTTCTGGGGCATAGGGGAGAAAAGGAATTTAAAGGTTCAGAGGTGTTTTCCGATGGGAGTCCCTACCGAGGGATTCGAGTTAGGAAATCGAGAATGGAAAGAATCATTGCGTACCAGCCGCTCAGAAAGAAAAAATACGAGAAGTGGGGAGAGTTGTTACATGACGGCCGCTCTGAAGAATGCTCAGGAGAATTTATAATTGTATGCTTTCAATTATATTCATACAGGAACTCTTCACTGAAAATTATCTTACTTAAATTTAGTTTAGTTCTTGATTAGCTGGAAAAAACAATGAAAAAGTACGCGGATAGTTGATACCACTAATCTAATGAAAATTTTATATCTTCTTTTTTTTATTAAGGGATGCTATAGAACAGAAGCCATGCTCGAAACACACTGGCAACAGTGGCCATTCGTGACTCTACAGCCTTAAGAGCCTGTCACGGATGGAGCCGGATCATCCAGTCCAGAATCGAGCGCGACCTAAGGTGGCGGATAGAGGGACGCCTCCCTACGAAGAATTCGTGCTGGGAGGTAGCGGGAGAAATCCCGCCGTGGACCAAAACTGGGAAGTATAGCTCGTCAAAGGAGGGCGATGCCGGACCGGCCTGGGCATGCCACCGGACAAAACATCAGCCGATACTCCGCTATACTTTTCAATGGCGAGTCGAGGCGCCAATCAAATAGCCTCTTGCCTATCTACGGTCAACGACAGGCGAGACGTCTCTACTCCCATCAAAAACGATGCTAGGCCGGCTTGACCACCCACTCACAAGGCCTATAGCATGAACAGGTTGCTACAACGATGTCCGCCTTCACAATGTGCAGCATGACAGTCTCAGGACTGCAAAAAACATCAAAACCCTTCTCCGGACGCATCTTGTCCGAAGAACACGAGAACTTCTCTCATTAAAGAGAGTGTTCATAACTAAGTCTTCAATGCGGGATGCTTGCCGGCAACAACAACAACAGAAGCAATGAAAGAGCTTTTGCTTAACAATTTTTAAATATTTTTCTGCTGCAAGTCAATTAAAATATGGGAGAAAAAATGTTTTTCGTTTCAGTGCGGGTATAGTTCTCTTCGAAATGTTCTACCGTCCCCTCACACCAGGGATGGAGCGAGTTTCTACGATCAGAAATTTGAAGAGTCATCTTACGATACCTCAGGATTTCGGTGAAGGATTCCTCTCACAACACGTCAGCTTCTTTCTCAGAGTCTTCACAAACATTTTCTTATTACTAGCATCGGTTTTGTTATAAAGAAGTCGTATAAATGAGAGTATACCGTACTCCTAGCTGTTGAGAGTATACGGTACTCCTAGCTGTTTTTAAGCAATGGGTTTATATACCGAACAGAGGAGCGGACTGTTTGCAGAAACATGTGCGAAAATTGTGTGGTGTGGCGGGAACCGAACCCGTGACCTTCGCATTCCGGGCGATGCTCTTACCCACTCAGCTACACACGCAAACAATATAATGCACATTTTGAGGACCATACAATAGTAGTCCAATGTTTTGAGTGACAGCTTTTCGCTTATTTTGGGGCCGTGCGGAAAAAGGTAAAACTAAGGCGTCTATAATAAAGAAATTAATGGCAAATGAAGCTATTTGCAGAAGTCGAAGTCAAGTAAGCTAATCCGTCAAATGCTTGACCAAGATCCGAAGACGAGGCCGACAGTAGACAAAATACTCGAGGATGACAGCTTGCCTCTGGAAGACGCCGAGGACAGTCACTTCCAGGTGGGCTCGTCTCTTATTCACTCGTCACATTGGACAGCTTTTACTATTTCGACTGGGAAAGAGATTGGAGAGAATTTCATTTCATATAATATGAACAAGAGAGGGAGAGAGAGTGTGACAGAGGAAGAGAATAGGGAAGGGGGAAGATGAAGGGAATTTTTGAAAAAGTTTTCTTAAAGTCTGTTTTGCGAAATGCATGAAGCGCTTCTGGATTTAAACTTGTAATTTATTAATGATAGGATAATGTGGTCATTTTTCATGAGAGACAGAGTATGAGAGGTTTTGTATCAGGGGTGAATACAACGCGGATATGATACAGTCACTTGCCACTAGTATCATTCTAAGCCAGTCATCGAGTCGGGACCGAGGGCTGATCTACTAGGTTATGCCGTAATTAGTAGATGTTAAAGAGTGTTGTCAGGGGGTTATCGGACATTAGTAAATATTTGACCTTGTAAGGTATTCAGAAGCGGTTAACCAGAATGGTGACCAGTCGGACCGGCCGACTCTACCAATATCTCTTGGATGCAATGGCTTCGGCTGAGCTTTCCGCGGCTCAAGCTTACAAATACGACGAAGATGTTCTCAAGGTACCGTAGTGATATTTAATTTTAATGTACTGTACAACAACTTTAATGCATTCTACTACTTCAGTTAAGCAGATATTGTAGTCAATTTTTTTGAACTCTTCATCTCGATTTCATATTAAAACATATCTCCTTTTCAAACCCTAAATTTTTGAGTAGTACTTTTGTAAAATCCGTTTCATACGAAATGAAACAATGAGGATGAATAGATGGGAATATGATTCGAAGAAGGCTTCATATTTTTCCTGCTCTTTTTTCACTAAGAGTTTTCACGACAACGCTGTAATAAAACCCCATCCTTAAGGAACCCAAACGTGAGAAAAAGGCTAGTTACGACAAGGAGTACATGAGGGCGTGGAGTAAGTCGGCGTTAGAGTCGATTCTCACTCTGCACGCCTTCACTCCCCTCCCCACGCCGCTCTTCACGCCAAGGAAGCAACTGGACGCGGAAAGCGTGAGACCAGGAAAGCCGCGCGAAGTCGTTCTCATCGAGCCGGCCGGATATCCCATCGCACTTCCCGTCAGTCGTTTTATATGAAAAATTGGTAGTGTTTTAAGCGTTGAGTGTGTATGAATTTCTAATCTCCGTGATAAAAAACAAGAAAGTTGAATCAAAGCTCCTTTTTTTGCTATTTGAGAGATTTCGATTTGGCAGATGAATCTGCGCCGTAACTTCGTGCGATACTGCGCGAGGAACGGAACGACGAGAGTGAAGAGATACGCCATCGACAGAACATTCTGCTATGACATCGCGGGTGAGGAAAGAAGTAACAATCGCATCCGCTTCCATCGATAGATTACATACTTAACTCGTTCATGTTTGAAGAAGAAAAATTTTTTAGAAAAAAGCGCTGTTTTAGCAGGAAACAGTTTTCATTAATGAAAAGCGAGATTAAAGTGAAGTACGTTGAAATAAAGAGATTGGCTCGCCCGATTCTCATTATTTTAGGCCTTCTACTCGTAAAAGACTTACCGAAACTGTTTGAGGTAGTGTGCATCCTTATGAGAGATGGGAGTGCTGTGTCGACTGCCTGGGGCCTGCGGGGGCCTCCTTTTCCCTCACCGCCTCCCTCCTGGCCGTCGTTGTCGACATACGCAGACAAATTGTCCCCAACACAGTCAAGTGCACACTCAGGTCACATTCTAACATAAGGAGTGCATACGTAATGTTTTCTTGAGTGTGGTGCTAAGGTAGGTAGCCTTAATACACATCGATAACGCCCTGAGCATTTCCAGAGGAACCAAGAGAGTTTGAGAATACACAGCGGTAGTGTTTGCAAGAGTCCACCTTTTCCATTAGTTGTGATATACGAGCAGGGACCCGGGAAGCAGCCATTGGTTGGAGATGTACCTCATATCGAAAACGCGTGAACTTACTCACAAAAAATGACTGTGTGTCAAAGTCTACTAGGTGTATCGAATGGTTGAATGATAAACGTAGTCTTTCCTATAAAGGGGCACTGTAATTGAGGAAAATAATTTCAAACTAGATTTTTGAACAATATTGCTATTCATAAAACAAGCTGGAGTTCAAGATTTAGTCATTACCCACACGACTATTTCATTCAGCAAACTATACTTTTTCATGAATTATGAAGAAGTTTGGCGTGAAACATTCTATAAAATGGTCTATTCTTACAGAATGGGCCACGTGAGCTTAGTCCACGCCGCTTTCCAGCATCTTGCCCTAGCGTCCACAAATGTTCAGCAGCAGCTCATCAAATTTCTCGCTGCCAGTGATAACAGTTCGCTAAGCTTCGATTCACTTGTTTACAGTTTTCTACTCGTGATTTATGATTCTTCTTTCCACCTAGTGAATATCCGATGTCGGTCATATGGGAATTGAATAACAAAGAAAACATTTTTTTTTATTAATCTAGTTGTATTGACTGCTTAAAAAGAAAAACCGATCCGTGTTTTTGACGTTCTTTTCCCAAATATAAAAAAGACATTCAATCGATTTGATTGGCAGAACGGCTGATCAACAGGGATTCTGATGTCAGCAAAGAAGGACTGGAGAAGGAAATGCGCCAGCTTTTTGCCTTGCTTCCGAAGACACCATCAATTGCTGTTCTCCGGTCAGATTGTTTGCGTAACCAATCTAATTATTGTAATGGACAGATTGTGTTTGTTCACTGCTATAAACCTCGGTCTTACAACTTCTCGTTGTATAAAATTGGGATGGAAACCGGCCTCGCGGTTTGAAAGCAGCCAGACTTGTCCAAGTTAATTTTGTTATTGCAGAACTGACCTTAAGTCACTACTGCGAAGCAGAGAAAAGACTGCAGCTGAACTAGCTAAGACCGCTTTAGAGGAAGTCGAGGCTCTCTATGATGCTATCAAAGCAAGTCAGTGTTGCAGAAATGACCTGTTCGATAGAAAAAATGCTCAATGACTTGACTGTCAAATGTAAAATAACTTTCACATGGCTTCTTACTGTCAGTTGTTTAGTCACTGTATCTCAATGATAATTCAAAAAAGATCGCTGCGTTTTTGCATTTCTCTCCAACTTAGGAGAATTTAAAGGCTTCATAAAGAAGGATTATCACAACTAAGCTAGTTGAAGGCAAATCAATTTAAACGGCGTATATCCTCCTCTCAGATGATGATGGCTTACAATCGGTGCAGATTTCGCTTGACGCAGCCTTTGTGCCTCGAGATGTAGCTTTCACCCAAGGATTTGTGTTCCAGCTAGAGGTTTCATTTTATATAAGAGGTTTTATATTTTTTATGAATATGTTTGACAGAGAAATAAATAGAGAGAGAGAGACGTAGCCCCATCCCTTTCCCTTGAAATAGGTTTTCGTACCCCCATCCCTTTCCCTTAAACTAGGTTTTCGTAGCCCCACCCCTTTCCCTTAAACTAGGTTTTCGCAGCCCCATATCCTTCCCTTAAACTACGTTTTCGTTGCCCCATCCTTTTCCCTTGAACTAGGTTTTCGTAGCCCCATCCCTTTCCCTTAAACTAGGTTTTCGTAGCCCCATCCCTTTCCCTTAAACTTGGTTTTCTCGTGCTTTACTTTTTTCGTGCAGTTCAGTTTTTTCTTGGAGAAAGTTTTTTCTCAAGTAAAAAAATAATGTTTTCTGAAAAGTTGTATGGCTGTGTTTTTCTCAGTAACGGTCCTTGAGCTACTTTTCTAAAGGTAGAGCTTTCCCGGGGAGAACGCAGAAAGACTGTTCCGCTTTTGTTAGGAGGACGGTACGATTCATTGCTTACGGTAAGTAGGGTTTATTC
>OZ057408.1:39638474-39693827 GCA_964056735.1 Allodiplogaster pararmata | reverse complement strand
CTTCTTCCCTGGTTAAATCATTTTTAAGGAGCTGCCGATGCAGCACACCTTGTTCTTTCGCACGCCTATCGACATTTTGACTTGGAATGATGAATAGCGAGAAGGAAGTCGACCACCTTTTGACTTGGAATGATGAATAGCAAGAAGGAAGTCGACCACCTTTTGACTTGGAATGATGAATAGCAAGAAGGAAGTCGACCACCTTTTGAGAAAAATAAGTAAAAAAGGTGTGTATGTCAAATTGAGCTGGATGCTTTTAGTTGCACAGTTCATCTACGGAAGAGGAAGTGAAGAATCTATTCGAGGAGCTCTGCAATCAGCGCGGGAAAGCCAAGGAGCGACTGGAGTTTATGTACAGAGAGATAGTTGAGCTCATCTCACCCCAGTCCTCCAAGGGTCCCATCATCGTCTACCGACATCAAGACAACTTGTTCAGATGTATCCTTTAGTTTGTCGATTGTGACGGTTGTTTAGTTTGCATGGCTACGATGAGATTTGAGAAAGCATTTGGTTGAAAATGTTATGTGTGTTGTTCGAAAGTTATCAGTATTGTGAGGATTTCTAGGATGTTTGCATCTTGCGAAACGCCTTTTTTTTAATTCGTGAATGGGAAAGCCCGGTAAAGCTAGAGATTTTAGGTTAGTATATACTACTATTGCTCTGTCCAAGGTCATTTTTAATTGGACGACTCTTTCGTCTTAGCCTTTCCGTTGAATCCGTTATTAGAAATGCAAGCTGATCCGATCAATACCATGCTCTCGTATCGATTAGCAAACGGATAGCGGTTTTTTGTATTGAAAAGCTTCGAAGAGACAGTGTTGAATCGTATTGAGGTGTTGTTAAAGGTGTTTTTTCTTCGGTGTTGCTCATTTTGTCATTCTATGTACAAAAAATTACTTCTCAGTTTCCAGGTTCGGGTTCAAACTCAAACCGAAGTCTTTCAATCCATTTAACGCATTTCATTTCGAGATTTATTCCAATGATTTCGGAATGTTTTTTTTCAAAAAATTCTTATTGTAAAGAATTATAATCTTTTTGTATTCAGTAGATTGTAGAAAGAAAATTCTGCTTCGAATTCGGATTAGAGATCATGGAACATTCAAATAACACTATGTTTAGCACTAATATCTAGTTTATAATTTTATCGTTAAAGATGTAGTCATCATAGTTGGAATAGTTTTCAGCATTTACGTTTTTACAGAAATTTCAGTGCTCGCCACTAGTCCCCATAACCAGCCTCTTGACAGGAGAAAGCGCATTTTTTTAAATTTGTAACTTGAAGACAGTCTATACTAAAATTATTTCAAGTAAACGTTTTCATGGGAAAGTTCTTCCAAGGTTTGATCTTTTTTCGAGGTAATGAAATTCAATTATTGTTTTTATGAAGTTTTTCAATAAAGTTTTTGCGCAGTCGTTTATTACATTCAAGAACAATAACCTGTATGTACATAAAAATTTCGAACAATGATAGGAATCAGCGTAACGGTGTAGGTTACTTTCATTTAAAAGAAAGTTTGGCTTATAATATTTCAAAAGAGAAATGATAATTTTATTTCTGAGTGCTGATATCAAATTTGTCTGTAATATGTATATGAAAACGACGGGAAATAGTATTTTTCTAGAGAAAATAGACGAGAAACTCTAAGTTGAGAGGGAAGACATCATGACGAGTCCTACCTTGAGAGCAAAGTCAATTCTCATCCCCACTCGAATCTGGAGTCTCTAAAAAAATCCCTGCAGGAATAGGGGTCGAAGATCGACGACAAGTACCTTCGTCCAGTGATCGAAGCGTTCTCAAAGCGACTCCGGGCTGTCGTTCGTGCCAAAGGAGACCGAATCGAATGATTTTTTGACCCAATGTTTTTTATTAATGTGAGCTAATAAATGAACAATTTTTAACACTCTTGCTCATTTATCTTGCTCAGATTGTGAATAAGAGTATTCCCTACTCCTCGTTGATTTCAAGCGACGGATACCGAGCAGAGGAACGGATTGTTCGCAGAAACTTGTGCAAAAATCGTGTGGAGTGACAGGAACCGAACCCGCGATCTTTCGCATTCCGGGCGAATGCTCTTCTCACTGAGCTACACACGCACACATGATAATGCACATTTTAAGGCCCATTCAACAAGATACGCGTTTGTAAACGCGTTGTCGAATACATGGGCTACCCTGTGAAGGGCATTCTATTAATGAAGTTTGACGGATCAGTCCTGCCTCGATAGTTCCACGTCTGATTCCGTTAAATGTTCGGGTCCACGGTCCCTTGCCGAGTATCCTATAGAACTCGTGCTATAATCAGAACGCTTCATGAAAATTTGATTCTGCCTAACAATAAAAGGTTGAAATGAAAGTTCAACGATCACGCTCAACAATCCCAAATTACTCATAAAAAGTCTTTCAATGTAAAAAAAAAACTCAAAAAATGCACTTCTCACCATTTTCATACCTTGTCGAAATTTCCGTGAAACAAATGAAAAGAAATGATGCCATGACTGACACAGTTCAAGGATTCCGTTCACTCTTCCAATTATCGCTTTCTACTACTTTTTTCCAATTTAGCAGGGCGTTAAGAATTCTCCCTTTCCTTTTTCTCACATTTTTTTCTCTCCTTCTCTCTAACTCTCTCTCTCTTACTCTTTCACTTTTGTTTTCCCTGCTCTCGCCCGCTTAGTCTCACAAACACGGTCTCCCTGCCTAATCTTCCCATTCCTTGCACGCTTTTATGGCTCATCTCTCTCTTTTGGTCAGTGTTTTATTGAGCGCGATTCTAATGACGGCTGCTCTGATGACCGCCGCATGAATTGGCACTCGTAGTTGTATTGGCCAGAGTGAGGTAGGCCCTGGATTAGTGAGAGAGATAGATGCAGAGGAGATTGAGGGTCAATGGAGGAGAGTGGAAGAAAGATATGGTGGCTATGTTTGGGTTCTAGATAAATTGTCAAAGCTAAAAACAAAATTGACTTCTTGAAAAAGTTTAAATATTTTTTCTCGATCGAGCAGGTATTAGTTTCACTGATGCATTATTTACTATTTTGAGGTATCAGTATTTGTAAAATAATGCCTAACTTCATAAGTATGCTATTCAGTAGATAGGCCAATATGTACAATAAAATACTAAATGGCAAGGCATTTTTGTATCGAGAGATGCTTCATCCATCAGCTCTTTGTCTGCAAAATTTTTGCATAATAATTGCCATCTTCTGCAGGCGCTTTTCGGCTGCAGTTTACAAACGTTGTTTTCATTTCATTTGTTCGCACTTTTTTCTCTCTCTCTCTCTCTCTCGCTCTTCCTCTCTCTCTCTCTCTCTCTCTTTCTCTCTTTCTCTTTCTCTCTCTCTCTCTCTCTCTCTCTCTCTCTCTCTCTCTCTCTCTATCCCTATCCCTTTCGCCTTACATTTCTCTCTCTACAACTTTATTCTCCTTATATCTTTCTCCTTGTTTTCTCTCAGATATCATCTCTCTTCAACTGTCACTTCTCTCTTTTTTCTCACTCTCTTATTTTTTTTTACCCCTTATCTTCTCTCTCTCTCTCTCTCTAATCTTCTTGTCTCCATCGCATACCTCAATGACATCGCCGTCTATTTGATCGACTATACACACCACAGCTGATTGTGTGTCCCATTCGGAGGACTCACAATCCCTCAGCTCTCGCAACTGAAAAGAGATCTGCCATTTGTTTACACACTTTATCATTTCAATTGTTCTTCTAATAAGCCTCTCTCTTTCTACCTATTTCTATCTCTCTGCCTCCTTCTCTGTCTTTCTCTCTCCTTTATCTCTCTCTTTCTTTGTCTCCTTTTTCTTTCCTTTTTTCTTCTTTTTATGTCAAACTTTTCTCTGTTCTTTCTCGTCGAAGCTCGCTTCTGTTGTAACTATTTCAATTTTTCGTTTCTTGCCTTCCCACACTCTCTTTTTCTCTTCATTTCTCTTTGTATTCCTTCAATTCTATACCTGCTATCTTCAGCCTAGGCATCTTGTGCTATAATAAAAATTTATTTTCTTGAGTAATTCCAACTCAAATAGCACAATTAAACTTCAATGGAAAATAATGAATTTGCAAGTTTTGAGCAGTAGCGAAATCCTGTGATGGTTCAACAAGCAAATAGAAAACTCGTCTTTTGTTTTGTTCTTGATGCGCTTATTTTTAAGTTTATCTTTTTTTTATTAACGAAATTCAAGAAATTTTCTTACCTGCCAAAAAAACTCGCATTTTTCTATGCAAAAAAATTATTTTTAGTGGTTATGGTGTGTTGAACGCGTTTGATTGAGCATACATTAGGCGAAACCCTTCCTTTACCCACATTTATATTCTTTACTCGTTCCTTCATCTTCAAAGTCACAAACAGTAAGCACCATTTTCTCTAGATTTCACTGATTAATTTTACATTTCTCTCTTTTTTCTATCCTACTTACGCGCTTTCTCGCTTTCTCTCAAAGTCTCCTTTTCCTTCTCTCTCTCTCTTTCTCTCAAAGTCTCCTTTTCCTTCTCTCTCTCTCTTTCTCTCTCTCTCTCTCTCTCTCTTTATATCTCCCTATATATCTCTCTAGCTATATATCTCTCTAGCTTTTAATTTTTTCGAGAATTCAAGTTTTGTATCTCTCCTGAGTGAGTTTTTGCATTTTAATAAGTTACAATTAATCATGAATACTCGAAGGAGAGAAGCAATTTCTTGCAAGAGAAAGCTTTTCATATAGCATGGAATAAGAATATGTCACCGTGGTGTGTTGGTAACGCGCTTCTTCCCGGTTTGAGAAGAGATGGCTCGGTTCGATGCCGCATGCTTGACTAGATTTTTTCCGTGTTTTATCAAGTCTTGGAGAAGCACTCCTCCAGTCACATCTTCCCCTCAGGTTCTTCTCAGCCAGAATGGAACTCTTTGGTTTACAAGCCCTTCTAGTGTTTGAATTATCTTGTTATCTTCTCAATTGAATCACACTCAATCTCTCCTACTACCGTCTCGTACTTGATCTCTCTGAATCTCTAAATTCCACTGGACGCTAAAATTTTCCGGTTTTCGGTGGGAGTAGAATTTACCCAGAAGGTGAAGAGTGAGTGAGTGAGCGATAGAAAGAGAGCAGTTAGAAGATTAGGTATAGAGGAAGCGAGCAAAGTATGGGATTATATAGTAAGGACGGATTAGTTGATAGAAAGAAAGGAAAAGAGAGAAGGATAGAATGAGAAATAAGAGAAGAACCGGAAGAGCGAGAGTGGATGTTAGTTGAATGCTGTGTTTGTATTTTTATCATATCACGTAAAAATACTTAAGTCTTATAAATATTATCATCTTCTCTTTATAATTTTTTTTCTTGAGCGTTTTCCCGGAAATATCGTTTTCTGAGTTTCTGAGTTTCTCTATGACTTATTCTTCTTCTAAGTAAATATTTCTTCTTTATACTACTTATGTATTTTTCAATCTTTTTTGTTTGTTTTTTCTTCTTATTTCCCTTTTTTTCTATTCTCTCTCTAAACCTCTCTTTCTCTCTCTCTCTGCCTTTCTCTGTCTTTTTCTCTTTCTCTCTTGCTCTCTGGCCTAGACTCTTCTTTGAAAGTCTCTCGAGACTGTAGTTGTGTGGTCGTGATCGTCAAATCTCCACGAGCTGCGTTTGTTTTAACTTCACTCCCTATCACCTCGTGTTTTCTATTTTGCATGCACTTATCACTGTTTATGACACAACACTATTTCTCTTTTTCTCTATCCCATGTTTTCCTTTTCTTTCCCGGTTTCTGACGTCCAACTCGCCTCTCATTTCTCCTTCTATATTTTTGTTTTTTTCCTCACCCTCTTCTTTTCACCTGTTTTCTCATCACTTGTGTCTCCTTCTTCTCTCTCTCTTTCTCTCTCTCTCTCTCTCTCTCTCTCTCTCTCCTTCTCTCTATCCCTCGGTCTCTATTCAAACTACTCTGTTTTTCTCCCTTTTTCGTATTGCGAGCCTTTCGAGGACTCACTCACTCACTCACACTCGCTGCTCCAATCTCCAGCATCCTTCTCCAATTTATGTATATGTCCCTGATTTCAACCCGCGTGCGCACTTGGAGAGCCCGAGAGCAGAAGTGCTGCTTCTCTTTTCCATATTCTTCATTTCCTTTCTCGCTTTGCAAATCTCTCTCTCTCTCTCTCTCTCTCTCTCTCTCTCTCTCTCTCTCTCTCTCTCCAGATCCCTCTCTCTTTTTCTCTTTTCTAGTATCTACCATTTTCCTTCACTCTCAAACTCTTACCCTCTTTTTCTCTTGTTCTCTTCTCGGAAAGAGCTGCCTCTCCCTCAATCAAACTCCCCCTCCCCGTCCATACTACACTCTCTTCTCTCTTTTCCTTACCTAGAGGGACACTGTTCGCAGCCAACGGTTGATGCAAAAGAGCGGAACGGGAGCAAAAGAGAGAGAGAAAAAAGAGAGATGAATATAAACAGATACAGAGGGATAGGGAGAGAGAGATATATATAGAGATGGATAGAGAAAGATCGACGACCTCCATCCTTAGTCCCCCCGCTACCTTCGAAGTAGCCATAGTGTTTCATCTCTCTCTCTCTGACCCTCTCTCCCACTCTTTCTCTCTCATTATTTCTCCAACTTTTCTTTCACTCATTTTTTCCGTTTTTTACTCTCTCCTACTCCCGTTTTTTACCTCTAAACTTCTTATAATTTCTCTCCATCTTTCTACAGTATGCTTTCCAAATTTTCCTCGACAGTGTGTTTCACGAATTCTGTTTTTACTCACTGTTTCGCTCTTTCTTTCTGTCTTTGTCTTTCTCTCTCTTCATGTCTCTATCTTTCTCTCATTCTGTTTTGTCCAACTTCTTTTCCTCTCTGTCGCACCCTCCTCGCACCAAACTTGATGAGTACACCGTGCATCCTTTTCTTTATTTGTGTGAGCGTCTATTGCAAGTGGATTCATCAGGGCTCCCTCCTCTCTCCTTCTACGTTCTTTCCATTCCTTTGTTTCTTTCAACGGTTTGATTTCTTTTTCATTTCTCTCTCTCTTTTTCGCAGAAATTCTGTCTTTTCCATCAGTGATTTCTCACATTCAACTTGTCTCTCTTCTTGTATGATTCCGACAGATTTTCTCTATTCATCAGCACTCTCTTCACACTTCCTAGTTTTTTCTCATGCTCGCAATTACTTTCGATCAACAGCACCTGTGCAGGGAGATTCTCTACAGTCTGGCGTCTCCGTCTTATTCTAGTCTCTGATCATCTCCTCACTTCTTAGGATCTCTTTCTGTGCTTCCTTTTTTTATTTTCTCTCTATACCCTCTAATGTGCATGTTTGATACAGCCTCTCTCTCACCCTTTAACATTACGACTCAACACGCCCTTCTTGTAGCAACAAAAATTGACTTTTCCTTCATTAGCTGCTACATTGTTACGAAGTTCATTTGCCCGTTATGACCAGTTCGTTTGATATCTACCATGTATTGAACGGTGTTGTTGGTCATTCAAACGGTCATTGAACGGTCAACTAAATTATCAAAAGTAAGATCTAATGCGATTTCTTTTGTTTTAACTTTTTTTAAGTTTTCAATGACTTTCCAAAAATTATGTTGTGTGACTTTAGCTTTCACATTTTAGATTTCTCCCTGCTTGCTCCATTTCGACTGATCGGAGAAACTAAAGCTTACTTTAAGGTGATATCAGATCTCCTGTAATTGTATCGTTCGATCCAGTTTAACACCTTACTCTTTTCATTGCCAACACCTGAAAGCGAACGATTCTTGATGCTTTTCGTCTTTGACATAAATATAAAGCATTTAGGTTTACTTGAGCAAAAGGTCGTAACATTTTCACGTTATATTGGCAAAGTCTCCGCTCGAATTTGAATTTCCAAGCGGGATCAGCAAAACAAATAAGATAATAGGTAGGGAAGAGAGATAAAAAATACTAGATTGACCTGCCTGTTGAGATACCTGCATTTCCCAACAATGCGAGATCTTGTGATCTGCTCTCCAGATCAGTTTTCTGATTTCTGATTTTTTTCGAGTGATATTTCAGAATCAAAAAAAGCTCTACCATATCTGATTTTCACTAGGTCTTGCTTTATGATGGAAGGTTTTCACGTAATAAAATTGAAGTTTTCACGTAATAAAATTGAAATTGAAATTGAAGGTTCAAAAGGAAATTTCCTTATAATAGTGTTTAGAATTCATCTTTTTTTTGCAGGAATGAACAGACGATTAATACTTTTTCACAAAAAAAAATAAAGTTTATCGCTCAAAACGACTTACCTTATTTTCAAGGATATGGAGCGCCAATCATTGTACATTTTCAAGGGCAGTTTTTCTCTATTCATAATAGTTTCAAATAGAATCAAGTGTTTTAAATTTTTTTTGCATCATATGGCCTTTTTTGTGGATCATAATACAATTCCCAGTAGACTGTCATTCACACAAGTCAGCTCTGTTTGACTATTACGCATATTAGTCATCGCGAACTTCTGAAAATGGAAAAAATTAATTTACACGAAACTCATATTCAATTTTTATACCTTACTTAGATTTTAAATAATTATAAGATCTCGCTTCTCAAAGATTATAATTTTAAGAATTATCCTTTTTATCTTATCTCTAATACTCTTTAAAGCAAAAATTTAAAAATTAATATTTATAAGTTTCACGCTTGCATATCAATAATGTTGGGCAACCCGCTTGCTGCAATCAATCACCTTATGACAAGAGATTATTGTCTCCTCTCAGGAATGTGTCCCATAAACATTCCGCGCGCTTTCTCCACTTCTACCGACTCTCTTGATCTATCAATCACTATAGTATCTCTCTAAATTCCTCTTTCTCCAATTCACTGTGGTTTCTCTCTCCGTCTTCCTTCTCTTCACTACTTATCCCAAGCATTCACCCCTTCTCTCCATCTTTCCCTTTTTATCCCTCAGTTAGATCTCTCTCACTTGCTCTCTATCATTCTCTTTCTTCATTTATCTACGTCTTTTCTTTATCTTTCTTGTTCTTTTTTCTCAACCTCTGTTTCTCTCTATCTTTGTGTCTAATTTTAAATTTTACTTCTTTTTCTATCCCTGTTTCTCTCATCATATCCCATTCTTATCTTCTATATTTATTCAACCAACAATCCACATATAAAATATCTCTTTGTAGCATCCGCGCCTGTTAGAGTTCTCTTCAACTTTTTGGCTCCTTTATTCGACTCAGATCTTTTTTCTTTCGTTTCCCGGTTCTTTCTTTCTTTCTTTCTATTCTCCTGTGTTTCTCTCCAAAATCTCTGTTTTCCGTAGCCTACTATCTAATCACCTACACTTTCTAATCACTATTTCCTTCTACTCTTTCAAGTATCTTCTATTCTGCTACTATTTCTTCTTACCAGTTTCCTCCAACTCTTTCCCTTATCTTCTATTATCCTCGTCTTTCTACTCTCTATCTTGACCTACTCTTTCCTATTAGTCTCTTTCTCACTTATCTCTCTTATTACTTCTCATGACTTTGTTTTAATCAAAAAAGTCCCATCTATTTTTATATGAAAAAAGCTCTCGGGGGAATTCGCTAGATTAATCTCCTCAAGTGTCGGAGCAATTTATCTGATACAAAAAAAGGAGCTAAGTTGTCCTTCTCTACTGTTTATCCATCATCTTTTGTTCTTACTTCTCTTTTGTTTAATTTTTTCTTATTTTTTTCTTGCGATCTCTGCCTATTCCTCTCTATCTCTCCTTTTGTTCTCTTTTATTCTTTCTGTGTATACCATATCCTTCTTCTTGTAGTTTGGTTCTTGAGATCTTCGCGTATTTGTCATAATATAAATGTCTATAAATACACACAAAAAATAAGAAAAACCTAAAAGATTTGAAACGAATAATTATAAAGTGCGTATATTTTAATATAAATGAGAACTAAAATTAGCATTGAAGAATATAAACTTTTTTTCCAAAATATAAACGTATCACGAGTTGTGTTTGGATC
The DNA here is from genome assembly GCA_964056735.1 of Allodiplogaster pararmata. Lineage (NCBI taxonomy): Eukaryota > Metazoa > Nematoda > Chromadorea > Rhabditida > Diplogasteridae > Allodiplogaster > Allodiplogaster pararmata. The sequence continues at coordinate 39,683,910 of OZ057408.1, read as the reverse complement.
TTCGGTTGCAAGTTCCTACTGTTCAGCCATTCGCCTTCGTTTGCGTTGTTTTATTAGAAAGGTTCTGAGAGCTCGTTCAAGCCTGCACTACTCAACATGTTTTGGGTGGAAAAGATGAGGAGTAAAAGAATGTTTCTTCCTTGCTGCTAGCTTTGTTTTCCTAGGCTACGGCTTGAAACGATCGTCGCGTCGCTTTTGATATATCTCCCCTTGGTAGACCGTTATGTTCTCTATTCTTTTTCTGTATGTCCCTTTATATATGTTTCTCCCTGACCATCTTTCTTTCTAATCAGCTCTATCTTCGTGTTTCTTTTTCTATATCTCGTTGCCTCTTCCCACCTAAATATTCACCTACTAGTTCCATGCCTTTTTTCTATCTTTCTATGCTTCTTGGCTGTCTTTTTTATCCGAACGTTCGCTCTTCTTCCGGACCCTTTCAAGTTGCAGCCTGCAACTTACAGCCTGTCTTACCATGTCAAACTCTACCCCTTTTTCTTCGACGCACTAATTTTCCTCTCCTTCTCCCTAGTTGCGAGTACTTATGAGTGAACTATCTACCTAAGCTCGCAACCCCAAATTTGCCTTCATCCACTTTGACTCGCAACTTCTTCTCCGCTTCCCCTTCATTTAAACCCCTCAGTTTTATTTCTGGATTGCGGGCAGATCCACCCAAACAGAAGGGTTAAAATGTTAGTAGTGCTCGACCCCAAACAAGCAGTGATCCAGGAAGTAGTTACTGATTCTTCCAAGATGTTAGGTCTGTATCTTATTTCAGTTAAGCCCGCGCCATGCATCGAGGTGAGAATAAGGGCGAGTACGGTTATTCATCTCATTTACCTATTTGTTCCGTCGTGTAGTTATTCTTATTTTCGCACACTTTCAGAAATTCCAATTTCAATTTCTCTACCCGTCAGCATTATTTTTAGCTTTTACATCATTTGTAAATGAAATTATTGTATCATCTCCGAATATGTATTAGACTTTTTCACAGCGCTTTGTTTTTAGTGCTTTCAGACAGAAGAAAACTCAAATTTTCATTTCTTTACTCATCAGCATGGAGACGGTTTCTGAAAACGGTCTCTAGCATTTGTTAAACAACTTCAGATCGCAACGTCCTAAATATTATACATTTCCATGTTTTACGTTTTACTTTTCCGCCATATTTTTATCATAAACATGAAAAATAGTAAATGAGTGAAATTTAATGAATTACGGTACTTTATGTCTTTGATCTCGATAATGAAGCAGATTAAAAGATGGAATGTGTACAATACGAAAAAACTCGAAATCAGACGGAAGTTGATCACTGAAGATCGGCTGAGCTTCACGCCACGCCGGACTGCGTCTCTAACTTTTTTAAAGGTAGAGTGCACATAAGGCTTAGGAACGAGACCTTTCGGTTTAGGAACGAGACTTTACGGCTTAGGAACGAAGCAGTACAAAAAAGTACGAGACGCAGTCCGGCGTGGGTTGAAACTGATCCCTGAATATGAAAGCAAGAATTCGCAAATAACGGTCTTCAATAGAATATTCATTCATTTATTCATTCATTACTTCATTCATTCATTCTTTATTCCTTTCACAGATTATATTTAACTTCGGTTCACAATGAACAATAACAATAGCGGAAATGCATGGACTGTCTTTCTTGTGGCGCTGTGTGTAAGCAAAAGGTTGCTTAACTAGGGGAGGGGGGAGATAGAAAATGCTATTAATAAATAAACGAGCCTTTAGTTATCAGAAAAAATTCACTTATTTCCCGAGGCGTACTTCAAGTGGATTCAAATGATGTACACCGACACAAGAAGTACTGTCAGATGTCCAGCTGGAACGTCTGAACCGTTCAGTATTTCAGTTGGAGTACATCAAGGGTCTGTGCTGTCTCCGCTTCTTTTCATCTTGATCATGGACACGCTTACTCACGACGTACACCTTGACCCTCCAAAGACTCTTCTATGCAGATGATGTTGTTCTGTGCTCAGACAACCGGGAAGATCTCGAGGCTCAACTGGAGAAATGGAACAATAGGTTCTACGAATACGGGCTGCGTCTAAATGTCGACAAGACCGAATACCTGGAAGCCGGCACCAACGACTCTACATCCATACAATTACAGAACACTATGCTCCGGAAAGTTGATAGCTTCAAGTACTTAGGATCCTTTATATCCTCAGACGGGGACCTCAAAGCTACAGCGAATGCAAGGATCAATGCTGCATGGCTAAATTGTAGAGAAGTCACTGGCATACTTTGCGACAAACAGATGCCTGAACGACTGAAAGGCAAAATATAACGATCAGTTGTTCGACCCGTTGCGCTATATGGCCTCGAATGTGCTCCAAAAACTGTGAAAACCGAGCAATTGCTTCACGTTTTGAAAATGAAGATGCTAGAAGAAGTTATCAGAAACAAAAGTATTTGGTAAAACTAGGTTAACAGGCAATTTAAGTAAATTGTTCTTAAATACTTTGCAAGTAGGATCGTTTTTTAATTTTCAATTTTAGACTACGTTGTTGATAAGAAAAGAAAGACGAGAAACACATGTTGATAAGAAAGACTGATTAATATTATATGGAGGAATAAGACGCAAAAAATGAGAATGGCGAGAAAAACGTTCAACAGCTGATATTCTATGAAAATGAATAGTATCTATGTATGTCACATTTGTCATGGATACATTTTTGAACGAAAATAAGGTCAGCAAGGGCTCGACGGTATTCGAGAGTTAAAAGTTTTAAAAATAATAGCCGCTCTGAGTACGGAAGTATAGGATGACCGGCTCTAGCTAGAATTCGTCTCGTAAATGAGCGTTGTACTTTCTCGAGAAGTTTCACTAGTCTCGAGGACGTAGGGTTCCAGAGCTCTCTAGCATATTTGAGTAATGGTCGTACATATGTAGATTTTAAGGGCAGAAGTCAGAAGAGGAAGAGATGGCGATTTGAACGCTTTTTATAACATGCATAACATGCATAACATTTATAATATACATGCAAAAACACATGCGCTCAAAAAAGGCTGATAAGATTAGTTTGCTTCTAATGATTTTATTTCATCGCTTTTTCTCTCTTTTCCTCTCTTCGAACTCGCCGTTCTAAACATTGATCTTTTTGATCTACAAACGTATTTTCCAGGGGTGAGCAACAGTCCAGTAAATTCGCATGAATAGCGAGCGTGACACTAGAAAATAAAAAGAAGTAGTGTTTTTACTTCTTTTATACATTACTCCTACTCGTCTCTCTCTCTCTCTCTTTCTCTCTCTCTCTCGCTCTCTCTCTTTCTCTCTCTCTCTCTTTCTCTCTCTCTCTCGCTCTCTCTCTCTTTCTCTCTCTCTCTTTCTCTCTCTCTCTCTCTCTCTCTCTCTCTCTCTCTCTCTCTCTCTCTCTCTCTCTCTCTCTCTCTCTCTCTCTCTCTCTCTCTCTCTTACTTTCTCTTTCTCCGTCGCGTGTTCACACATTGAGAGTTATACTCGTGTTTTTTGTTGTTGTTGTTTTTGTTTCTGCTTTTTTACCTAAAACATCGTGCTTGCAGTTTTCCGACAGTAATCGTCGTGTTTCCTAATTCGCCTACCGTAATTGATGGCTGATGGGTCACTCGCAGAGCAGCAGCGCAAATGTTGCCCCTCAAGCGAACTCGGGCGGCGGAAAACATGGAGATAACTTTCTCCAGCCTGGTAAGATATCCTTCAAGTCATGACTTTTCTAACGTGCTGTGAATAACTCATATGCGAAGTATGCAAAAAATTCTAGTTCTCGAGAACTTTTCCAATCATTATTCGTGATCGAGTGATGTTTAAATGATTAATTGAGTGATTTTAGTTTCTTTTTACATATATGTAGTTCTCCGTTTTCAACATGCTACACTTTAATCTTCCGCGCAACTCGATAAATTTGTGTTTTTACACTCTCTGAAAACGCATTACTTCAAATTTTCGTCTAACAAGCTAGTGCGCGCACGGTGCATAGCTATCTTGATGAATATTCGCAGTGAAGCATAATTAAATTCAAATAACTTTATCCACCAAAGGATGATTTGTCAAGACTCATCTGCTAACATGGGGAGTGTAACAGCAGACAAATAACTTTTTATTTGAAAGAATTTCACGAGCAACAAATTTTGTTGTAGAGGCCGAATAGTTATTCACCCTGAATACAATTCTGAAAGTTGTTAACTCACTCATGGACGCTCTTCAAAAATACGGCTGATAGAAACACTTAGTTCTCCAAAGCATCTCCTCTTCTTCATGACAAGCTTTCGCTCACTGTCACATGACTTTTTGTTTTATTGTTAAACTGTAAACTTTAATTTTTTATTGAAGCTTTCTTTGCAAACTCGTGAATTATGTGTATACATACATACATACTAAAAACAAAATATTTTTTTCATTCAGGGTGTTTTCAAACTCGTAAGGCGGGTGTAATCTATGCTTAAATTTTTCACTAACTAAAAACGCTGATGTTATAAGGTTCATCTGTTTGTGTGGCTGCTCTATTTTCTTCGCACGCACTCGGTGCCTATCCAGAGCAGGGCCGTTATAGGAATATTTAGTCATTTTGATCTGCATGCTTCTTTTTGGGTGATTGAGAAACAGTCTGATTTCATTTCATTAACACATTTCATCTGATCTCCATTCTCACATTCTCTCTCTTTCATTACCGTCTTTAATCTCCTAATCCTTGGTAGCTCTTTGGCTCTGTCTGTATCTCTCTCTTCTTTGAATTCATTTCTCTCTCTATTTCTCACACTCTCTTTCTCTCTCTCTATCTCTCTCTCGGCATGCATAATTTATCTTAATATCAGTTCTTTTCACTTTTTGCATGCTCATTGCATGCAAATGCTCATTCCTCTCATTTTTGCCGAGCATAAGGTCGTGAAGTATTGACAAGAAGAGAGACATTTATATGGAACGATCCCATAAGTGTACTCACTTATATTTTTATTTTTCTCATGAGATCCTATCTTCATTCGCTCTCTGATACTTCCGAGAACCTCAGAGTGTCTGTCGATTCATATTCTCCCCCCCCCCCCTTTTGTCTTCTATCTTCTCTCAAATAGCCAGCTCATGATGGATTCTCCGTCGTTTTCTGACCTGTGCTCTTTCTACTTCTATGTATATCGCTAGTTGATACTCGATGTTGCTGAACTAATCCAGTTGTAGATTGGAAGGTTCCGATTTGGAACCTTGAAAATATACTTAAGATCAGGCATTTCCTACCACTTTAGGGGCCAATTCAGTCTGGGAATATCTGACCCCTTCTACTTCCTCACCGGCTAGCTCGTATTAAGGGTTTCTGGATTCTATTGACCCTTATTCTACTGCCCCTTCATTGGCTTATTTATACTTATGTTATCTGACCTCGAGCGGACCCTTGTTCGCCATTCATCTTACTATTGCTGCATTTTGTATTGTCGTTCGATTGTTCAAACATCTTCCTTCTTGTTTGCTGTTACCACTCCTCTCTTTCGTTCCGCATCTCTGTTCCTCTCTCTCTCTCTCTCTCTCTCTCTCTCTCTCTCTCTCTCTCTCTCTCTCTCTCTCTCTCTATCTCTCTCTCTCTGTCTCTCTCTCTCTCTGTTTATTTGTCTATGTGTTTTTTCGGGTTTTTTTCTCTCTCTCTCTGTCTATTTCTTTCTCTCTCACCATCCCTCTTTATTCCTCTCCGTTAGTTTCACAATTTTTCTTTCACCTGTTTCTCTACGTTTCTCATCGTCTCATACACTGTTTCTCTTCCCGCCTTTTCTATTCTGATCTTCGCTTTTTATTTATAGTGGTGAAGCAAGAAGAAGAGAAAGGGAGAAGGAGAGCAAATAAGAAGATGTCTGTGATGAGGAAATCGGAGAATTTAGTAGGAGAAAGGTGGTAGACTTAGAAAGTTCCTTCTTTCTAAACTGTTTTTCCTCTTCAACTGAGCTACTATTTTTTTCTTAAACTATTATTTCTCTCTCTTTTTTCTCTTTCTTTATTTCTTTGAAAAATCTTTCTCTCTACCTCTCTGTTTGTCTTCCGAATTCTCCCCTCTCTATATTTTCTACTCCTGTTGGGATGTTCTTCTCTTGCGAAGTTAATCTTCTGTAACTTGTAACCACACTGTTGTATTTGCATTCTTTTCTTTCATTTTTTTTCATTTTCCTAATTATACTTTAACACCGACCGCTTTCTCTGCTCCACCAAGCCTCCCCTCCTCCTCATCACCGCCTCTCATTCTCTACCCTCTCATCATTTGCCATTAACAATAGTTGTCATGCCTGCCACAACGCTGCTCTCTCTCTCTCTCTCTCTCTCTCTCTCTCTCTCTCTCTCTCTCTCTCTCCCTCTCTCTCTCAGAATTCTTTCTCTATCCTCTCTCTGTCACTTCCTTTATCGCTATTTCTCTCTCCCTCGACATCCTCTCTCTCTATCTCTCTTTTTCTCTTCTTTACCCTTAACTTTGTGCTCGGTCCCCTCTTTAACATTTCCTACTTTCCGATTCCATTAGCTTAGTGTTGGTGTGACTAATCTTCTTATCGGGCGCCATTTCCCTTTCAATTCCCTTACTTTCCCTTTTGTTCTCTTTCTATTCAGAGACTGATACATTCTCCGACTCATTGTAAATAATCACCGACCGTGTGGGTGTGCCATATGCTAATGCTTTCACACCGGAAACCTCTATTAAAGTATTTAATGAAATTTATGAGCGTTAAAATTATAAAAAAATTACTTTTCTGGTGTAAAATAAGCGGGCAACCAATTCTGTACCTTCTTTAGTTTCACCACGAATTGCCGTGAAATTGCAGTGGTTTACGGTGTTTTCTTATTTCTCAGTCTTGTTTAAAAGTGATTGCTCCGTTCAAAAATTAGCAACACAAAAAACACCGTAAACGATTGCAATTTCACGGCAATTTGTAGTGAGACTAAAAAGGTACGAATTAGGTCAGAAAAGTACTTTTTTATTATTTTAACGCTCCATTATTCGGGTTCGTGGATTCTATATGTATATATTATATATAATATATATAATATATTTTAAATTCAAATCAATCTGAATTATTTTCCAAATGGCAAGCGCTATGCACAGGTGATTTATATCGTAAACGGTCGGATTTTTATTTCCTTTCTGCTCCCTTTTTTTTCTCGAAAAGATAGAACCCGGTCGACTTTTATCGAGAATTGGGCGCTTCTGAGCGTATTTTCTAGACAGGTCAATCGACTAGATTGTTTTTACCAATCCCATTAAAAAGCATGGAGATCGGAAACACTAATCATGAGAAAACGGCGGACTTTGGAGAGAGATTCGAGTTAGCGATGAAAAATAGAAAATGCCATAGAAATATAAAAAAATTCTAGGGTTTTTAGGGAAAGCATAGAATTGCTCATTTAGCTATTTCGGAGCGTCGGTTAGTGAAACATTCCGATATCAGGTGATTTTTTGATTTTTTTACACCCTAAATTCAATTCTATAAATTCAATTCTTTATTCCGCTTGAAACAAAACATAATGTTAAGTGACGAAACAGATGACACTGTCACAAGAAAAGTGAATTCAGTGAAGGTTATGAAAAGTGAGATCTAAATATGACAAGAACAATGAGGAACATTTCATTTTAGGAAAATAGGAAAGCACACAAAAAAAGCAAAGAAAGCAAAGCTTGTATCTTCAGTTATGAACTATTCATCAGCAATTAAGAACTATTCATCCGCAATAATAACTTGAAATTCCAAAAATTCAACTCACTCTTTATCATTCGAGAGCTAACTGAGAACACAAATAAAATTGAAAAAAAAGAGGAGAAACAGAAACAAAACATTTGAAGAAACAAAGCACTTGAATTAAAAATGTATTCTAGAGTTGGTGACAATGGTTTCACAATCAAGCTTGATAAGTTCATTTCTAAAAATGCTAGAAGAGCTTGTAGAAACCAAAGAACAAGGTAACTTATTCCAGACATTAATCATTCTTGAGGCACAAGTGCTTGTTCTGCTTTGATATTTACACGGCAAGCATATTCTGTAGTTATTCGACTCTCTCAGCGAATAAGGCGATGGGCAAAGTTTAAACATATTTGAGTAATCTACTTGAATATTTCCGTGCAGACATTTATGGATGAACACAAGATCGGCCACATTTCTTCTATATTCAAGCGAGGAGATGGAAAGAAAATTCAGTCTAGCAACATAACTCATTTTGGGTAATCCGGCCCTTTGTAGTAACCTTCGTGTAAATGATCTTTGCACTTTTTCTATGCAGTTAACGAGACCGATAGTTACTGGGGACCATACCTCACTCCCATATTCAATAAGGGGTCTTATGTATGTGGTGTATATTCTGAGCAGAACTTTAATTGATTTGGTTTTAAAGGCTCTGAAGATCATGTTTATACATTTTTGGGACTTTAGGGAGGTTAGTTCAATATGTTTAGAGAATGTGATATCTTCCTGAAATGTAATGCCAAGATCTTTCACTAATGAAGTAGTTGGTATGATATTGTCTTCTAGGTTATATGTTACTTTTGGATTCCTAGGACCACAGTGCATGATAAAGCATTTTTGAGTTGATATCACAAGTCCCCAAGTCAGTGAGTAATCGGAAATGGAATCCAGACTTTTCTGAAGAGAGTCTCTGTTCTTGGAAAAAATTTTGAGGTCATCGGCATATAGAAAACCATGGACATCTGGCTCTATGTGCTCCATGATATCATTTATAAATATTGAAAAGAGGAGGGGTCCAAGGCAACTCCCCTGGGGAACACCACTGTTGTATACTTTAGGACCTGATAATGTTTCTCCGATTGAGACTTTCGAGGACCTGCTCGTGAGAAAAGAACGGATAAGATAGAGGAGGTTGCCCGTTATTCCCACTTTTTCAAGTTTGTGAACAAGAAATCTTATGTTTACAGAGTCGAAAGCCCGTGAAAAGTCGACTAGACATATGTCAAAGTCTATTTTTTTATTCTGAAGCGTGAGGTAAATGGAATGAGCCTCTACCAGGGATGTTACCGTGGACCGTCTCCGACGGAAACCATGTTGTTTGGGATGTAGTATGCCATTGGTTTCCAGATATTGATAAGTTATATTGAAGATCAGTTTCTCGAATACCTTTGACATAGAGCACACCATAGTGATAGGACGATAATTTTCGATCTGAGAGCGGGGCCCTTTTTTTATGAACTGGTTTGATTATTCCTTTTTTCCAGGCCAGAGGGTAGTGCCCTAAGGTTAGTGAGTTGGTGAAAATGATTGAGAGAGGTATGGCCAGTGAGTCCAGACAATTTTTGAGTAGTCTACTTGGAATAAAGTCAGGGGAAGAGTTCAGTTTCGGAGCTATTCGTTTCAGAATGGAGTTCACCTCAAAAGGGGAGATGTCATTAATGTGGTCGAGGTGAAAATTCGGGCGAGAGATCTGAAGGGGTCCACTGATTGGTAAGGGTTGTAACTTATCAAAATACTCGGCGAAGTGAGTTGCTTGTTCGAAGGGGATAGTAGTTGGTTTATTGTTCACTATGAGAGCAGGAATAGATGTGTTGCTTTTAATGCGGTTGGATATAGTTCTGAAGAATACCTTATAGTTTCTCGGGAACTTAAGCTTGTCTTCCCTAAGAACCTCGAATTTGACTAGTTCTTTGTGAAGTTTCTTGGATGTGCGTAATGACGTAATGGAGAGAGGGTTTCGTTTGTTACTTCTCTGTAGGAAGCTGTATAATCTTCTTATCTTGGGGGGATATTTCAAATGTGTTTTGACATTCTTATTTTTTTTTATTTTTTTTTAAATGCTTGATTTTCGGCGCTGCAAGTTTCTAATGTTGAGATGGAGCGTTTCTATTGAAAAGTTTTGAATCTGAATTGAGTGGTTGACACGGATTTGATGACAGAAGTAATCCCAACTAAATCGGATTTCAATAATTTTTGTCTTCCCAAGCCGCGGATTAGAGAAAGTCTTAACATAACTAACTACCTGTGGAATGCATATTATTATCATAATTGGCGGTAAAAAGCTTAAGTTACAGATGCACAACTGAAACTGGTAAGCTAAAACTATAGATGAAGAAGTCAGCTTTGCTGGTCAACTGGTTTGCATTGTATCTACTGAAAGAATTGCTTCAAAGGGAAGGGGATGAGAAAGAAGGTAAAGAAAGGTGGACTGGAAAAACATGGAGAGAATAGATAAGAAAGCGAGTGAGAGAGAGAGAGAGAGAAAGAGAGAGAGCGAAGAAGGGAAAGAGATGAAGAAAGAAAACGTCTCGAGAAACAGAAAGAAAAAAAGGTGAATTAGAGAAACAATGGGAGAATGAGAACTAGCAAGAGCGATAGAGAGAAGAATAAGAAGAGAGAATAAGAGACTGAGAGATGAAAAGAGAAAGAGAGAACAAGCAAGGAGCAGCTAATTCGAAAAACGGAAGTGCCTTTCTGAAGCACTTGTTATTATATTATTATAACACTCTCATGTCCACTCTTTTATTATATGTGTTATCCCTCTCTCTATCTCTGTGTCTTTTCATATCCCTCTCTCTCTATCACTCTCTCTCTCTCTCTCTCTCTCTCTCTCTCTCTCTCTCTCTCTCTCTCTGCAATGGTTCCATTGCCAACTCGCCAGAGGAATGTATGTATACACAATTCTGAATGCTACCGCCCGCTCTAACTTCTCTAGGATATCTCGTGAAGATGGCTTCTCTCTCGTACTCTTTTTCTCTTTTTACTCTTCCATTCGCTCTTTTCCTCTTACTCTATCTCCCTCTCTCTCCTTCTCTCTCTACCTACACTCGATCTTTCTCACTCTTTCTGTTTACTACGGATCCCCTTTTTAGTCAACGTACTACTTCGGCATTCCATAGTAGATGACAAGAGCTGACCGACCCTCCATCTTCACTTCTTTTCCCTATATTCTTTTTCGCTTCAAATTCTGAGGAAAAAAAATACACCGTTGTATTTTTTTCCGCCAGAAACCAACCTTTCTCCCTTCTTTTGTGTATCTCGTATCTATATTTTCATATCCAAAATACCTTTTCTAAGTGATTCTTGTGTATTCTACCTTTTTCTTCTTCCTTGCTCCACTCGGAATCCTACTATTACTCAATTTTTTCTTAATTTTTCTTGCTTTTGAATATTTTTCTTCTTCTTCTTGGGTTCCTTTGCTCTCTCCCTTTTTTTGCACTCAAAAATCTTTCCATGCCAGCATTGCTTTACGTGAAATGAATGGATTTTCATAACAAAAGAAGGTGAAAGAGAAAGCATGAGGAAATTCTGCGAAAGGATTCAAACAGAAAGAAAAGCTCAGAATTCTCCGCGGTTTTTCCCACTCTATCAAAAGTTCAATTGCTAAAGACGTTTGTTTACCAGATGAAGAGAACTGAACAACTTATTAATTGTAGTAAGTACGTATACTTTTCATTTTTTGAAGCTATTTTATATGTTTGAAACAATTCGACTAAGTGTAGACTCCGACGTAATCATATTTTTACAGCGAGGAACCTTTTGTGTACTCTTCCAGAGTGACTTTCATTGAAAAGGAGTGCTACGAGAATGAAGCGATTCGAATACTTGAAGATGGGCGAGGGCTTGCGATGATAATGGAGCAGAGTAATAATATACGGAGAGAGGGAAGTGAACGAGAGTAAGAGAAAGTAGAGCTGTGGAAAGTGGGAGAGAGAGAGAAAGAGAGGTGGAGAGTGAGACAGATAGGGAGAGAGATAGATATTGAGTATTAGAAAGGGAGAGGAAGGAAGGGTGGAAAAGAGGAAAACAGCGGTGGAGAGAGAGAGAGAGATAGTTAGAGAGGCATAGATAGGTGAATAGATAAAGACAGAGATGAAAAGTCCCTACGGCTATCTTCATACTACTACTTCTCTCAGTATATCTTTAAAATTTGATTCTCATGTATAGAAAAGCAGAGAGAGAGAATGAGAGGAAAGAAGAAAGAGAGTCTATAGTGAGAGAGAGAGAGAGAGAGAGAGAGAAAGAGAGAGAGAGAGAGTATTAGAATGAGGCTTTCAAGTTTGCTCATGCACACTGCACCTCTTATTATCGAAGTCATCTTACCCAATAGTTATTTCTGTGCTACTATTCTCCAATGCTGTTTCTTCTGGAGCAATTTTCTCTGCTTCTTGTATCCACACTCTTTCCCTCCCCTTCAACTCATAACACCGCAGCACGCAAGAGGAGAGAGCCTTGCACTACTACATACTACCATCGATTTCTGAGCATGTAAGCCAATGTGTGGGGAGAGAAAGATCAAAAGAAATTGAGAGAATTGACGAAAAAATATAGAGAGGAGAGTACAGCAGAATCGTGGAGTTAGAGAAGAAAGTGCTCATCCTATGGCATAGCTGGAGGAAGAGCTCTTTCTTTTGTGTTGTTGCTACAGCTGACTCGAAAGTGACCTCTTTTCTTCCTTCCTCTCTCTCCCTTAATTTCTCTTTCCTTTTTTGTCTATCTCTCTCTTCCTACATCATGTGGCTTTTTTATTTTCATTTTTCTATCCTGTCTCACCTGTAATCATCATTCTCTTCTTTCCCTCTTTTTTCACTGTCTAGCTCTTCCTCTCTTCTCTTATTTCATCTTAGATGTTTCTCTCCCCCCTCTAAAAATCAACCACTTTTCTTATACTTCTTTCCATTCTTCACAATTTTCAACTCGCCGCCGTGAATTTTTCACGCTTTTCTTCCTTTTCGATTTTTCACAAATAACGCTTTTCTTATGTGAGAAACTAATGAAAAGTAGCGCCTGGAATGAGTTTGGCGCATCATCTCCAGCTTTTACATTTTAGAAATCGGATAGCCAAGGAAGGCTATCCGATTTTTGGGGGAGCTTTCACTAGTGACCGAGATTTAGTCATGACTTTTGAGTATTGTTATGACTTTTAGGCAAGAGTTCGTCACGAATTTGTAACAAGGTTTAACCATGAATTACAAGAAGTAGTTATTCATGAAACCTAAGCAAGGATTAGCGATACATTTTAATCGAATAAATTCTGTTTGCAATGACTTTTTAAGCAAAAAATCATAAGGAAGTCGTAGTGGGAAGTTCCTTTGACCAGGTTCAATAACAATTCTTGACTCACCTGTTTCTCACTCTGCCATGAACCCCTTTTTCTTCCATAAATTATTTGTTTTGGCCGCTTGTGCTCAAGGATTCTTATTCTTAATTTTTTTTAACTTAAGAACATCCCCTTTAATTTTATGATGCTCTCCTGTTCGTCTTCTACCTCTCTAATCCTCGCCTTACTTTTACCCCTAAACTCTCCGGCCTCTTCCCCTACCCCTAGCGACCATTCCCGCTTCTCCCTCTCCTTCGTTTCTTATCTCCCCCCCTCATAATTTCTCAACCCTACGATCCAGGCCCATTGTGTCCATTCAAGGCCCAGATGGCAGCCAAATCCTCCGCAACTTTCGCGTTCGAATTGACGGTTGTAGGAGAACGACAAATGGCGCCTGAGGCTGTTTTGGTATCCGTTCTTGTTCTGTGTGTGTTCTCTCTGCGCAGTGCACTATTTTAATCAGCATTCTCTTCCGGAGCGTCTGGTCCTCTCTCTCACTCAGTTGCTCTCTTTCTGTTTTATGTCTCTCTAATTCACTCTTCTTCTGTTTTCTTTTTCTATTTTTCTCTCTCTAATGTAACTCTTTCATTCTCCACTTCTCTATTTTCATCTCTCTTTCGCTCTTTCTATTCCTAGGCATCTCGATGTGATGCATATCTAATCGGGATGCAAATGTGATTCCGTATGGATAATTTCGACGCGCTTCATTGTTAGAGAGACCCTGAAGGAAGAAAGCCTTGTCAATGAATCATTGTTGCTCTCTGTCCAACAGGAACATTCTAGTAATTCTATGGAGATCTTTTAATGCTGGTGGTTCGTTTGATATGGAAAGAGAGGAAAGGGCTATGGGCTAATAGAAGACATATTGAGATGATTGATGCCTTAATTCAACCTTGATCTACGTTGATAAGAATTTGAACACTTTAGAAGAGTGCATGAACTGTTCAAACATCATAAAGTAGATATCCTCTTTGCACGATATACCAAATAATTAATTAGTACAATTTACCAAGTACGACATGAGTAGGATGTACCAAGTGCGACATGAGTAGGATGTACCAAGTGCGACATGAGTACGATGTACCAAGTGCGACATGAGTAGGAAGGACCAAGTGCGACATGAGTACGATGTACCAAGTGCGACATGAGTACAATGTATTAAGTGCGACATGAGTACAATGTAACAAGTGCGACATGAGTACGTTGTACCAAGTGCGACATGATTACAATGTACCAAGTGCGACTTGAGTACAATGTACCCGGTAAAACGAGCAAGATTACACATAAAGTTAAACTTTTCTAGAGTTTTAATACTACTCGCTATGCAAGATGACGTGTAGACGTATGGGCTGCTATAGCACTTGCGAGAACTCGTGTTAAAAACTCGAATTCGTATTCAGTATCCATGGAGTGTGAAATCATAAGTTTATCATTTATTCTTAAAAGTTGCCAATCAATTGACGAAAATGAACGTGGCTATTTTTTACGTTTACACTGATATCTCTATCGTTCAAACAATAAATATGGCTCTTATCGTGAAAGTAATCCAATTTTTGAATAGTAATTTCATTTAAAAAAGAAGAATTCAAACTCACGATACTGTGACTTCACAAAATGTTCTGCTCTGCTAAACTGGAGTTGACCTTTTGAACTGATCCGCAAACTCATAGTTAGGAGAAATGACTTTTTAATGCAATGTTTATTGTCTTTTCGATTTTATTATTAACGTTTAAATTCAGGCAAAAAGTGGAAATATCATTCAATGTTTAGCTATAAAAGCATCATTGAAATGCGAGATTTGTTTGAAAGACTTTTTTGTTCTATAATTTCTCAATATATTGAGATTAGTCAAACCTGCTTTGCAGGATGCGATGAGGTAATCTGGGGAACTTTCGGAGTGTTGGTTGGTCCGCACTCCTCTGCTTCGTCTACGACACCTGGTTAGTTGAAGATTTGCTCCCGATTATTCATTCATATCTTTAATAGTTTAAACATTCAATATTGAAGAATTATCATTTATGAGAATGTTTTCATGAGAACAGGGGTTAAATGGAGCCACCCAATTTGGGTTTATATGTATCCGCCGCTCAAATTTTGGAGGAAAAAAGAAAAAGGGATGAAGAAAAAGGGTAAGAAAAGAGAGGGAGATTTTTGTCAATAGTCTGTGTACATGTATCTGCCGACGGGACAGATCCAGTCACTATTTGACCCCTGCATGAAAAGCAGTTACAGTTCTGTTAGAAATTCAGTTTCAATCATACATGAACTTATTGATATCAGAAGTTTCTTTTCGTGAATCATTGTTCATAAGAGTTGTTATTCAAAATTATTCATGTTAAAAACATCACGCAAATTTTTGTCCAAGACTAGTTTTAACAATGATCTATTTCATGTTAATTTGTCAATAATCCATCTTCTCGAACATTTGAGAACCTGTTCCATGATAATTCCAGTACTAACTATTTGAATAAGTTTCTATTATAAGATTTGAAAAAAAAAGCCCTTTCTCCATCGCTAAATGAGAGGGTGATCGCGTTACCAATTGCAATTTCAGACCAGGTATTTTACCCACGATGACGATGTGTTTGATTGTATGTTGTTAACAGGCGGAACGACGGTGATCAGAGGGAATACTATCCAGCAAGACATGGAGAGACGGCCTTCTTCCGTGGACACCTTTCGTAACATGCACGCCGCCTGCTCTGCCTGGAGTAGCAAGTTAGAATTCTGCTACTATTGAGATGGGGATTTTTTTATGCATCTATGACGAGACCTAACTTGAAATTTCTCATTATCATTATTATTTTAACGATGAGCTGTTAACTTCCGTAGGCGTACTTCATCCTCAATATTTACATCTTGAAGCTAGAAGCTTCTTCAGGTAAGACTTCTTTCTCTTGTCAATGACGGAGATTTCATAAATAACGTTCCGGTTTCTGGCGGTCCTCTGTTTCTTTTTTGACGCCCTAAAAAACTGTGTTCCTCATGAGGACTTATTTTAGCTTTGTTTTCTATGAGCAAGTCTCTATAAATCTTTTCCAACAAAAATTGGAAAAAAGTGTAATACAAACTTGTTGAAAGGTTCATAAAGTGGCTGAAACAGTGCGCCTTCTTCCAATCTCAGCCTTCTTCCAATCTCAGCCTTCTTCCAATCTCAGCCTTCTTCCAATCTCAGCCTTCTTCCAATCTCAGCCTTCTTCCAATCTCAGCCTTCTTTTCTCGTGATTGCTTTCTTTCTCTGTGTAATCGGAGGAGGTTCACTGTTAATCCCATTCTTCTCTGCTTCGCTGTTTCGACTTACCTCCCGTTCTCATTATACCGAATCTGAACTCTTTTCTGCTTTCCTCTCCTTTTTAATTCAACATTTCGCTTGGAGTTCTCTTTAACCCAGGTTATTTTGTACTAAAAAAGTTTTGGAGATTACTAGAAAAGGGAAAATGGGTATAAAAACCAGGTTATTCCTCCAAACCGTACTGCGGGTCGAATCTATGCGCCATCCAGAAAAGGCTTGTGATACGGATATAGGTAAAACATGTCTTGATTTTTCGAAAGGTCGATCGCTGGCTAAAAGTTTAATTTTTAACTCTACGAAACCGGTTAAGGTTGAGTTTTGGCTAATGAAACGTTCTATTCAAATATGTAGAGGAATGAAGATTTTTCTTTCAATTTTAGCTGTGAAAACTGATACATCCATTTCGAGTGAGGGAGAGGGTCGGTAGGTCGGTCGCCCTACCTACGGATACGGATTTTCTGCTGTTGTTATTGTAGATTGCCCGCCGTAGGTCTCCGGCTGGGTGGACGAGGTCTTCTTGGTCATGGCTCATATAACAATATCCTTACTTACATAATTTATCTAATTACATTTATTTCTCTTTCTTTTTTTCCCTTTATTTTTTTTGAGAGAGAAAGGAATCACTGGTATAAGAACCTAACAACAGACGTCGGGCTATTCCACAAATCTATGCTTCTTAAAAGTGTGTGGTCACAGCGACGCGAGAATAAATGACTAGTTCTATGTGGCTCTTCTAAACATTTTGGGCAGAGAGAGGATCGGACAGCTCCTATTCTGTGTAGGTAGCTGTTGAGGGAACTTGCATAGCCGCTACGTAATTGCGATAATGTTATTTGTTGTTCCCTGGGAAGTTGATTCGTTGATTTATGGATTCTGGGAGGTTTCTTACCTAGAACGGGGTTAGTGGAGCAAGATCTAATGAAATTTCTCACAGTCTCAGTGTGTATTCTTTTAAGTGCGGCTTTCTGATCACTGTCTACTAACATCAGTTCTAAGTCCTTGGCATGTTTACGTATAGTTCTAGGTGGTTTGGGTTCCATGCATCGACGATGAGAGGGGTGGTTTGGGAGGAGTCTTGCTCTTGCGACGAATTGCTTGTTTAGCATCGTATTGTGCTCCTTTACAGGTAACATTTCGCTTTCTAGAGCTAGGTGCTCTGTGCCGGCCATTGCTAAGTTTCCTGTTGCTATCCGAATTGCTTTATTTTGGTTTGCCTGTAGTTTTTTCCAGTTCGTCTCGGCCAATTTAGGGGAGTAAATTGGTGCGGCGTAGTTAAGAACGGATCTGGTCATTGTTGTGTAGGTTGCAAGAAGGGTATTTTTCTGTTGGCCCATGTTCTTCCTCCGAGGGCACATAGTATGTTCAGTCTTTTGGCCGTTTTCGGATTTTCTGCTCGTTCCCGTTTTCTATTTTTTTGCACACACTCTCGATCTTTTTTCCTGACTCTGCCGTTCCCTCGAGTTTAGTCTTCCTGATCTACGCGCTTTTTTGGTGATTGCGATCAAAAGGATTTTTTAGATAGCTTAAAACCTGAAAAATAAAGAGACTGAGGGGTTGAATGATCTGTCAACATTATAGATGAAGACAGTTCACTAATTTTTGAGCTCGTGACCTATTGGGAGTAGGTGCCTTTACTCGTTTATATAATATCTCTACTTTAATTTAAAGCGGGTTCTGATGTTACTAGATTTCGCTGCATCCTGGAATATACTTTTAACTAATTTTCTCTGTTCCATGAGTTTATTTGGAACTTTCCTCTTTGCTGAGTATTACTGTAATCGGATTCGGGGTCTATTACTGTAATCGGATTCCTCTTTGCTGAGTATTACTGTAATCGGATTCGGGGTCTTACTGAAAGATGAAAATGTCTTCTTCCCGGTTCAGCGAAGAGCTCATTGCATGCATTTTTGCTCTTCTCTCTCTCTCCCTCTCTCTCTCTCCCTCTCTCTCTTTCTCTCTCTCTCTCTCTCTTTCTGTGCCTCTTAGCTCTGTGTGATATTTCTCGTTCATGCTCTTTTTCTTGCACATTTCATCATCTCCTTCCTTCTCACTTCATTTTATGTTCCGCCTCGGCACTTATCTTATTTGCTGTCCCGGGCGAGCCGCTGTCATCTGTTTCTCATTGTTACTCTTTTTTCATACATACATAGGAGTGTTACTACTCACTCTTCAGAGGCTCCTCTCATTGTTAATCTTTTTTTATATGTTCATACACATGAGTTTTACGTAATCTTAAAAAAATCCTTTCATTGTTACTTTAGAAAAAAAAACATGTATGCGAGTGTTACTTACTCTTCAGACTGCTCTCATTGTTACTCATCATGAAAATTACTGTTTAGGGCCTCCTCTTATGAATACTGTTTTTCATGCATACATAGAAGTTCTACTTGCTCTTCAGCAAATACACTCTTAGTTACACTTTTTTCATACGTATGAGTGTTACTGTTAAAAAGCTTTTTTAATTGTTACTCTTTTTATACTCACATAGGAGTTTTACTTACTCTCCAAATACTCATTGCAACTTTTTATTATTATGATTATTATTCATGTAGTTGAATATATGTATGTATGCGTATGAGTGTAAAGTACTTGTCAGAGGTTCATCTCATTTTTACTGTTTTTCATATACACATACATAGGAAGGCTACTTACTGTTCAAAGGCTCTTCTCATTGTTACTTTTTTATACATACATTCAAGTGTTACTTAATATTCAAGGGGGAAGTGTTACTCATCCTACAATTGCTGCTCTTTTCACACTTGGACACACTTATCCGTCTCAAAAAAGTTCCTCTCTCCTTTCTAATGCGTCATCGACTATTGAACGGCTATTGAAGTTCGTTTCTCATGAAATTACTTGAGAAGAGGAGTAAGTACGTTTCTCTAGCTTCCTTTTCCTTTTGTCTTCTTACAAGTTTTCCTTCTTGTCTGCACACTTCTTTATCTTTCACACTTGAGATTTTTACAATCACTTCCTCGCTAATATGCGATCAGTCTTCATACTTTTTTGTTGAGTCTTCATACTTTTTTTACTCTCTTGATCATTTTTTTCAATTGAAAGGTTTTTCTTTTTTTCCGTTCATGAATGCAGATGTTATCTATCTCTCATTCTTCATCTTCCTTTTTTGAAATCTTCTCCTCCACTTGGTAGAAGTATGAATTTTTCTTTAGAATTTAGTTGGAAGACGTGTGCTTGTGAGTATTACTGTGTTATATATCTGCAGACAGTTAGATTCGAATTCAAGGAAAGTTATCACATTTTAAGGAATTTTTTGTTGCATAAGTTATTTGCTTCGATAAGCGACGGCTCATTCGAGCAGAGGGACTAGAATGATGAGCTAGAACGAACGAGAGCTGAAGGGAAGATAGCGGAGAGAGATTTGGCAGCTTGAGAAGGCGAGGTTGTGAAGAATAGTTTGCTCATCTTTGTTAAAGTGCAGGTAACCTTTATGTTACAGTGACATTTGAAACATGTTTTCATTCCATTACTAATAATAATCAAAAAGTGTATTATGCATATAATTACGATGATAAGATATGTACGATAGTAAATGTAACTGAGATTAACTGGGCTGTAGGTTGTAAACTAGTTTTATCTTTAAATACCTCTTTTTAGACCTTTCTCTTTTTCTCTTGCTTACTCTCTGTATTCATCCTAATAGTATTTATTCGCTAAAGTCGAAGCATAAGCGTGTACAAAACTGGTCGGATATTATGGAATGCTGTAGCAGTTACGAGTAGCAAAGATTGATGGAAGTTGGGTAGAGGGGAAGCATAAGAGTTATGAGGAAAAAAGAAAAGCTACTCTCTTTTTAGCGGGCTCTCTTTCGTTGAAAATATGATAATTCTTCCATTTTCAGAAAATTTGTATAACCTATTTGCATAATACGCGGTTTGAATATTTTGCTTCCTTCTTTATCTTTTCTTTCTCACATCCTCTTCTTTTTCATTTCATTTCTTTATTCCAAGCACATGAGATATCATGAAAACACAAACAAGAACAAAGTTAAATGCATGGACTTTCTTCTAAGTGGCGGTGTTTAGGGGTTGCGGTATAGATGAAAAAAAGGGGGGAGGGTGATATACTTAAAGTCGACAATTATATTAGTCATGAACGAATTTTCTTTTTTCTTTTTTTTGATCCTGTTGGTTTGTTGACCTTTCCTTAGTTTTGTCTTTGTTTTGAACTCACTTCCTCTCTCTTTTTATTTTCCATCACTGCATTCAAAAGGTCTCTTCATTGTATAAATTGAGTTGTTGAGTTGTATTTTTCCTTCCTGTTGTATGTCCCTGTAGAGTGTAAGTCAGCACTTTTATAATTGTCTTATTCAGTCAGTCATTTAAAAAATTCCTATTATTGGGCATGAACTTTCACGTGCTCTGTCAGCCTTTCTCACTTGTGCTTGAAATCACCGCTCTATCGAAGAGGGGACATCGAATAATGAGAATCAAGCAAGAAGTGAAGGGGAGAATAAAGAAAATTCAATAGCTGCTTTTCATTAATTCAGTCACTCCGCTCGTTCTAGGATATTTCACTACCGCCCAAGGGCCAAGTTTGTCAGAATTCAAAAAAAACAAAAGAGAAGAGCCTTAAATCTTCCATTTATGAATAATGATTTATCAACTCGTTATCTTCCAGGGAGGATCTCCTGTCAGCGTCTATGGGAGCTCCCGGGAGGGAGGAGTCCACCACGGGTGCCTCCTCTCTCTTTGTGGCCCTCTATGACTTCCACGGCGTCGGGGAGGAGCAACTCTCTCTCAGAAAGGGCGATCAGGTACGACATTCTTATTGCTCTCTTCCTCTCGTTCTCTATCGCTCCATTCCTCTCTCTTTTTGTTTCTGTTTATATATTCAATTCAATTTCAATTTAAACGCTTTATCAAGATCAGCAAGCCACATCGGTAATATAACATCATCGATTATGGTATCTGTTGCGACATGTGACATGCGACACTCCACTCCTCAGCGTTCTCTGCCTTCCTTGGGAATTGGGGACTAACGGCTTTTACAAAAAAGTCCCTTTATCTCATTCTTCTGTCGCTCATGTTGGCGCTACGATCCCGGAGCGCCAAATCTTCTCGGGAAAGGACTCTCACAGACAAGGGAAGAGACGGTGCGAAGAGCAACCGTGCACGGAGGGAGACGAATGAGAGAATGGGAGACGAATGAGAGAATGAGAGACGAATGAGAGAATGGGAGACGAATGAGAGAATGAGAAAAATGTTTATATATAAGTCCCCCTTTCTCTTTTTTCTCTCTCTTTTTTCTCTGTTTCTATGTCTTTTTCTCCTTTTTCTTCTCCCTTGTCTTTTTTTTTCCTTTTTCTTCTCCCTTTCATCTCTTCATTTTCTCTCAATCTCTTTTTTCTCTTTTACAGACCCTATCATTTTCCCCGTTGCTTTTTCGGAAATCACCCATTCATTATCTATGTTTCTTTTTTTACAGTTCTTCTGTAATTCAATTCTCAAAATCATTCTCTATATTCTTCTGCTACTGTTATCTCTGTTTCTCTTTTTCTCTCTCTCTCCTTCTCTCTCTCTATCCTTCTCTCTTTCTCTTTATATATTCCTTTTGCTTTCATAGTTCACCTCCATCTTTTTTTGTCTGTTTCTCTTTCCTGATTCCTTTTCTCGCTTCATCTTCTTCACATCATTTTCTCTCTCTCTTAATTTATTCCTCATCTTCTTTCTCAAACAAAACCATTATCCAAGCGTAACAAAGAAAAACAACAAGTTGTTCTTAATACCAAATGGCCAAGAGAGATTTAGCTATTCAACCAATGTTCTCTCATTCAGTCTTTTTCGCCTTTTCAATTCTTTTTTTATTCCGCTTGAAACAAAACATAATGTTAAGTGACGAAACAGATGACACTGTCACAAGAAAAGTGAATTCAGTGAAGGTTATGAAAAGTGAGATCTAAATATGACAAGAACAGCCTTCCATCATTTCATTTTGTTTTTCCATCTATTTTTTCATTTTATTCTCTTATTTATTTGTTTTTTCTTTTATTATTTTATTGTCATTAATTTGCTCTTGAATCAGTGGATTGAGCAGGTTCGCGTTCTGGGTTTCAACAAGTCGAACGAGTGGTGCGAGGCGAGTCTCGTCTTCACCCGAAGAGGGGAAATGGGCAGGAGGACTGGACAGGTATCTACATACGTTTCTAGCCTCTTGGTTCACTGGTCGGTTGTGTCGAGAAAGCTTCAAAGATAGAGATATGCTCTTGAAGTAATGACTTGCCACTCGAAAATAGAGTCCACAGAGCAGAAAGACCTATGGTAACAGGGAAAAGTGATCCTAGGAGTAAGAAACAGATTTTTCTGCCTCTGATACATTTTTTGAGATAAATAGAAAAGAACCAGGTATGCACATCACTTACTTTAAGATCAGGTGTGATCAGGCGTTAAATGAAACCCGTCTAATACATGTTTGTACGCGCCGACCGAGTTGGAAAAGGGATGTGGAAAGGCAAAAAGGGTCAAAAAAGAAGTAGAGAAAAAATGAAATAGAACGGAAGGAGAAGAGAATGTAGATCATTCTAGGGGCGAACATGTATGCGCCAACAAAGCTGAACCGG
This sequence comes from Allodiplogaster pararmata, assembly GCA_964056735.1. Taxonomy (NCBI): domain Eukaryota; kingdom Metazoa; phylum Nematoda; class Chromadorea; order Rhabditida; family Diplogasteridae; genus Allodiplogaster; species Allodiplogaster pararmata. The sequence continues at coordinate 39,661,038 of OZ057408.1, read as the reverse complement.
AAACTATTTAACCTCTGGGTGTGATGTTTACATGGATCATCTACATTTTCGGATCATGGAAGCGCTTTGATAACCTGAATATTGCAAAAAACTGTTAATTGGAACAAATAATAGTTTGAACGTATAGTTGAGATCGAACTGGCGAAAAAAAGATTTGAAATTTTAGTTTAATTAGAGTAATTTGTTTTAAAGAAAAAACCAGTCTTCGACTTCTCAGCTAAATTATAAACAACAACTTGACAGAGAGTTCATGGAAAAAACCTTTTCAGATCGGTTGGGTGCCCGCTTCTTATATCGCTCCCATAAATTCTCCCGAAAAGCACTCATGGTTAGTTTTTAGCAGATTCCTTGTTGGTTCTCATTTTCAGAAGATAGAAAACTGCTTCCAGAGTAGTTATATTATTTGATTAGGACAGAAGGTTTGTATTTAAGAATGCCAGTGATGATTCTAAACAATAAACCTTTGATAAAAGAGCTTTTCGTATACGATGATAACTGAATGTTTTCTACATTCTCTCTCTTCTCTACGTTCAACGTTCTCCATCGTAAATTATGTGAAAAAACGATTTATAGTGGAATTGTGATGAATTTTATGAATTATGGCGTTTCATATCTATGACTTTGACTATAAAGCAAACGTTGAAAAAATACCTAGATTAGCCCCCCCCCACCCCATCCCTCGGCGAGGAAACAGAAATGAAAGCTTTAATTTTCCCATATGGTTACCTTTCTGGGTGTTTGTTTCACCCGCGTTGCGGGTGGCAAAAATCTATGCGATTTATAAAAAGCCCGAAAAACATTCAAATCTATACACTCGAAAAAAGAAAATTTTCGATTTTTACTTAGGAAAATTCCAAATCTTCGAAGAAAAAATTCTAAACTTTTTAAATTGTGGAAATCTATGCACTCGAGAAAAAATTATGCGGGTGGTAAGAAACACCTTGTTACATTCTCCTTATGCGGAAAATCAGATAGGTAACCTATAATTTCGAAGCCTGAAAAGTAATCCGCGAATATCGGTGTAGGTCTTGAATAACGAATAATCGGGGGAGAAGGGTGAGGGTTGAAAGAGTAGAAAGATATTACTACATAATGAGAAACGAGACGGTGAAGAATGAGCGAGCAATGAATATGTGGAAACTAAAGAGGGGGATGCCGGGTAAAGTGGAAACTAAAGAGGGACCTCCTGGTGATCTTGAGGTATGGGCATAGCTCACCAGGATGTGTAGAAAAACTTTATTCGGGCGGGTGACCGGGCGACCGGAGAGGGGTTGATGGGGTAATTCGAATTTTTTTTATAAGGTTTCCCGAAGTAAATTGGTCTTTTATTGAGCTTAGCAAGGGCCGGAGTTCTGTATTCGAAATTTTGTTTACTTGCAAACATTAACTTTTCTGAAAAATCAACTTCTGTTGATTTTTTCATCCTTAAACATTTATTTCTGGGGAACCAGGTGGGCGACCGGGAGGAATTCAACAATTATGGTGAGCTATGGGTATGGGAATCATGAAAGCACCCATATGACCAAACACATTCAAAAACGGGTATACAGTATTCTAATTCGGTCATGTTATCTAGCAATATTTCTCTTAGTCTGACTGAATTAAATATTTTAGCTCCACTCTAGGCTTCTCTTTATTATAATGTGCAGGTATCATGGTGCGGTCTCCCGCACGGAAGCGGAGTATCTGCTCGGCAGTGGCATCAACGGGTCATTTCTGGTTCGTCAGAGCGAGAGCAGCGTCGGCGACTTCTCAATCTCAGTCCGCCATGATGGCCGGGTCTATCACTATCGAATCAATCGGGACAACCATGATAGGGTAGGACATCTGAAGGCAATTAAAAAACCTTTTTCTTCGTTCTCAATTCTGAATCGACGCAGTATACACGCTTCCATGATCTAGGATATAGTTCTCGCCTTCGGTGGTACTACAGCCCACAAGTTCACACCATCGCAAGGGACCGGTTCATCCTCACCGGTATTGAGCGCGTCCTCAGGTGGCGGATAGAGGGATGTCTCTGCACAATTGCATTGGAGATAGCGGGCTTGCCCGTCGCGGACCAAAATTGGATAGTATAGTTCGTCAAAGGAGGGCAACGCCGGACTGGCCTGAGCATGCCACCGGATAAAACATCAGCCGATACTCCCCTATACTTTGTAATGGCGAGTCGAGGTGCCAGTAAAATAACCTATTGCCCTTCTCCGGTTAACGAATGGATCTCGCGAAGAGGATCGCCGACTGCGGTGCGAGTGTAGACGGAGAAAATTTCTTCGGATTCAAAAGGATCCTCACCAACCTTTCCCAAATGACTCCCCTCGACAGGACCTATGGGCAAACAACAACAACAACAGGATATAGTTTTTTTTAAAAGGAGGCTGTTACTTGCGTCACTGCTATTAGAGGACGGACTCTAATTATAAAAGATGTTTTCCAATGTGTTACAACTAAAAGGAGTATTGAATAATCTCGAGTAGGTTTTCCGTTACCTATAACACAGCAGATCGTACGTATAATCTAAGAGTGCTACTTTTTAAGTTATTCATCACAACGGAGAGCAAGTTCAAGACACTTCTCGATCTTGTGCACCATCATAGTTCGCAAGCGGATGGTTTGATCTGTTAGTTTTCCCATGATTTTTGGTTTGTATTAGAAAAAGAAGACATGTTTTACTTAGAAAATGTTCTTAAAGTGATTCTAGTTTCAAGGTAGGGTCCGTTTGATTGTAAAATAAGAAAAAAGGTTTTCGCCACTTTTATTTTTTCCTAAGCTCGCTAGGAAACTCGCTCAAGCGTGTGCAAGGTTGTTAATCCAATTTTTGATTTCATTGAATCAGGCACGTTGATGTATCCTGCGCCGAAAAAGTCCCGTCAGCCTACGGTATTCTCGCTCTCGCCAACGGCGCAAGATGAATGGGAAGTGGAGAGGACTGAGATTGTGATGAGGAACAAGCTGGGCGGGGGGCAGTATGGCGATGTATACGAAGGATTCTGGAAGAGTCACGAGAAGACCGTCGCTGTCAAGACACTCAAGGTAGGAGGATCATCTAGGAACATCTGGGAGTATTAATTGAATCTAGAAAAAATATTGATTGGTAATGGCATCAATTAGTGAAGATTGACGGGAGTATTGATCGACACAAGAGTATTTAAATCAATTCGATTCAAACGCTTCATTTTCAATGTGATGGGACATGAAGTGCCATGGATTCGAACTACTCTAGCTGATTCTTTGTTTCTTGAATTTGAGGATGATAACGTATAATGTAAAAATGGACTATCGATCATGTTTTCGACGTTAAGGCTTCTATGTGTCTAAATTTGTGTATTGATTTATATTGTGGCATTTGAATCACTGGGAGATTTTAACTGATATCCACAGTAGAGAGGAATAGGGTTACAATCAATCCAGTTCAAAACACATAAGAACAGGAAGAAGCTAGAAAATTCTGGTTCAATTATCGATCGCAATTCAAGGCGAGTTGTGAATAAACATGAGGCTTTGAACTCTGAACAAAGGAAAGGGGTCTTTTTTGTTTTGAAAGGGAAGTATAACTCTATGATGCTAGAGTTCGAAATAATTTGATTTTGCCAACATTCTACACTTTACGATTATCATTTGTTGCTTTTGTTTTCATTACTTTATGAAGTTTTCAAGTTCTAGTTTTTTGTACATAATATGTACTCCTTTCATGTTTGTACATGTTTACTCCTTTCTCAACTTTCAGATTGATTTGCTTTCTCTGTTTCCATAATAAATCTTCTTGTAAAACTCACTTTCCCTGATTATTTTTCTTAATTTCTCTCTCTCTCTCTCTCTCTCTTTATCTCTCCCTCTCTCTTCTCTCTCCTCTCTTTCTCTCTCTTCTCTCTCCTCTTCTCTCTCTTCCTCACTCTCTTCTATCTCTCTCTTTCTCTCTCTCTCTCTCTTTATCTCTCCCTCTCTCTTCTCTCTCTCCTCTCTTTCTCTCTCTTCTCTCTTCTCTCTTTCTCTCTCTTCCTCACTCTCTTCTATCTCTCTTTCTCTCTCTCTCTCTCTCTCTCTCTCTCTCTCTCTCTCTCTCTCTCTCTCTCTCTCTCTCGCCTTTCAATCAGAAACATAACTCCTTTTGCTGTCTAGGAGCTCGCGATATTGACATAGATATGTATTGTCCTCAATTTGTTTTCTTGTTGAAGAATAAGCTGGACGATCTTCTTTCTCTGTATCTATTGTTATCTTTCTATCTATCTTCTTTCTCTTTGATCCCAGAGACCTTTGATCCCAAACTAGACAGCAAGAAACTGTAGAAAACGATCAAGATGTTGAATGATAAAGGACGTCCCCCACCAAACTGCGCCATCGACTTCGAGAAAGGACCCCTCACATCCTCCTTCGAAATCGCGAACCAGTTCAACAAACGCTTCACACGCCCAGTCGACTACAAAACAAAAAAGGAAATTCGGAAAACCATGAATAAAGTTCACAACATCCACGCTAAAGATTTTGTCGAGTACTCAGAGGCCGCAGTGAAATCAGCTATTAAGAAGACAAAGAAATCAACAGCCCTCGGACCGGACGGACTCGCTCCAATACTCTTCCATTATCTCGGGAACAGAGGTATAGCCGCCCTCACAAAGCTCATCAACGACTCGCTCAGCTCTGGCAGAATTCCCATGATTTGGGAATCTTCAGTCATTCTCCCACTCCTGAAAGCAGGAAAAGAGGAAACGGATGGACCAGGATACCGACCGATCTCCTTACTCTCACCGATGGCGAAAATCATAGAACGACTTATATTGGAAGAACTCAAGCCGTACGTAAGAGTAGCTGAGCACCAGCATGGATTCACCACAGGAAGATCCACCACCTCTGCCCTCCTCACTCTTTCAAAAGACGTAGCTGCAGGTTTTAACGCGAAGAGACCAGCTAAACGTACAGTGATGTTGGCAATCGACATGTCAAAGGCCTTCGACAGCATAGACATAGCGGTACTCATAGATCTCGTCCTACAAACCGACGCCCCAAACTTCGCAAAGAAACGGCTAGCATCGTACCTCAGAGGACGAACGAGCCGTACATCCTTTCGCGACGTCCTCTCAAGCTCATCCCTGATCAGAAGCGGAGTCCCTCAAGGCAGCGCACTCTCACCGCTTCTTTTCAATTTATATCTAAGCGTTCTTCCGAACAACGATCCAAACATCAAAATCGTCTCTTATGCTGATGATATAACGCTATGGGCGTCAGATCCGAGCATTTCCACTGCCTCGCTACACATACGATCCGGTCTCCCACACATCGAAAAGTCTCTCCATAGCCAGCCAACTCTCTTCGACGCGAGACGTTTGCCGGCAACAACAACAACATCTTCTTTCTCTGTATGTGTTGTTATCTTTCTATCTATCTCTCTTTACCTTCTTCTTGTTAATGACGTCCAGTAGAAAAAGGATGGACCATTTTTAAAAACACATTCACAATACCTATCACAGAATAGCAAAACTTTTTTTAAAAAACTAAAATGTATTGCAAAGCTTTTTAGTCAAGGTAGAACAGACAGCAGGAAATGAGAAAAAAACATGAGTGATTCAAAAACAGTGGACGAAATGAGCAAGTGTCCAATTACCAGTGGGTGTCTCTATCTGTTCAAACATCATTTCGATTGGAGCAGGTTTCGGTGTCCTTAAATAATACCTGTTCTTTTCACCTAATAAAAAATAGAACCAAATATAAAAACAAGTTTGTTAGAATATTTCTTTTCGCGAGTGAAGCAAAAAGACAAGAAAACTAGTCAACAAATCGATAAAAACCGTAGGGCGTAAAATCAATAAAAATACTGCATTCAGTAACCTGCTTTCAGGAGGATGCGATGGCGCTGCCAGACTTCCTGGCTGAGGCGGCCATCATGAAGGAACTCCACCACAAGAACCTCATCCAACTCCTCGGAGTGTGCACCAGAGAAGCGCCTTTCTACATAATCACCGAGTTAGTCTCACCTCGGCTCTAATGGCGAGCGGTCGTTACTTGAACCTAAAAAGTCAATGCCTTTTTGTAAGTTAAAAAAGGGTCTTTAACTTCATTTTCTCAACGGGTGTGTATTCAAAAGTATTATGATGAAAAACCAGGAAAAAATCTGCGTCGGCTGGGTTTAATATTTAAGTATCTTCATGGTTTTATATGTATATCAAAATCTTCTCATAGTTTTGGCTGATCTCTTATTTCTAGCATTTTCTAGCAAACTTTTGCTTTTCGCCTTCATTTATGACCGATAGGTGGTAGGTCTTCTTGTGTAGCTTTTGCTTGAAGGCTTCAAAGAATGCGCTCAAGGATGAATTTTAAAATACACATGTACCAGATACATGTGTAACGGCAATCTGCTGGACTACCTGAGAAAGTCAGATCGATTGATACTGACACCGCCCACTCTAATCTACATGGCTACCCAGGTTGCCGCAGGAATGGCATATCTGGAGTCGCGGAATTTTATACATCGGTTCGTTTTGTCAAATTATTCTTAGACTACTTGTTTAATAACTTATCAATATTACACTGTTTATTTGAGCAGTGAAATCATTCATTTGTAGATCAACGCTAGTTTTGGATCGAATCAGGTTTTCTTTCATAGATTCTCAAAGACTAATGTTATTAATTTACGGTCTCAGTATTCATTTTGGTATTTTTTCTGATATTTTCACAAAAAAATCTGGTTTTTTTCAAAAATGTGTTGGAGCCTCTTTATATTTCAACCATAAATCACCAGCGCTGTTGAGAATTCAAAAAAACAACCATTCTTTGAGCGATGGAGTCTGAAAAACGACTAGCTATCCCTTATCCGCTCTTCATCTTTAGCTCGCTTCCCATTACCCCCGACTCTCCTCTTCATCTTTAGCTCGCTTCCCATTACCCCCGACTCTCCTCTTCATCTTTAGCTCGCTTCCCATTACCCCCGACTAGCTATCCCTTATCCGCTCTTCATCTTTAGCTCGCTTCCCATTACCCCCGACTCTCCTCTTCATCTTTAGCTCGCTTCCCATTACCCCCGACTCTCCTGTTGTTGTAGATTGCCCGCCGTAGGTCTCCGGCTGGGTAGACGAGGTCTTCTTTGACATGGCTCAGAAAACAATAACCTTACTTACATCATTTATCTAATTACATTATTTCTCTTTCTCTCTCGGGGTTTATTTTTTTATATTTTTTTTTAGTTTTTTTTTTATTTTTTTTCTTTTTTTCCCCTTTTTTTTGAGAGAAAGGAATCACTGGTATAAGAACTTAACAACAGACGTCGGGCTATTCCACAAATCTATACTTCTTAAAAGTGTGTGGTCACAGCGACACGAGAATAAATGACTAGTTGTATGTGGCTCTTCTAAACATTTTGGGCAAAGAGGGGATTGGGCAGCTCCTATTCTGTGTAGGTAGCTGTTAAGGGAACTTGCATAGCCACTACGTAGTTGCGATAATGTTATTTGTTGTTCCCTGGGAAGTTGATTCGTTGATTTATGGATTCTGGGAGGTTTCTTACCTAGAACTGGGTTAGGGGAGCAAGATCTAATGAAATTTCTAACAGTCTCAGTATGTATTCTTTTAAGTGCGGCTTTCTGATCACTGTCTACTAGCATAATTTCTAAGTCCTTGGCATGTTTACGAATAGTTCTAGGTGGTTTGGGTTCCATGCATCGACGATGGGAGGGGTGGTTTGGGAGGAGTCTTGCTCTTGCAACGAATTGCTTGGTAAGCATCGTGTTGTGCTCCTTTATGGGTAACATTTCGCTTTCTAGAGCTAAGTGCTCTGTGCCGGCCATTGCTAGGTTTCCTGTTGCTATCCGAATTGCTCTATTTTGGTTTGCCTGTAGTTTTTTCCAGTTCGTCTCGGCCAATTGAGGGGAGTAAATTGGTGCGGCGTAGTTAAGAACGGATCTGGTCATTGTTTTGTAGGTTGCAAAAAGGGTGTTTTTCTGTTGGCCCCATGTTCTTCCTCCGAGGGCACGTAGTATATTCAGTCTTTTGGCCGTTCTCTGTTTAAGGTATTCTGCATGTTGTCGGAAGGTGCCGAGTTGGTCTAAGACGACACCGAGTATTTTGGGTGTTTTAGTTGTCGGCAAAAGGGTTCCGTGGATTTCTACCTTGGGTTCTTTTTTACATTCGCCTGTATGGGTTGTGAAAAGAGTGACCGTAGTCTTTTCCTTGGATATGATCATTTTACGTTGTTCCAGTTCTTCTACGAGTTTCGGTAGGAAGTGGTTGATCTGATCTTCACAGGTTTCAATACAGGGGCTTGAGGAGAGAATTGATATGTCGTCGGCGTAGGCTGTCATCTGCGTGTTTCCTGTGGGTTGCGGGAGGTTGTTTATGTAGAGATTGAATAAGAGGGGGCTGAGCACTGCTCCTTGTGGGACACCAGATCTGCATGTGAGACGTCGACTGCTTTTTCCTTGGAAATCTACCTTGATTGTACGGCCTCTTAGGTAGCTGGACATCCATCGGACGATGGCTCTTGGCAGTGAGTTTCTTGCAGAGAAGGGATATGTTCACTAAGTCATATGCTGCAGTGAGGTCAAGGGCGACCATGAGAGTGCGGTCCGGGGTGGTTTCCGATTGAAGCCGTTTGTTATTTTCCCGGTTATTTCCAGGAGTGCGGTAGTAGTCGAGTGCTCTTTGCGGAATCCATGTTGCCAGTCAGCGATTTGAAAGCCTTCCGCCAGGAATGGTAATAAGACCCGTTCGAATGTTTTGGCTATAGGTGATAGTATTGATATTGGTCTATAGCCGTTCAGGTTGCTGGAGTCCTTTCCTGGTTTAGGTAACATTATCACTCTCGCATCTTTCCATCTGGACGGGATAATACCTGTTTGCAGCGTGTTATTGAAGAGGATGCAGAGACACTTTCTGAAATTTTCACCGGCCATTTTGAGTAGTAGAGGGCAGATGCCTTCACTGTCTGGGCATTTGGAACCTTTGGTTTTTTTGATTGCTTCTTCGATCTGTGCCAGGGAAATTTGGGGAGCGTCTGTCCGTTTGAGGCCTTTAATTAGTCGTGTTGTGCTTCTTGCTGATTTGTCGACCTCTTTAGGGGCTTGTTTAGCTAATTTTCTGGCAAAAGCGTTTGAGGCAGATGTTGGGCATAGACTTTTCCCGTCGTGGGTGATGGTCAAGTGCGTCGGTTTTATTGATATGCCGTCGATAGCCTTTATCGTTTCCCAGAGTTTGTTGCCCGGTTCGTTGTGGCTAATTTCAGATATGTACTTTTCCCAAGCCTTCCTCTTTTCGAGGTTGATGCGGAAGGAGATTTCGGCCATTATTGAGGGGAGTGAGGGGTCCGTAGGATTGTCCCTCCTCATTTGGTCCCGTTCTGTAATCAGCTTCTTCACATCTTCGCTCAAGTGAGGCGTGTATTTTGGCACCTTTCCACGGGGAATCTTCATCTTTAGCTCGCTTCCCATTACCCCCGACTCTCCTCTTCATCTTTAGCTCGCTTCCCATTACCCCCGACTCTCCTCTTCATCTTTAGCTCGCTTCCCATTACCCCCGACTCTCCTCTTCATCTTTAGCTCGCTTCCCATTACCCCCGACTCTCCTCTTGAAGAGCCGTCGTTCTTTTTTCAATTTTCAACAGTTAAACTGACCTTTCGCGAACTATGATTTTAACACTTTCACTATGTAAAGTTTTAACGGGCACTATTTTAATTTACTGGCTAGTGAAACTCCCATACTGAATAAGTCTTTCACCATCATTTATTTAATAGGAAGAATATGTAGTTCTGGGACATTTCATCTTTTTTCATGAACTCGTCTCGGCAGTAAATTTCAAAAACTCAATAAAATGATCTCATGTCTCAATAAAAGGATCTCATGACACGATTCTGTCATTTGCAGGGACCTCGCAGCGAGGAACTGTCTCGTGGGCGAGGCGCACACAGTAAAAGTGGCCGACTTTGGCCTCGCGAGATTCATGCGAGAGGACACATACACTGCGCAGCAAGGAGCCAAGTTCCCCATCAAGTGGACTGCGCCGGAGGGCCTCGCATACAACACTTTCTCTACCAAGAGCGATGTCAGTCTAACTCACAGGCTTCTTCTGCACGAGACGCTCTGGAAAGTAAACCTCTGTAACTGATCCCCCTACTCGACAACCTCTGATGAATCTCACCCAGAGAGCACAAAACTCGTACTTAGCTGGGATTTAACAATAAAAGTGAAGCAGTGTTTTTGGTAAAAAACTTTGTTTTGGTACAAAAAATATTGGTTTTTCTTTATGTAAATTAAATTATACAAAGAGGCTTCGCATCTTTTGAGTGTATTACTCAATCGATAACGAAACTACATAGTACTTAGTTCGGGTCTTCATATGACTTCAGTGATGGCACCCGTATTCGTTGGAAAAGAGAGAAGGTAAAAAAGGAGAGATAATAGAGGTCCTTGAGCAATAACTGATTCGCAGGTTTGGGCATTTGGTGTCCTACTGTGGGAGATAGCGACGTGTGGGATGGCTCCCTACCCGGGAGTGGAACTCTCCAATGTGTATGCACTGCTGGAGAAAGGATTCCGAATGGATCAACCTTCCGGATGTCCAGACAATGTCTATATGCTCATGCTTCAATGGTTATTTTCTATTACCGTTGGGTTCATTTGTTTTCAAGTTCTCAAAGCCAGAATAGTTACAAAGGTCAAATGGAAAGCATAGACTGGAAGAAATAAAAAACAATAAAAAAAGCTTTTGGAGCGAAAAATAAGGTAGGAAAATTTATGTGTTTTTTCGACCAACTTCCGAGTAAAGTAGGATACTAAAAATACTAGTAAAGATTTAAAATTAAAAAATTGTATTTGGAGGAAAAAAATCTTTAAACTCTAATGATCATGCTTTCTTAGGAACTTTGTGATTGAGCTTTTTCTATGTCAAATGTCATATTGGATAAAAGAGGAATTTTGGAAAAGAACGTTTATAAAAGAAAGGAGATTGTTGATAAAAGGAAACTAAGACAGATCAATTTCAGAAAAAAAGAAGTCGGAAGAAGTATATATCTAAAAATAGAATGAAAAGAGAAAAAGGAGGGTTTGTGATTTTTCAGTTGGAAATGGGCTCCGTCAGACCGGCCTCGCTTCCGAGAATTGCATCTGCGGCTTGAGGCAGCGTTGCCGACGAACGGAGCGTTGGGCGTAGAGGAGAATGGCGGAAGAGGAAGGAACCGAAGGTCATTTGTGCCGCCGGCGCATTTCCCACCCACCGCGGCAGAGAGACGGTGAGGAAGACGGCCGCTTTTCAGGAGAATGAGATCTTAAACTGACTCGAGCCTTTTCACTATTGTTGTTGTGGTTGTGGTTTTTCGGCTCGCATAGAAGATTTGTAATTTTAAAAAAGTGAAACGCTAGCATCTTCACTGACTCCATTTCTCCCTAATGCTTAGTCTCCGGTACCCCCATACACTTAACCCTCACTGACTCCATTTCTCCCTAATGCTTAGTCTCCGGTACCCCCATACACTTAACCCTCACTGACTCCATTTCTCCCTAATGCTTAGTCTCCGGTACCCCCATACACTTAACCCTCACTGACTCCATTTCTCCCTAATGCTTAGTCTCCGGTACCCCCATACACTTAACCCTCACTGACTCCATTTCTCCCTAATGCTTAGTCTCCGGTACCCCCATACACTTAACCCTCACTGACTCCATTTCTCCCTAATGCTTAGTCTCCGGTACCCCCATACACTTAACCCTCACTGTCTGCACAGGAAACGCATTCGTTCCCGATGAGAGAGAGAGAGACGGCTAGGTTCGATCCCGCCCTGTGGACTAATACTCGGTTCCCGATGAGAGAGAGAGAGACGGCTAGGTTCGATCCCGCCCTGTGGACTAATACTCGGTTCCCGATGAGAGAGAGAGAGACGGCTAGGTTCGATCCCGCCCTGTGGACTAATACTCGGTTCCCGATGAGAGAGAGAGACGGCTAGGTTCGATCCCGCCCTGTGGACTAATACTCGGTTCCCGATGAGAGAGAGAGAGACGGCTAGGTTCGATCCCGCCCTGTGGACTAATACTCGGTTTTGCGATAGTTCATTCAATGGTACATCAGTGTTCACCTATCTCTCCGAATTCAGTTCACTGGACGTCGGCCCTTGTCCACCGGCGCGTCTTTCCACGCTGATCGATAACTTTCCGACGGCACCGCTATCTCGAGACATGTCATCGGGCGGCCTGGTGAGCGGAGCCGGCAACCCCTCCTCCTCTCCTTCGCCCTCTCCCTCGCCCTCGCTCCCTCCGCCACGTCCAGCGCCGCCGCGTCATCTGCCGCTCCCAACGCCGCCAGCGTCCTCAGCCAAGCCTAAGCTCCTGAAGAATGTCCTCTCGTCTCATTCCGCCGAGCATGAGCATATCAGCAGGGGAGGTGCGTGATTAGTCCGAGAAGTTAAGACTCATACATTTATTAGAAAGTCGTTAAACTACCTAAATTGTGACTTCGAAAAGACTCAATCAATATTTTATGCGTGGCAGATTCAGATAAAGCAAAATTGAATAGATAAACTTGTGGAAAGATCTTCTGCAGTTGTCTCCAGAAATCATCATATTAATGTGACTTGACAGTAAAAGTCTTTGTCGTGACAGTGAAGAGATTTAATGTGGTTTCGTGCAAAGAGTTCGGACGTTCCGCTTTATTTAAAGCATCATAAGCGATATGCAATTACCCTCAAACTTGGGTAATTAAAACGTGGGTAATTTGGGTAGTTACCCGAACTCTTTGCACGAAACCACACCGCATCTCTTCACTGGCACGATAAAGACTTTAACTGTCTAATTAACCTCCACGATGCGCGTCACTCAGTACTCAAAATTCAAATGTGACTTGAGCTTCGTCGAAAGTTTTCTTACACCAATGGAAAATATGAATAATACAAAGTGCTCCGCAATTGAAGATGAGCTAGGCTCCCCATTGGCTGAGCGAAATTTGGCCCGAGCAAGCTGCAAATTTGGCACGATGCCAAAGGGAGCCAGAATCGACTCTTACCTGGAAAGTATGAAGCACTGTGAGAGAAGTGATGGTTCGTTTCTGATAATTTCAGGAGAAATCTTGAATTAGTTTTTGATTCAGCGCTCAAATGCGAAAGATTTTGTTGTTAATTTTTTTTGTTAAGTAGAGATTATATGATAAAATTCTACTCTACAATCGAAATGAATTCTAATTTTTTGAAATATCTAGTTGATTATAAATGTTTCAAATGCTAAGTTACAAAGTTTAAAGGAGGCAGTGAAGTCACATTAAGAAGATGACAAATAATCATTTCTCTAGTTGATTACTGTGAAATAAGTTTAAAAACCATAAAAAATTCATAAATAAAGAAAATGGTTATTTTTGCAACAGTTCCTCAATTTTTCTAAAATTCCGTCCTAACTTTGAATTATGAACAGTTTACCATAAAATACAAATGATTTCAGATGGCGCTGAAGCTGACACAGAAGGCTTGTCTCGTACAGTATCCTCAGATTCGCTTGAGGACCTGGCAGCCAGTCAGTACCCGCCACTCTCCTCGCTTAACCTGTCGTCGCACGGCGGCAGCCTCCATCCGATGCAGCCGACTACAGCCTCGCTCGACTCAATAATGACAGCACGAGCGAAACTAAAGAAAACTAAGAATGATTCTCTGGAGGATACGAAGGCTGGCGGAGGGGGCGGAGCAGCGTCTTCAGCCAGTTCAACGGCGACTTCTTCATCGATTGGATCTCCTTCGCATAGTAATAACTCTGGTAAGATAAGCTACGTACTCCATTCTTTTTTTGGTGAATATGTTGTTTATGCTTTTATTTTACCAAACTTGGTTAACCGGTAACGGATGACTTGTAGACTGTTGATTTAGTTGAAGTGATGGTCTTTCTCTTGCTCATAACCGCTTCGAGACAAAGAACGCGCATCCCTGAGACTTTAAGGAAAAATACTAGAGCCCGGGGCTGTTCTCTGAGTTATTTATGATGTGAGTGTAGCGGTGAGGTGATGAGTTATTTATGGTGTGAGTGTAGCGGTGAGGTGATGTATGTATTTATGTATAAACAAATGAGTTTCTGGAGGAAAATGGCTTGGTTCTACAATCTCATCTCAGAAAAACGTGTGCCCTCACCAGGATGGTTAGAGAAAGTTAGAGTTAGAGAAAGACTCGTAGTAATTTTATCATCATGACTATTCATTCTTCATTCTTTATTTCCATGTACATGTGTATGTTTAACGTGGAATCGAAATATAAAAACAATATAACATGGATTTTCATATATGATAAAATTAAGAAATGAAAAAGAAGAAGGTGAGGTAATACAGTGGCAGTGTATTAAAGCCATTAGTCAGAAACAATAGGGCTAGGTAAAATAGTATGTTTAGGAAGTTCTTTCAGTTTCGTCAGAAACATCATATCAGAATGAATGCATACTATTTCAGAAGGTAGGCAGTTCCATATAGAGATAATTCTTGATGCACATGTAGAGAACCGGGAGCTGTTTATAGCGAAAGGCAATGCGATTCTCAACTTGTGAGCATTTCTAATATTCTTAAGAAGTGGTTTAACAATGAATAGTCTGGAAGAATCAAATTCAGAACACGAATGTATTCTTTTATGGATAAATACTAGGTCAGCAACAACGCGGCGGTATTCAAGTGACTCTAGATTAAGCATTTCTAGTCTTTCAGAGTAATCTAATCGAGGAAGTCCGTTCCTAGCTAGGATTCTTCTGGTGAAACTCCTTTGAACATTTTTCAATGTCTTTCACAAGGCCTATGGTTGTTGGGGACCAAACTACAGTCGCATATTCGAGGATTGGGCGTACATAAGTGACAAAAGCTAGTGTCAGAACATCAAGAGACTTAGTCTTGAATGTACGCAAGAATAAGTTCGCAAGGTTTGTTGCTTTCTTACAGACAATCTCGACTTGTTTATTGGAGGAAAGATTATCAGAGAACACAACGCCTAAATCATTTACTTCAGAAGATTTATTCATGATTACTCCGTTAAGATAGTAATTCATCATGGCATTGGAACCGAAGTGTGAAACAACGCATTTTTTAGCAGATAGCTCAAGATTGGAATGCTGACACCAGTTAGAGATGTTATCAATGGCTATTTGAAGATCGGAAGAGAAAAGTGGTACTTCAGTAAACAGTTTCACGTCGTCGGCATATATCGAATATTGCACAGTCGAAGGAATAACTTCTTTTATGTCATCGATAAATAATAAGAATAATTTAGGGCCGATTGTTAATCCTTGAAGCACACCACTAATTACATAGGAAGTGCTTGAAAACTCGTTGTCAACACAAATAGTCTGCATTCTTTCAGTCAAATAATCACGAATCCATCCAAGGACAGGATTACAAATTCCTATATTTTCAAGTTTGCGTACTAAAAGATTATGGTCTACTGTGTCAAAGGCCTTAGATATGTCAAGGAGAACAACATCGACAGCCTTTCCATGAGACAGTAAATCCGCAAGGTAACAATGTGATTGTACTAGTGATTACACTTATTGCTCAACTTTCTAATACCATTCAATATCATATCATGAGTTATGAAATCAAAGTACAATTTCGAGGGAGTCGTCGGATAGATCTCAGGAACAATAGAACGAGGGGTCGAGTACACCGAAGAGAAAAAATCTGAGAAAGCTTCGGCTTTAGATAATGAAGTAACCAAAGTTCGATTAGATTGATCAACTATTGTGGGCATTGCTGAATTACGGCCCTTAGAGCGACTGCGACATTCGGAATAAAACAATTTCAGGTTTCCTTTACTAACTAGTTTGCTTTCTTTCTCAATCTGGTGCAAATGTAACTGTTTAGAAAATTCAGCAGAAAGATTGTGGCTGTAAACAGAATTAGGAGAATGAAGTGTAGCTCGTTGAAGCTTGTAATACATTGTTCGGAGCCTAGGTGGATAGAGGTCGATATCAGAGAAATCGGAGAACAATGGGACGAAACGGTCGATAAGGTGGACAAGGAATTCAACAAAGTAGTTATTAGCAGCGTCAGAGTCGAAAAGAGCTAGAGAAAGTGTCCAGTCATGAGATGCAATCAGCCATTCCATCATAGCCCAATTCGCACGCGCGAAATTTCTTATAGAAGGAGCCGAAGCAGCAGGAAAAGCTGAGAAAGACACTTGAAATTCCGTATCACGACACTTTGTACCGCGTCACTTTGTATACGACACTTTGTACCCGACACTTTGTACCCCGTCACTTTGTACCGCGACACTTTGTACCGCGACTTGAGTGAGGCCGCGCGTTTTATTTTTACATTAAAACATATTTTTACATTAAAAAACGCTTAGGCTTAGTAAAAGTTTAAGATAACGAGGCCGTACGGCTTAGCTAACGAGGCCGTACGCGGTACAAAGTGTCGCGGTACAAAGTGTCGCGGTTCAAAGTGACGGGGTACAAAGTGTCGGGTACAAAGTGTCGTATACAAAGTGACGCGGTACAAAGTGTCGGTAATTCTTGAAATTCTACGGTGGCATGGTCACTTGATGAAAAAGGCGCAATCACAATACAGTCGGAAACAACTAGACTATTAGACAGCACAATATCTAATATGTTCGTACCACGTGTTGGTTGGGAGACGAATTGAAAAAAAATGCTCATCGCAGCAAAAATCTAAGAACAAGGAATGATTCTCATTGTTGTTGTTGTTGTAGATTGCCCGCCGTAGGTCTCCGGCTGGGTAGACGAGGTCTTCTTTGACATGGCTCAGAAAACAATAACCTTACTTACATCATTTATCTAATTACATTATTTCTCTTTCTCTCTCGGGGTTTATTTATTTATTTATTTTTTTTTTTGAGAGAGAAAGGAATCACTGGTATAAGAACTTAACAACAGACGTCGGGCTATTCCACAAATCTATACTTCTTAAAAGTGTGTGGTCACAGCGACACGAGAATAATAACTAGTTGTATGTGGCTCTTCTAAACATTTTGGGCAAAGAGGTGATTGGGCAGCTCCTATTCTGTGTAGGTAGCTGTTAAGGGAACTTGCATAGCCACTACGTAGTTGCGATAATGTTATTTGTTGTTCCCTGGGAAGTTGATTCGTTGATTTATGGATTCTGGGAGGTTTCTTACCTAGAACTGGGTTAGGGGAGCAAGATCTAATGAAATTTCTAACAGTCTCAGTATGTATTCTTTTAAGTGCGGCTTTCTGATCACTGTCTACTAGCATAATTTCTAAGTCCTTGGCATGTTTACGAATAGTTCTAGGTGGTTTGGGTTCCATGCATCGACGATGGGAGGGGTGGTTTGGGAGGAGTCTTGCTCTTGCAACGAATTGCTTGGTAAGCATCGTGTTGTGCTCCTTTATGGGTAACATTTCGCTTTCTAGAGCTAAGTGCTCTGTGCCGGCCATTGCTAGGTTTCCTGTTGCTATCCGAATTGCTCTATTTTGGTTTACCTGTAGTTTTTTCCAGTTCGTCTCGGCCAATTGAGGGGAGTAAATTGGTGCGGCGTAGTTGAGAACGGATCTGGTCATTGTTTTGTAGGTTGCAAGAAGGGTGTTTTTCTGTTGGCCCCATGTTCTTCCTCCGAGGGCACGTAGTATATTCAGTCTTTTGGCCGTTCTCTGTTTAAGGTATTCTGCATGTTGTCGGAAGGTGCCGAGTTGGTCTAAGACGACACCGAGTATTTTGGGTGTTTTAGTTGTCGGCAAAAGGGTTCCGTGGATTTCTACCTTGGGTTCTTTTTTTACATTCGCCTGTATGGGTTGTGAAAAGAGTGACCGTAGTCTTTTCCTTGGATATGATCATTTTACGTTGTTCCAATTCTTCTACGAGTTTCGGTAGGAAGTGGTTGATCTGATCTTCACAGGTTTCAATACAGGGGCTTGAGGAGAGAATTGATATGTCGTCGGCGTAGGCTGTCATCTGCATGTTTCCTGTGGGTTGCGGGAGGTTGTTTATGTAGAGATTGAATAAGAGGGGGCTGAGCACTGCTCCTTGTGGGACACCAGATCTGCATGTGAGACGTCGACTGCTTTTTCCTTGGAAATCTACCTTGATTGTACGGCCTCTTAGGTAGCTGGACATCCATCGGACGATGGCTCTTGGCATATTCGTTTCAGTGAGTTTCTTGCAGAGAAGGGATATGTTCACTAAGTCATATGCTGCAGTGAGGTCAAGGGCGACCATGAGAGTGCGGTCCGGGGGTGGTTTCCGATTGAAGCCGTTTGTTATTTCCCCGGTTATTTCCAGGAGTGCGGTAGTAGTCGAGTGCTCTTTGCGGAATCCATGTTGCCAGTCAGCGATTTGAAAGCCTTCCGCCAGGAATGGTAATAAGACCCGTTCGAATGTTTTGGCTATAGGTGATAGTATTGATATTGGTCTCTAGCCGTTCAGGTTGCTGGAGTCCTTTCCTGGTTTAGGTAACATTATCACTCTTGCATCTTTCCATCTGGACGGGATAATACCTGTTTGCAGCGTGTTATTGAAGAGGATGCAGAGACACTTTCTGAAGTTTTCACCGGCCATTTTGAGTAGTAGAGGGCAGATGCCTTCACTGTCTGGGCATTTGGAACCTTTGGTTTTCTTGATTGCTTCTTCGATCTGTGCCAGGGAAATTTGGGGAGCGTCTGTCCGTTTGAGGCCTTTAATTAGTCGTGTTGTGCTTCTTGCTGATTTGTCGACCTCTTTAGGGGCTTGTTTAGCTAATTTTCTGGCAAAAGCGTTTGAGGCAGATGTTGAGCATAGACTTTTCCCGTCGTGGGTGATGGTCAAGTGCGTCGGTTTTATTGATTTGCCGTCGATAGCCTTTATCGTTTTCCAGAGTTTGTTGCCCGGTTCGTTGTGGCTAATTTCTCATTGTAAGAAGTGTATAGGCTATTCCAGTCAATAAATGGAAGATTGAGATCTCCTACTACCACCATAGGTATATTGGGAAGAGTAATCGATTTAATGTAGGACAACAATCTGACCATCGTTGCTGATGTACAGGAAGGGGAACGGTAGATCACTACGCATCGCATTTGCCGTGGAAGTGCAATAGGGTTGAAGATATCGAGAGATATCACTTCTATGCCATTATCTTGGAAAGAGGAAACTAGAACAGATGGAATATTAAGGGAGACAAATGCGGCAACTCCTCCGCCTTGATTAGGATCATTTAGGGAACGATCACATCTATACAACAAATATTTATGCTCCTTCAAAAACTCATGATCGGAATCTAAGGAAGAAAGCCAAGTTTCTGTAACGAAAACAAGATCATATTTATTGTAAATAAGCAAAAAATCAAGATCAGCTACTTTATTGCGTATAGATCTCGCATTGAATAAACATGCTTTCGTTAAAGGGCAAGAAAAAGAATTCCTAACACTGCCACTGACCTAGCGAGAAGTTCTTTTGGTAACGTTAGCGAATGACCTCTTCTGTTCTTCTCGGAATGGTCTCGGCGTCGATAGCTTGGACAGCTGAGTTCCTCTGACGGTCCACTCTATCTGCCCGGCCGCCTGGTTCCGTTCTCTGGCAATATGTCTGCACTGCTTTTCTAATTCGAGTCCAGTTCTGGTCAAGTCTTCTCTGACGAAGACTCGGGGAAGAGACTGCAGGACATTAAGCCTTGAAGTTCTTATCTTTTTCAGACAAGCTGAGCGAAGAGTTGTAGACGGTAGATATATCTTCAGAACTCGTCTTTTGTGCTCCGCTTTGCCAAACCGCTTGTATTTGACTTCGCCTCTCTTGAAGGCCTCCGAAATGCCCTGGATATCCAGTTCTTGTATGAACTTTGAAACGAAGGTTTCATCGTTCGCGGCTGTGACTGAGTCCGATTCGTGTTCCTACATACCAAAAACCACGATATTCTTGGCCTTCTCTTCAATAACATCTTTGTCTTCGAGTAGGCAGCGTCTGACTGCCTCATATGCAACAGCGTCTGGAGAAAAAGTGAAATGAGTAGATTGGGCTGCTGATGAAACGGCAAACTTTTCTTGAGTGAGAGACTCAATCTGCTTGTTTTGAGCCTCAATGGTTCGCGCTTGAGTTGCTATCGTGTCTGCTTGTAAACGGATGGTTTCCAGAAGAGAGGCGATTTCAATGTTGGCAGAAGAAGAGGACATGTTTGGACAGGAATAGGATATAGGGCACTGGGTGAAGAAATCAATATCAGAGCTCTCAATAAACGCACTGCTCACTATGAGAGAAAAGTGCGAGGACTATGTAATAGTAATATTCCTCGTGCTTTCTCCCGCCTACGCGCTGCCCTGTGATGCGGTACATACCTACCCTGGTAGAACCAGTGGCTGCCCGCTGGGTCACTGCTAGTGTCTATAGCAGCAGTGGGGAGTGCACATTCGTGCAAGAGCACTATCACTATTTCTTAACCCATTTGGTTTGGTTGGATCTGTCGGGGGCGGGAGTTGAACTTGGGAATATTCGCACACTACTAAGAAGCCATGCCTGGAAACATTATCATCACTATGTATTTAAATAATTATCTATGTTTTCAAGGCGGCGCGCCGTCTCGACAAGGTTCGCTGAACTCTGGAAGAGGAGCACAGCTGCAGGCGGTCTATCATAGTCGCAGCAACAACAACAGTGTAAGCAGTTCCAACAACAACATCACAACAAACACGAATTCGGCCTTCACCAGGCCAATCCCTCAACCGCCTGCCAGAACAAAGCTCCACCTGAAAGAGGATGAGGCTGTCATGCCGATACAGCCGTCTCCGAGAACTATGAAGGTATGATGAGAGAAAGATAGAGAGAGAGAGAGTAAATAAGAGAGATGGAATGAGAAACAGAAAGATAGAAAGAGACAGAGAGTTTAAGAGAAAAGAGAGAGAAGACGGAAGAGAGAGAGAGAGAGAGTGAGAGTCAGGAATTGAAGATTGAATAGCGAGACGAACTCTTGATTTGGTGCGTCTGGTACGTCCAAAAGACTCAGTTCCGATAACAAGCAAGAATGAGTCCTAAATTGGAAGGCCTGTTCCCTGTAACTATCCCCGACTTTACAGGCTGACGGCGGTCTGCAGACAGAGAAGAGTGCTTCTAGGAGAAAGAAGTCCTCGAGCAGGCGAGAGAAGGAGAGGTCAGAAAGAAGCGGCGTTGAGGCGGAGGAGGGAGAGCTACAGGTACTATCATTCTAACTAATTGAAATACCGATTCTTTATCTAATTCTGTTGAATAGATATGGGAAAAGAGAATCTTTGCTGTCTAACGATCCTTCCCAGAAAAAACCTCAATTCACCGTTCAACAGCTGAGAATCGTCATTTGATGAACCTTGCTCAGTCCGTTTCGAAAATGAGTTTATTAAAGACTGAACAACTGAAAAAGAGCTTACAACGAAGTAAATGAAGTTTTTTTGCTTAGGCGCACATTCGCTCACTGCGCCACGTGGAGCGTTCAGCTCGTGAAGAGGATTCCGGTGCTGAGGGTGGACATAGAGATACGGTAGGAAACTATTCGAGGGATACGGTAACTTCCTCGCAGCCGAACCAACAAGGAGGACAAGAATCGTCCGCTTCGCTCGACCATGCGAGGATCAGACAACTGGTCACGCACAAGGTGACATTGCTTCATTCATCAGATTGTAGAAGATTAGCTTAAACCTCATCGGAGAGAAAAGAGGAGATTCCAAAGACTTAGTTTTCTTGCGAAATTAGGTTCCGCTTCCGTAAAAAGTTTCAAAACCAATTACAGTATCTTCGACTACCGTATAATGTTTGAGTTTGTTATCTTCGAAATCTGTATGACTTTTAAGTCTGCATAATTTTATAATACTCCACATTTCTCTAAAACTCTGTGTTTTTTAATCTTTAAATACTGTAACATCTTAGAGTACTGTAATAATGCATTTTTAGGTGGCTCCCCTGTTGCACCATCGACCGCTATGCGCGCAGTCGGAAACGGCGGGAACCTCGTCTTCTTCTTGTTCAGACTCAGATTCCCCGGGGCAGGGAGGATTCAGGGACTTGGGAAGCAAGGGGGGTGGAGCCACCAGGCAGATGATGTTGATGGAGGATAGGGGAGGCAGAGGTGGTCATGAGGGGGGACCCAAACCATTCGCTACCCTGCAAAGGAGCAGTGTGAGTGTACTAATTCGAAAATTTGTAAAATTCACTGGGACGAATCTTAAAAGGCTTTTTACACAGTTCAAAGGCAGTGACACCTGTTGCAGAGGACAAGTGATTAAAATATCACCAGGAAATAAAGCTAGTCGTTTTAACATTCATCGGAACACTTTCAGTCGAATGTGAAGCAGAAGTTGGAGTTTCTATCAGGTTGTTTCTATAAACCACACTAAAAACCTATGTATTTTAAAAAAAAGTTTTAAAATGTTTTTTTGTTTAATCAAAAAAGCTGGTGATGCGTATTTTCAACTTTCATTGCATTTAGTCTCTTTCAATTGCCGTTCTCTCATTCTTAGTTTTTTCATCTTCGCTTTTATTTGCGATAGAAAACCAGTCTGGTTGTGATTGTTGTTCACTGAGTGACTGAAATAATTGAAGGTTCGAGAATGTTCTAATCGACAATCCTCTTGTGGTGGAATCTCTCCTCCCGAGCAATAGTGCACTAGCTGCTGCACCCTTCTCGGGAGGAGAGATTCCACCACAAGAGGATTGTCGATTAGAACATTCTCGAAC
>OZ057408.1:39380752-39638274 GCA_964056735.1 Allodiplogaster pararmata | reverse complement strand
TAGATTAAAATGTGTGTGATGAAGTGAGAATGTGGTAAAAATTTCATTTGCTTTGCGGATGATACAAGCAGTCAGAGAGTCAATGTTGAACATATCTATCATTTTCTAGACATTTTATGCATGCAGATTTGAATTATTTGATATATCATTTGCTCTTGTCAAGTTTTTTTTCTAAACAATCGCTCAATCTCGCGGAGGACTTTGAATTATGAGAAACGAATGCGAGTTCAAGGAAGGGCAACAATGAAAAGAGATATTCATCATTTCCTCTCGCATAAACGGTAGTTTTTTTTAATTTTAAAAAAAAAATTTATCTTGTCCGTTCAGGAAATACTGCAAGAGCAATCGCGTCGCGTTCAAACGTGCGTAAGACAACTCACTGCTTTTCGGTATGTTTCAACTTAATCGACTTTCTTACCAAACGCTTTGTCTACAAATCGGGGTTTTAAGTGCCTAGAATCAAGTATCTCCAGGTATTGTTATTGAGTGGTTGATAAGGTTTATATCGCTCGAAAAAAAGTTTTTGTTAAAAAAAAGGCTAGCTATGTCAGACTTGGAAGAGAGAGAAACCCAGAAGGATACCAGACTAATAGAGAATTCATATCACAAGCTTTATCGGAGATTGCATAGATTTGAGCATGAATTTTACTCTTTGTTCGAATTTAATTTTTATCTATAAAGCGAGAAATCGTAAGGTTCTCTTTTTGTGGGTTTATGTTAATTGTTAACAAAAGATAACTTGTTAAAAGTTATCTTGAACATGATTGAAAGAAAGAGAGACAAAAAAAGAAATGAGAATATTTGAACATGGAATAACCAACGAAAGTCTTGATAAATCGCTCAGTGTTCCGACTTCTCCAAAAACACCGCAAAATAAGAAAGTCATCCAAACGTGAGAGAGCAAAGCCATGGAGTAACAAAGATACGGATTTGTAAACTTGGTGTTTTAAAGTTCTTCCTTAAAGTTGATGATACGGCTATTGATTTTTTAACCATTTCAGAAGCGGCCCCCCTCTGCCAATCGGAGGAAAGAGCAACGGGAACGGTAACGACGTAGGAGACAGCCGGCTTTCCCTTCTTGTCTCGCTCTCCGACCTCACTCAGCAGTTCCACTCGACGTGCGCGGTATACGCGGAGCAGATCTCCCCCCACAGCAAGTTCCGATATCGGTCAGTACAGAGAGCCTCAGCTGCCTGTTCTTTCCCCATATCTTCGGGTAGTTACAGGAGAGGAAGACCGGAGGAAGTAGGCAAGAGATAGTATTAGAGAGGTGAAAGATCGAATGATCCTCTTGGTCAGCCTTTTCATGCATGACGATAGAAACCAGAGTCTTTCAAAATTATCGATTTATCTTCAACTTTACATCCGTAATTTTCTGACGATTTCGTTCTCTTGCAGTACATCTTTTTCCTTTCTCTTCTTTCTCCCTCTCTCTCTTTCTCTTCCCTCTTTGTCGCTCTCTCACTCTCTCTCTTTTTCATTTTCCTCTTTATCTTCTTTTCTATCTTTCTTTCTCATAAACCATTTTCAATGTACAGAGAGCTGCTGAACCGACTGGAAGTCTTTGTGCGCCAACTCCGCTCTTCCGCCTCTGCATCCTCTGCAGCGAGCAGCCCGGCTGCAGCGTCAGGAGTCGCCGAGGAGAAGATCCTGCCCCAGCTGGAGTTGTTGCTGCAGCAAATCATGCAGCTTGTCAATCGATAGTTGAAAGCATTCGATAAATCGAGTGATGGAACATATGATGCGTGCAAAAATCGTCCGTTGTAAAAGAAGTTGTGCAGCTGAAGCTCCGCGTTCTCAGGCCGGGAACAACCAATGCATACAATTCCTTTCGGTTTCGAAGGACTTTTTTAAATGATAGGAGTAAATCAGAAATCTTCGGACGACGATAAGCAAGCGTTTCCATCGTCTGAGGATTCCTTCTCCCGATTCCTTTCGAAGTATGAAGTTATTTCCTTGTTGGAACACAATTATTTAACGTTTATGCTATTTGTTCACCGCAAAAATCTCCATAAGACTACAATAAATTATCCCGCCAAGCTGTACAATTCTCTCATCCATTCTTCATACAAAATTTTAACACCGTGTAGGCTTTAATAATTCATATTTGTATAGCCAACAGTTTAAAATCTCAACATGGCCTCAAAATTGGTGCAAATGTTGATAATATGTAGTAACATCAATTATTTGCATGTGTGTAAAGAGTACTGTAATTCGCTTTTTTGTAACTTAAGATTTTGGTGGGGCTGGTTTGGCTTTGAGTCGTGATTTCAAAGAACATTCTGTCATAAAAAATGTGGTTAAGTTGAAGTAGCCGAGCTTTTTTCCTCATTCTCTCTTTTCTCATAATCGAACCCTCCTGTAATCTCTTTCTGCAACGAGTGATATCATTCTGTTTGTTCTTTCCAGTTTAACTCTAGGAAATTAGGTCATTCTCACTTATTCATTGACTTATTCATTCATTCATTCATTACTTCTTTTCAGATTTGTTTGGATAAGAGTATCAAGCTCAGAAAGGCCGCTTTCTTCCCTCTTTTCATGGTTTTTTGACTTGGGGAATTGAGTTCTGATTGGGAAAACATCATTCCGCTCAAGTTATTTTCATTTTCTGCGAGTGTATTTTTGTAGTAATAAAGCTTGCATTACATGAATCATCAATGAATCTTCCCTTTTCCACATCTTTGAATGTTAAGCTTCTTAATACATCTTTTCACTAATGCGATTACTAACATAGTATGTAAAAATGCTGCTATATTATGCATGACTGTACCATGCTACTAATCGTTTCATTTCACACTATCTCTCGAATGATGCTACTGTGAAAGCAAAGCTTTACAACTAACAATCTAAGATCATACCGTACTCGGGAGCTTTAACGTAACGTTGGGTTTCTTTTAGTTTCCAAAATGTGTATTGTCGCGGTAGGTCTGATGGAAGGATTTAAGTAATCGAGTCGACTGGGTATCTCAAATATACAATAATCGAAGTTAGGAGCGTTTGGCAGCCTTCGTTCTGTTCTTAATGGAAAACGTGGTTTCTGGCCTGTTACCGTAATAAGGCAATATTAAATCGGTATTCTCAGGAATTTTTCAGTGTGCACTGCTGATGAATGTAGACGTGAAGCATTGATTTTGAGGTAGTAGATTACTAAGCATTATGATAACCTTCACTTTTCACTGTTTTTTTATATTAATTTTTTCGTGTTTGTAAAAAGTCTGCCAGAAGGTCTGAGTAACAATTACAAATTGTATCATTGTATTCGACCGTTTTCTGTTGTGTTAACGCTTACTTGGCAATTGAGTTCTTATTTCTTTCTTCATCCGGGTCGAAAAGTTTTTATTATGCTTGCATGTGCTTAAATAGTAATGTAATAAACGATCAATCGTTTCTGTCTTTTTGTTGAGCTTATCAGAAAAGACGAGATATCATGGAGGGCGATTTTAACGTAAAAACCATGAAGCGGACACCTCACCGAACCGGCCGGCTTCAAAGACGAAGGGGAATTTTTTTCTCTAATTTTTCCAAGACGACGTTTGACGCATTTCAAAAATCAGTAGATTGTTCATGAAATGGTTATAGAAAAGTGTTTTATGAATTTTGATGTATAGGATTTATACACTGGGATATATGATTAAATGAAGTCGTACACTGCGTATGTTTTTTTCTAGCTTTTGTTTTTAAAATCAGAAAAGGCTAATTTAATTGCACGAGAGAGAGAGAGAGAGAGAGTGACAAAGAGCCAAGGAGACAGTGAGAGGAGGAAAAAACGAAGGAGGAAAAAAAAAGAAATATGCAGTTTAAAGTTTGAAGTTGACTATCGTCATCTTCAATCGCTCCTCGCCCAACACGCTCGTCCCTTATTCAAGACTATCGTCATCTTCAATCGCTCCTCGCCCAACACGCTCGTCCCTTATTCAAGACTATCGTCATATTCAATCGCTCCTCTCCCAACACGCTCGTCCCTTATTCAAGACTATCGTCATCTTCAATCGCACCTCGCCCAACACGCTCGTCCCTTATTCAAGACTATCGCCATCTTCAATCGCTCCTCGCCCAACACGCTCGTCCCTTATTCAAGATTATCGTCATCTTCAATCGCTCCTCGCCCAACACGCTCGTCCCTTATTCAAGTATTTTCGATGTAAATACTAAATAGAACGGACGATGATGTATACAGGTTGTATGCATTCGTACTTCATTATCATCATTCCTCCTTTTCTTCCTTTCATGTCCCCTTCCTGTTATTTCTTTTCACCTCCGCAGTCCTCTTTCTCTCTATGATTCTGCACCTCTCTCTCTCTCCCTTTCTTCCTCTCTCTCCTTCCTGTCTTTCTCTTTTTTCGTCTTATTATATATTTCTTTCTCTCTCTCTCTCTCTCTCTCTCTCTCTCTCTCTCTCTCTCTCTCTCTCTCTCTCTCTCTCTCTCTCTCTCTTTCTTTTCTCGCTGTCATCTCATACATATAATCTGTTTTCTTGTTCGGTGCTGCCAGAAACCTTGCCGAAATTGTCCGTCACTTCAGGAAGATCGGAAAAGTTTCGAGTCTTGAGTTCCGGTGTAAAAGGCTTTTCTACTTGAATGGCATCATATTCGAGTATTTTTCATCAAAACTTTTGTACGATAGCGACACAATAAAGTGCATCGAAAAACTCTTACAAGAGAATTGCAAAAGAGAGAGAAAGAGTAAGAAGAGAAAGCGCAAGCTCGAGACGTGATTTAATGGATCTTCCATTGACTCACTCACCTTTCGTGTTATTCTTTTGACTATTTGTTGTTCTTCATTTATACATCATTCATTCTCATTCAACTGCATGTCACACACAAAGAACATGAAATCATTTAACAAAAAAATATTTTCTTTCTCTTTTTACAGTAATCAAGACAAACGTGATAATAACAATAATTATTTTATAAGCTAAAAATTTCTTTATCACGTGATTGCAAATTTTATAAAAGTCCTCGGCAAACATTCAAGCTTGCTCGCAAGAAGTGAAACGCTATTTTGTAAGTATAAGTAAGTGTAAGTGGACGTCATTTTTTTCAACTCTCAAACTATTTTATATCTGTCTAAATACATGTCTTTTCTAAATCTCTCTTCACCTCTCTCTCTCTCTCTCTCTCTCCTCTATTTTTACTGTTTGCTTTTTTTTTTATCTTACTCTCTTACTTTCTAATACTCTATCACTTTCTCTCACCTTCTGTTTTTCTCTTTTTACTCTATTTGTTATACTTTTTCTTTCCATCTTTCTCTTTTCATTGTCTGTCTCTCACTGACTAACTATCTTTTGAGAAGTTACTTATTCAGTTTACATCTATTTTGCATTGTGTTGTATTGTATTTTATTGTTTATTCCATCTACAGAATGGGTCGGGAAGTTGAGAAAAGGAAGAATGAGCTCTGGAGACATGGGCTGTGTTTTGGTGTAAGGCACTGAAGAGGCTTTTGGCAGTGGGGCGGTGGTTTACAATGGAACTAAGTTGAACACAAACTAAAAAAAAAATCATTTTAAGTTTTATTTAGGACACAGATAGTTAAATTAATTAATTGAAGATCATAAATAGCTCATGATTACTTGAAATATTTGTTCAATAGTTTATTCTAATCTTTAATGATTTGGTTCGGTGGTAGCAAACCGATGGGAAGACTCTTTAGACGTTCAGAAAAGGTCTCGCTATTAAGTATAGACACAATATCGATCGATAGGCTGTTCCAGATAGGCCATTTAATGTATGTTACTTGATATTATTTGTCATGTGCAAGTGGCAAAAACAGCCTTGAAGCGTTTACTGAACATTCCATCAGATCAGCCGAAAAAATAACAGAGAGACATTCAAATGCTTTTTTTTTTAAAATTGGGTTACTCATAGAGCAAGGAGCTTGTTGTTATTGACTAAGTGATGATCTAATACAGTAATCAATTACACATAATTTCTTCTGATAACTAGTTATTGATTAGAGGATTAGTAGACAGCTTCAAGCTGAACAACGATTTCTTCATGAGAAACCTTGAAGCAAAAAAAAAATCAGCAGAAGGTTATAACCGTTTGTTTAAAATAAGTATGTGTCAAAACAACTCTGGAAATTTTTTTCTAAAGAGTTCATATAAGGAGCCCCTGGATGGTACCTCGCTAACAATGTGTTACGGTAAGTGTGGCGGATGGTAGAGGCTCCACGACGTAAATAAGAGGTCTTAGTCCGTTTTATACGCACCAGCGCCCCTGCATTGTAGGCGATTCAGGGGTTCCCTCGAGTGCCCTCTTTGTTCTATCCGAAACGGACGGAGTTAGCCCAGCTGGATCGCTTCCCGAATCGCACCTGGTTTGCCCACTTCTTTTGCGGCGCTACGGGGTCTCTCTGCAGAAGAAATTATTCATTCGAATTGCACTACTACATTTTCCTTTTTTGTTTTACTTACTCATTCCGTAGTTATATTTTCTCTGGTTACGCATTCTGCTATTGTTTTTTTGTAGAATCTATTTCGGCGGTTACCTTTTGTCGTTAATTTTTGTATACATTTACATACTAGTTACTACTTCTGTAGTTGCTCCATCTGTAGTTACTCTTTCTGGAGTTATTCCCCCCTTCTTGTTATTAATCTGGTATTTCACGAAGATTTACTGAGTTATTTGTTGACTTATACTTCGTTTTTGAAAAGTCTTTTAGAACAATACAGCTACAAAAAGTCAATAAAAAGAGTTAGTCAGAGGGAAGTCGAAAAATGTGTAAGTAAAAAGGAATGTAGAAAGAGATAGAAGTAAGCAGATAGTTCAGAGAGGCGGTTGACAATTCACGAAAAACACTATCAATTTTCGGACATGAATGCTCGGAAACTGATCTAATTCATCCGGACTTTCAGGCTCGAGAGTTTCTAGCCGAAATGATAAATTTGTCCCAAAACAATCTATTTTTTAAAGACGTTGAAAAATTCGGACTCAATAACGGAAATTCAGATGACAATTTTCGAAGTGTAATTTTTTTTAAATGCAGTTTCGAGGGGTTTAATTAATGCTAAAAGTCGAGACTATTTCAAATCGTCTCATTAGTAATGCTCAGAGATGGTTCATTTCGCTAAATTACGTCCAGGATTTGACATTAAAAGTTTGACCTCCATATTATTGAATACAAAAAGTTTATTCGAAGAAGTATGATTACTTATTTGTCAATTAGTAAACACAATAAATTTTCGAGAAAGATACTATAGTCAGGTCGTTGAAAATAGTTTATTTGAAAAAGTTAGTTTTGATCGTAGCTCGGTTATAAATCTCGGTTAGGGATCGTAGCCGACAACTCCATACTTACTGGAAACATGACTTCCGATGACTCGAGCTTTATGATTAACTTTTTGCCTTTTCCAATTTATCTTTTTTCGATTTTCCTACAAAAACTTGCTCTATTAGCTTTTTAATTTCTATTTACTTGCTATTTAGATTCAGAATTTTAAAAAAACTTTAAAAAAATTTTCTGGACAATTTCGATTCGAGAATTAAAACTTTATTTGGAAAAAATTTGAAGCATCTGAAGGTATAATTAGAACAAGAAGTAGGATTCTAAGAAAGCGGAACTTAATTCGACATTGAGAGAAGTTTTACAAAGAATTTGGTTGTTGAGGGATTGCCAAGGTAATACGAAGCAAAGAGAGGGAAGAGAAGAAAGAAAAAACAACGGAGAGAAAAAAGGGCAGAAGAATGATTGAATGCGAGATTATCTTTCATTCAAGATAGTTCTTTATGTTTTGCTAATTCGAAAAAAAACCTCTCATTATTTCAATTACTCTGTTCTACTGAACCTTATGACAGAAAACTTGGCCTACAACAGAATTCTCAAAGAGTTGTTAGGAGTCCTCTTAGAATTTAACTTTGAGTTGCATAAAACTGTTTAAAAGTTATCTTGTGCATGTTTCCTCTAATAAATGCTAAAAGTGAAATAATAATTTGAAGCACTGAAACGTTAAATAAACAAATGTTACTGGAAAACATACAGTGTCTAGCCTCGCTAAAGATACATACTACATAAATGATTGAACTACTGGACAGAAAAAAGCTAGTTCACCGGGCGGGATCTCGCCCGGTGGACTAGCTTTTTTCTGTGCGATAGTTCAAACCTTTGTCATCTTAACCAGGCGTCACTGCCTTTAAACTGTGCAACTTAGCATTTGAAGATAATATTATAAATATTTGGTATTCTTCAAATGCTCAGTTACACAGTTTTAAGGCAGTGACGCCTGGTAGAGAAGACAAATTGATCAAACCACCGCTCGGAAAAAAGCTAGTCACCGGGGGGACTCGAACCCATGCAACCATCTCTCCTCTATCCGGGAGCGAGCGTGTTAACCATTAAACCACGGTGACACTTTGATCAATTTATTTAGTATTGTCAGGAAGTAGTCTCAAAAACTGTTAGAGTAGGTCAGAGTAAAAGTATAGTTTCAGATTAGGTAATTCATATTTTCATGATGATTCAGAGCATTATATGTATATGCAGTGTTGAGCGTGTAAGTGTGAAATATTTGAAGGATTAATTTTATATGTGTCAGTAACTTAAAATTTATGTAAAAATATGTATTCACTTCTTTATATCGTTTTGGACTCCGATAAAAGAAAGCAGTCATATCTATGTGGTAGATTCATTGCATTCTCATCTTGCTTAATCCAATTACAGTACTTGTTTGGTCTTTTTTCTAATTCTCCACATCACAGTTCGAAAGCAGAGACGCCGAGTTAAGATGAAAATCTGGTAACCGGTAACGCGTCCGATCAGAGATGGAGGGTTCGATCCCGCCCCGTGGAATAGTTTTGTTTGGGTGATAGTTTGTTGTATTTCTCTTTTACATGTTAGGTGTCTCTACAGCGAGCATGACGCAATAGAATACAAGAAAAAAGTAACCAGAGTCCTCATCGGGAACGTGTCGAATTTCCACTGAGAGTAGGGGTAGAGGGCGGCTTCCTCTGTTTGCAGCGATGCTTCACTTCCTGAACAAGAAGGCTAAGATCCTCGAGGATTCAAATTTCCGCCACCTTTTTCTCGCCAACTCAATATTCAAATATGAAAAAAATTCAAAAAAGATATTTGTCTGATGACGAGGGATATTTCCCTTTCCTTCGGAACAAGCGAAAAAAATTCGAAAATGACTAATTACGGTCTATATTATAACAAGGAAGCATATTTTTCTCGTTCATTCTCTTTCTATTTAAGTAACCTTGTTATTCACGTAATTTAAAAAAAAATCTGCTTCAGCAAACCGAAATCGCCACAACTTTTCTATAGATCCCACGACAAAATTGCGGGAAAGCGATGGACGTGTAGGAAGTTTAATGAAGATCAATGAGTCAAGTGAAGCAAGTATCCAGAGTATATTGTTGAAAAGTTTTTCGATCATAAGTTCAAGAATGTTACTTTTTCGCTTTATGCAGCTCAAAATTTTCTCAAGTCTTAGTTTCCGAAAGTATCAAGGAAACACTAGAAAGCTAAAAACGTCACAGAATCGAAAATTTCTACTGGTTAAACTCTTAAAGAATTCCGATAATAAAGGTTAAATACGTTTTTTTTTAAAAGCAGCTATATGCTGCAAGGTCGGCTGAGTCATTTTCGGCAAATATCTATCGATGAAAAAAAATTTAATTTCACATCCTTGAAGCTAAACGAAACTAAATTTTCCATGCGAATTTTTATTTTTTTCTCGATTGCTTTTACACTCGGAGCGCATTCAGTTGCAGAGGTGGCACTTTGTCAACTCAACCTAGATGGAGGTTCTACGGTTATGCTTCTCTAACTCTATCTCTTTCTCTTTATTTCTCACTCTCTCTGTCTTTCTCTTCCTTTCTCGGAATCAATTTCTGACTCTGAAGACAGTTTTCTTTCTGAAGCAGCGTCCACACGAGAACTTCAGTAGACAGTGCAGTCTGGCCTCCGTACAAGCCAGTGACTTATCAAAGATCCATTTGGTATATATTTATTTCAAACAGTGATATTGAAGATTGAGAAGAGAGACGACAGTAGCTACGAAAAGAGGATGAAAAAATGGATGATTCGAAATTGGGTGACTCTCTGACTCAATTTCTACAGGGTTTGTTGTCAGTACCATTTCAATTTATCAAGTGTGAAGTATCTCAGGCAAGAATGATAAGATCACGAGCTTTCCCAAAGATTATGAGCCATGTTATAACGCGGTACTTCAGAATAAGGTGAACGTTACTCTTGAAATTTGAATGTCATGAAGCTCCGTAAAAAAGTTTGCTGTTTGAACTTCTCGAACGCAATGATGAGATTGATCACTATTAATTTTTAAACTCGCTAAAGGTTAAGTGATTAGATACAGAGCAATACCATGTCGATTAAACAGAAAGTGAGACAAATCGCTTTTTATGACTGCCAGGGATACATATCTCACCGCTTGACTTTTTGAGCAAATATTTTCTAAGCTTGTTCAAGACAAAGTAATTGTTACCCAACACCGAAACTCAATGATTGTTTTGTGTTTCAAAAAGTTCTCACTATTAAAGAAAGGCTGAGGACGGAATATATTCGTTCAAAATAGCCAACTATGACAAAAAGTTTAGTTATAGTTGAACGTTAAAGTAAGAGGAAAAGTATGCAACAGACAGTATGAGGGAGAGATAGCGCGAGAGAAAATCAAGAGAAGATGGTTGTATTAATAGAATGAGATATGTATGTTTATAATAAAAAAACCATTCGTTAGTTCTTCAGGCTGAGTTGAGACTCAATATGTTTATTCACTCGTTCGCTAAAGGCAACTTCTGGACTCCAGCTTGAATGGAAGTCATGGGAGCGAGTGTAATTCATCCAGATGCCACAGTCTCACTCCTGGGCTATATTCGAACTCTTGAAGTGAAATTTATGTTAGGATTTCTATTTTCACAAGAAGTTACCGCTCTAATCTCTCTAAAAAAATTTGTAGTTAAACTTCTGAAAAAAAACATCTAGGACTTAGAAGCTTTAGTCGAAGAAGATCAAAGGAAATCGATACTATTAATCAATGTCAAATCTTATAATCTTAGTTTTAAAAAACTTTCGAAAAAAACAGGCTAAATTTTCAGTCTACTATTTTATGAGTAGAACTCTAAATTTTCAGTTTATAAATTTCTTTTATCTGTTCTTTCTTCGATACTTCTTTCAATTTCCTAGTACCTATTTCATCGAGAGCTTATCAAAGATTAAGTCGATCAAAGTTCAGTATCCACTAATCTCAAAAACAGTTTCTCTTGTCGTTGTGTTATTGATAAACATCAATGTTTTTAATAAAATGAATTTGTTTTCAAGTATAGCTAATACCCCTAAGCCGAACACCAACGAATATTTCAACAAACCGATTACTTAGTATCTTGATAAAAGTTAAAAACAGCGAGTGTATACATTACGATGGAATATGAATGAAAAACAAATTATAAGGTGGAACAGAATTTGATATATAAAAGAGATATTTCGGAAGGTATGATAGAAGAATACATTGTTTTTTGCTTCAAACTTTCTGAGTGGACGCTTCTCTGATTTCAGATACAGAACTAACTGGTTAAAAGCTGGTCATGCGTATTGAGTAAATCTTATTGTTAGTGTATGTGGCAGGGGAGAGAATTAGAGACTTACAAAGAATAATCCATTACAACCCTTCGATGTGGCTAGAGTTGTCCAAAATGGGGTCGGTATTGGACCCATTGCACATTGGACCATTGCACAAGATTGAAGTACACCCCATTGTGCCAAATCCGGACTTCATAAGCCTACGTGAATTGAGAAAAAAGAGATTGATGAGAAGACGAAAGCTAATGAAATGGACAGGGGGACGACATAAATATAATGTGGTGAAAATTTTTCATTTAGCCTTGCGTATCGTGCAAAACTCCTTTTTTTGCTTCTAGCCAAAAAAGTAAGACTACTAACAAAAAACGTTTCTGAACTTTTTACGTTTGAATAACTTCCTGCAAATATGCGTTCGAAACGCGTATTCTTTTGTGCTGCAGTTGCTTAATCTTTTCTCAAATTTCCAATCTTAAAATCCTTTGTAAACATCTTCCCTCCTCAGCTATTACTCTGAAAAAGTTACATGTATGGTTCTTATGAAGCTTATACAAAATATCAATCGATGAAAGTATAACTTGATAAATTTATCAATGAATATATAACAGTTTCTTCACATAAAATAACCATGCGATGGATTGATTATTCAAGAAATCTATCAGTCGACAAAGTTACCAATTCCTTGCTTACCGTAGACAACATTTGATAGGGCGAGCAGCGAAAATAGGAGGAAGAGAAGAGTCGACAGTGAAGGCCAGAACGCCATTCTTCTTGGAAATGATATGAGCGAAGGATCGGATGGAGTCAGCCTCAGAGATGACACATGTCATCACCTCGGATTAGCCACGCCCATATTCCCTCCTCCCTCATGAGATTCAGAGGAATATAAAGCCTTTTATCTTTATATCCAGCTTACGCTTTTTGTCTTTCCCTTTCTATTTTTCTTCTTCTGCCCTCTCTATTACATACTCTCTTTCTCTCTTATTCTCCAACATTTACTGCCTGTTCACTACTTTTCTCTCGATCTTTCTCTCATTCTTGTTTTCTCTTTTTGTCCGTTTCACGCTCTCTTTTTCTCATTGTCTTTTTTCTAGTTCTGGTAAAAAATTCACGAGTATAAAAAGTCTCAAACTTTCTTAGTTTTGATTGTATGTATTCTGCCATGTACTTATGTATTTAACTTTAACTCGATCAAGTTCATCCAATGAAGGTTCTCTCTCAGAAATTTCCGCTGGAGTTATTCAATGCCTTTGTCAGCCTGAATTGGCAACAGATGAACAATCAAATAAGTGGGAAACTCACCGCTACCAAAGTAAAAATAACCGAGTTCTAAGTACAAGAAGTCCTCTCGGTATAATCCCAAAGCGGAAAAAAACTGAATATGTAATTTTTACTTGAAAAAAATTAGGTTTTGGAAGCCCTCTCCTCAGTGCGGTTGGCTGCATCTTTGCGTCACAAGAGCAGGGAGGAAACCGAGAATACTGAAAACCGCTAGGAGTATCTTAGGGTGAATCATAAAAATAATTTTGTGTGAGCCCGCTGTGTTTATCGATTTTTTTATGGAGCCATTTTCTCTCCTTTCTACATCTCTCCTCAAATCTATTTATTGAGCATGAGTGTACACAAACCGTTCTCTGGTAAGTTGTATCGTCAAAAGCCTTGTCCAAAACCAGGCCCAAAAATGCAAAAAACAATATTCTTCAAAACACTTGTACAAGAACTCCCCACAGAAATCGTTTATAATCAGCGTGTTTTATTCAGTATCACATACCAAAAAATCTTCTTTTGTACAATAGAAGAAAAGTACGGTAGAAATTTGAATGCCGCATTCACGCAAGGCTATTAGAGGAAATCTCGGAGAAAGAGAGAGAAAAGAAAGAGAGGCGAAGATGAGTAACAGAATATTTGGAGAAAGAGTTATTGTGTATATGGAAGAAGAGCGATTAATGAGAAAAGATTTTAAAAATTTTCCATAAGTTTTTATGGCCATGTTTACGTTTAATGTGAATTTTTTAAAATTTTATACAGGCTCTTACGCTTAGAGTTTGAATTTTAGAAGAGATCTTCGAGGTGTTTCCAAGCTTTGGGCCTGTCGAGAAACAAACGCTTCAAAAATTACTCGATTCTTGATCATTAACTTCTAAAACAAAACCATCAACTTTAAATTCAGACAGTTTCTGAAAAAAGCTCTGCTTTATGCATACGTTACCCATCCCTTCTCTCTCATCTAAAGGAAGCTCAAGGCCTGAGGCTTCTTCCCTGAGGCTTCTTCCTAGTTCTCTTCGCTGAAAAAACATTTTACGATGAGAGAATTCATAAACATAAAGTATAGCTGAAAAGCAAGATGAAGATCAAAGTTTTCCTTTTTTGAATATGAAAAAAGAAAAAAAGTGGATAGTTCGCACATTTTCTTTTCACCTAAGCTGCTAAAGTAAGATTAGCTGCTTTCTTGCCTCCAATTCTTGTTCTGTGATTCATCCGCTGGATACGCTTAAGTTTCATCACTTTCTCTGTGATTGTTATTGGACTGTGGCAGTCAGTAGTTCACAGTCCTCTTAATTCTTCATCAGTATTTACTGGTAATAACTGTTCGGTGATGTTTTCCTTAAATAAAGCTTTCGGAGCATTTCATTGGTCAACACAAGCGAACCTGTCTTTACTGTGCTAATTACTAGGAGATACAAACACTTCAGGTGAGAAAAAAAAAGATAATTTAGCGATACTTTTCCCACAATCCTGGGAATAAATAGTAACGTTGCCCATTGCTTCGAATAGGCAGCCCCCATTACAACCCTCGAATTTCTACCTACTTCCCGTTAACAAAAACCGGGAAAAAAAAATCAAATTTACCTCAGGACTGGACGCAGACCATAATTAGAAACCATAATGTAACATTTTTTCACTTCAGCACTACTGCTGGGGAGACTTGTCTGAATTTGGTCTTCATTCTGGTGAGAGAGTGAGATAATCCGGTCTTCTGGAAGAATCGGACAAAATGAGGCCCCCTCGACCAAACCAAGCCCACCCTAAACGTCGGAACAAGTAGTAGAATTAGGAACTTTGCGTCTCATGTGAAAATTCAATGGAAATTTAAAACCGATTCAATTAAAGTGTTACAGATATACAATGTATGTATTTACAATTAGTTTAAACTTAAGTAACGAACTTTTTTCTGTGTAACCTTTTCTTCTTTAGAGAATTGTCTCACGCTCCGATGTGTGGAAATTTGAGATAATTAAAACGGAAGTTTTTTCCTATGTTGAAACATGATTTTTTAAAATGTGAAACTTGGAGTTTCAGCGATGTGAAATTCGGAGTAAATTTGATGTGAAGTTTTGGTTTTTGTTAAACCTTAAAGCTTTGTAAGTGGCATAAATTTTTTTCTTCTTCACAGGGATCAGAGCATACTTGGTGACAAACTTTGGGTTCGTATCGAGCGGGAGCTGATTCTTTTAAATTACACGTTAAGTTTTAGTTAAGTTTTGCTCTACCTATAACCAAAATTTCGGTTTCCAATATTTTTACTCGCGAAATTCCGCGTTTCGGAGCGCAATAGTTTCGCTGAGTAGTGCTGAACACCCCCCCTTCAGATATCTCGTCGGCTGAAAGTCGCCCGTCAAAACGTGCATCGAACTTTTAAACGAGGTTCACTCACTGATCGTCCACATTGAATCAGCGACGAGCCGTCCACTCATTCACGGTATGTTCGCCGAATACATCCGTGATATTCCGGGCTGCTTAGGCTGCAGAGGCGTGGCGTGCTCACTCATGGTGAAGCAAGAGTCGAAGTTGAAGTCGAGTTAAATCTTCCATTACTGGATGCCTTTCGCACAACAGGGGATATTTTTACCCTCCTCAGAGAAGGTTCTAGAACATTCTCCAACCTTCCAGGCCACACTCGGTTATTCGATGTTTTTCAATTCAAAATAAAAAAGTTCTAGAAAACTTACAAAATTTTTGGGAGAGCCTAATAGCAGGACGGCGCTCCAGCTCATACCATCAAGAAGACACAAAATAGTGGATATCACAAAACTTCCCCTCTTCCATTGCCGCAAAAGTATGGCCTGCTAATAGTCCAGATTTGAATTCAATGGACTACTCCATGTGGTCCATTCTGGAGCTTGCGCCAAAACCCACACCAAGTTGTCCGATCTCAAGACTTCGCTTGAGCGAGCATGGGACCGAATTTCCTAGGAAGTTTTGCCGTCCGCGGTGTCTGCCTACCCCAATCGTCTAGAGGCTGTCATTCGCAAAAGAAGAGGTCATTTCGAGTGGAAGTTATAGATTATTATCATAAAAACAGATAACAAAATTTGTTGAGTGAGTGAAAAGGGGAGGAGAAAAAAATGCATGTCTCAGAGGAATTTTGCTCACATGAAAGGAAAATATGCGGTAAAATCCGTGTCACCAAATATGTTGATCATCCTGTATATCCTTGTATTTTTGCAGTGCTCCTTCGAATATTCTCACAGTAGAACACGGGAAGCTGCCGATTGTTTACTCCAATCGCTGAAGTATAGGGTGAAACGTATGTCGCGGATATAGTAAATTCAACTTCTGAACGAAATCTTAGGTGTTGAACCTTTAGAACATGGTACTTTTAAAAGTTATTATTTTGTTCTTCAATTTTTGTAGTATTAAGGTTCGACAACAGTTTACAAAGACTAACAAAGAATTTATATTACCTTTCTAAACGCTTGAATTGCTTTCAAGAAATTTACTTCAAAAACAAATTCATGACAATACTAGAGCGGTCGACTATATTTTTTTCTCTGCTCTCTCCACACACTCAAAAAAGGATGAGTTTGGGAAAGTGGTATGCTAAAAAGGTATACATGTGATTTATGAATAGTAGCAATTTGAAAGTATTTCTGCGCGTAAGTAAGAAAGTATGCTAGAAAGGACATACAATCAATGAGTGAATGGGAAAATTTTGAATGTATGCCCTGGTTGCTCTCTTCCTTTTCTTGGCACTTACCCAATCTGCGAACCCCGTTGACTTAGGTTTCTCTATACAAATACACTTATTATCTCGATTACTTTAAACGGGAAAAGCACACATACGCATCGTATCATGGGAATTATTTAACCCAGCCATTCTGAAAGAAAGGCATCGGAAAAAAATTTTGATTGTGAAGCGCTCTCTTTGAAAAAGGCCCTTCGTGAACGTCTTTCGGGAAGAAAAGGCCCTTCAAGAAAGTCACAAACAAGTAAAAAATTATGAATAAAAACCCAAGAAACAGCATACAAATGTACATTCTTTTTGTAGAAGCACATTTTCAAAGTATATTTAGCATACTTTTAGGGCAGTTCAATAGCTGTTAATGATCTACTACTCAATGGTAAGGAATCCTCCACAATTGATATGATTATCGAGAAAATCACAGCCTCTCTGAACATGAATTTGTTCAAAACATAATGAGTGAGACTTTGGAAAAAGCGATGAAGGCAATGAACACAGAAAATACTCGTCTCCAGATCAAGTTAATTCGTCCTCTCCTAGATCCTTTTCTCTTCCAAAGCGGAAGTTTGAAGATCAACCGAATCGAATTAGACCTTACTTCGAATGAAAACCTCGAAGTTATCTGCTTGGACCTATGCGTCAGAAAACAGAATAAATTTAGGTTCTTCCTTTTTTATCGTCCACTTAGCAGTTCAATCGGAAACTTTGAAGAAACCTTGAGTCTTATCAAGTCTCATCTTCTTCATGAGAACAATGTCATCCTGGGAGACGCTAACTTGCCCAATGCAGATTGGCATATGTTAAACCAGAACGGCAGTGCCTTCAATTCGTTGATAGTGGATTTCAGCCTAATGCACTCTCTGTCTCAACTGATCACTTTTCCAACTCGTTATGACAGCAACGGTAATGGATCCCTTCTAGACGTTCTTCTGACAGACAGCGTGAATTCAGTGAATAAGCTTGAGTGCCTTCCGCCCCTGCTGAACTCAGATCATGTTTGCATTCAGTTTGACTTGCTCACTGCTGGATTGGATCGAGACTCTTCGACCTCTTCTCAATCAAGAGTATACGTTGACTTCCAAAATGGCGACTACGAATCTATGAATCACTTTCTGGCGAATATTCCATGGAGTTCCCTCCTGGGCAGCTTCACCTCTCTTCAAGAAAAATATGACTTCATCATTCGCACTTTACATGACGCGATTGCCCTCTTCTGCCCAGTCAAAGCTCGGAAGGAGAAACAGAAACCCCGACCTTTAATAATCCGTCGACTCTTCAACGAGAAGAAAATTCTATGGCGCGGAAAATCAACAAATCCTAACTTCCGAGACGATTACAAGAATATCAAAGCGCGCATCAAGACAATGATTTCTGTTCGATTGAAAGAACAGGAGACGGAAGCTACGAAGTCAATCCAAGGTATCCATCGCTGGGTGAAAATGGTTCTTAAATCCAGTACAAAACTTCCTTCTCTTAAGGAAGGCGACAATTTCATCTCAGAAGATGCAGCCAAGGCACTTCTTTTTGCCCAAGAATTTTCCACAAATTTTTCTCCTGTGAATCTCTCTGGCAATAATCTTAGCCTTCTTCCTAAAGCGAGAAGTGAGTCAATCACTGAAATAGAATTCTCACCACATATTGTGTATAACATCCTCAAAAGACTACCGAACAAATTCACCGAATTCTCGGAAGGAATCAACCAATTTGTTCTCAAAAAATGTGATATTTCTTTAGCACTTCCATTTTCTATCATCTTTGAAGAATCATTCCGTCTCAATTCGATCCCGAGTCAATGGAAAACTGGAGAAATAGTTCCAGTCTACAAAAATAAAGGGCACCGGTCATCTCCTAGTAATTACCGTCCGATAACAATAACCTCCGCGATTTGTCGGGTATTCGAAAGCATTTTGAGTAACCATATACGGCTGAGCTATAGGAATGTCTTTTGCAAGTCTCAATATGGTTTTCTCTCGAAAAGAAGTTGCGAGTTACAACTTCTCAAAACAATAAGTGAGTGGGAAGTTTCCTTGGCTGAACAGCACACGCTAGATATAGTTTATTTCGATAAAGTGCCTCATGGAAAATTAATAGATAAGCTTATTGCTTTTGGAATCAACACGTGTATTGTGAGGTGGGTCGAAGAATTACTGAATTGCAGATCGTTTCGCGTACGTATTGGTGAGAGTTTCTCAGATTACTTTCCAGTTTTGAGTGGAGTACCACAAGGCTCGGTCTTAGGACCTTTGCTTTTTCTCTGCTTTATAAACGATATACAGAGTTGCATGCCAGGTAACGTAAGTTTTTCTCTGTTTGCCGATGACTTGAAAGTGTATAGTGAAGATGAAACTGCTCTCCAGGCGTGTATTAATTCAGTTTCAGACTGGTCTTCCAAATGTGAGCTTCCACTTGCAAAAAACAAAATCTTCTGCCTACAATTAGGTAGAAAATCTGTCAGAAGTACATATTTCATAGATAATGTAGCAATAAAGGTAGAAAATGTAGTGAGAGATCTAGGTGTTTTCATAGATTCTGGTTTGAAATTTGATAAACACATAGAGATCATAAGATCAAGAGCCCTTAATAAGATTTCTCAAGTGTTCAAAGCATTTCGACACCTGGACATGAAGGGATATCGTATTGTCTACCTCACCTACATACGTCCGCTCCTTGAATACGCAACGACGGTTTTCGCACCAAAAATCATAAGTAACTTATCCAAACGACTAGAATTTCCCCAGAGACTCTATACCACCAGAGCACTCAGCCGATGTGGCTACTCTAAGCTAAGTTATCCTCGACGACTAGAGATCTTTGAGTTAGATTCATTAATTTTAAGAAAAATTCGACTAGATCTTCTTTTCTTGCTCAGAATACTCAACGGAAGATTCGATTGTATAACATGCAGAAGTCTAGTTGTGTACAGAAGTAACCTCAACTTACGAACCTCACTAAGAACATCTCGTTTGAGACTCTCCTCGGTTAAAAAGTACAAGCACTCAAATTTCTTCTTTTTGAGGTCGATCACTTTATGGAATAAGGTCACGGAGAATCATCCTAATGTGACAACTATTGAAGAATTTTCATATATTTTAAAGAGCATAGACCTGCAAACC
Source organism: Allodiplogaster pararmata (assembly GCA_964056735.1). Taxonomy (NCBI): domain Eukaryota; kingdom Metazoa; phylum Nematoda; class Chromadorea; order Rhabditida; family Diplogasteridae; genus Allodiplogaster; species Allodiplogaster pararmata. The sequence goes on along the minus strand of OZ057408.1, from coordinate 39,618,667 downwards.
ATCGTCGACTTGCCACGTTTTCTGACTATGAATTGAGAGTTGCCCATTTACCCCTCCCCAATTTTTCATTTTTTTTGTGTTCCCATTTCCCTTCCATTCAGTATTCGATTCGTTTTTTTTTGTTGTTGTTGCTTGCTTTTGATTGTAAAGCTCTATTGTCATACCACGTAAGTGATGACCTCAACAAGTCATCCTGTGGAGATAAAGACATATATATATATATATACTTTCATTGTGTAGACATCATGCTTAAAAAGTATCCCTAGCATAATTTCATTTTATTACATACTTTCAAAGTATGAATAGTAACACTTGTGTGCGGAACGATTTGTAATACTTTTAAAGTTTATACAATAGTTCTATTTTCATGCTTTCGAAAGTATGACTATTAATACGCTTTTTTATGCGCATTTCTTATGTTCGATGAGATGAGATTTAGCTTCTAGACAGGAATCGGAGACTTTGGAATCGTATCGATCGACACCTTGTCCTTTTCTACTTCCAACACTGGAGATGTTCGAATTTCAGCACTACATCTCTTTGAAATAGAAATAAAGCATTTGAACTGAAATGAAAAACCGCATCACTCGTGTCGTATTTTCCTTCTGTCAAGAAAAAGAAGTAAAAGCTTCTATTTCCGTTTTCATTCCTACCGTTCAAAATGAATAAACATGTTCTCCAGGAGGACTTGTAGATCTTGAAGCCGTCAACCCCAAATTTTTATTATCAGTATTCCAATCTGAACTCAATATTCTCAAAGAAATTCCTTATGAATCGTGGAACCACAATCGAGGACGTTTAATGTCCCATGGCATTGTAAATTAAGCGTTTGGTATCGAACCTGAAAATGTCCCTTCTCGATTGAAGCTTCAACTTCTCTTTTTCTTTCTTTACGATCATAGATATTCGAATTTGAAATTTTTAAACTCTTTACGGAAAAAAACTCCCCTGAGGCTCAAACGTTTTTAACAAGACTTAAATGTAACGCTACATTTGCTTAATAATTTGTCCAAGTTTCCTTACAACTAAAGCTCTCACTGAAAACCATGTTAGCGAGGACTCTAAGCACTGAAAACCATGTTAGCGAGGACTCTAAGCACTGAAAACCATGTTAGCGAGGACTCTAAGCACTGAAAACCATGTTAGCGAGGACTCTAAGCACTGAAAACCATGTTAGCGAGGACTCTAAGCACTGAAAACCATGTTAGCGAGGACTCTAAGCACTGAAAACCATGTTAGCGAGGACTCTAAGCACTGAAAACCATGTTAGCGAGGACTCTAAGCACTGAAAACCATGTTAGCGAGGACTCTAAGCAAATTTTTTGGGGACAAAGCAACTGAAATTTGAAGTATAAACCTGTTACCTTCTCTTCTTGCATGCTTGACCGATCAATCATGAGAAGAACTCAAGTATAGAAAAGGAGTAGTAGAAATTTGTCAAACGACCTTTCAAAGTGCATGGGATTGTGCCAATAAGTAGCTAATTGATAAAAACCTCAATTGCAAAGCAAAGGCGGCGGGTTCAGTATCAATTCCACTCTTAATCTTTTTTTGCAGGGATGGTCCGCTCCTATGGTCACAAGTGGTGTACTTGGGATCCAAAATTCCTTCAATTCGACGTGGCTGAGAGCGGTCGACTTACTTCTCGCTCTTCATTTCCATCACCCAAAATGAAGGATACCAGGAATTGGACACCTTGAGGCCGTATCGTCCTAACCATAATCGACACTCCAGTCTACATTCTACGTTCTCAACATCAGAAAACTGAGAGGAAACTGGAGTCGTTTGAATTAATGGCGCTTCATGTCTTATGACATCGACAAGCGTTTGAATTGAGTTGAATGAATAGGGAAAAACGGATCCCCTATTATTCTTAAAGCACATACCAAACAAATCTCTAAAGGAATCTAAATCTTTGTTGCATGAGAATATTAGACACAGGGATCTCTGATGTTTCTCTGTTCTGAATAATGCATCAAAACCGATACTGAGACTCCCGAGAAACACAAAAGAATCGGAAGACTTGTAAAGGTAGATTCTGGAATATTTTATGTGAATCTCTCTCTCTCAAAATCTCTATATGTTACTTCCTTCCTCACACTCTCTCTCACTCGCTCTTTTTCACTCGCTCTCTCTCTTTACTTCCTAGTTTTCTCACGTCACTGAATTCGCAATCGGTTTACAGAAACAACCAACTCCGTGTTACTTCATATTTTCCCACTTTTACATCAAACACGATTCATAAGAAAGAATGAATTAGTTTCTTCATCGTCGAGCAGATTTAGCTGAGAGAAGTAAAAGGGGAGAAAAAAAGGGTAGACAATAAAACTTGAGATAATCACAAGCAGTGTGTTTCTTAGCACCCGCACAATTTTTTTCAAGCGCATAGAATTTTAAAATTTCGGAGTTCAAAATTCAAATTTTCCAATGATTTCGACTTTTCCTACGAAAAATCTGAGAAATTTTTTCTCCAAGCGCATAGATTTAAATGTTTTTTCGGGGTTTTTGGATAGCCGTAGTTTTTTTTAACCCGCAGTGTGAGTCAGAGAAACATCACAAGATATACTCCGATTACGGAAGATGAAGATCAAACGTAATAAGAGAAATCGGCTAGCAACTCTTCGCTTCCCTCATTTACGTGTGAAAAAAACCAAGGAACATACTTTTGAGTATTCATGTTTGAATGAGTATTCAACAAAATGATTGTATTTAGCTATGAAATTTTGTTTTCAAGCTGACATGCGAGCAAATAGTTCATCAAGAAAGGAGGAAAATCAGAAGGTTTCGCAGTTACACTGGGTGACACTGATTGGTAAAAGTCAATGTTTTTCGTCCCTTTATTCTTTAAGCGGAAATAACAGAGAAGGTACAGTACCGCTCAAAACGTTATCATATATAGGATTATTGGGTCGTTACTAAAGCACGCCGCGCACGCCAAATCATTACTAATGCACGCCAACGTGCGGGAAAATTCTTAGCTCCAAAATTTAATGACGGGGGGCTAAAATTCAATTACGGGGGGTTTAAATCAAATGCCGGGGGGCTAAAATTCAATTACGGGGAGTTAAAATCAAATGCCGTGGGGTGGAAATTCAATGACGGGGGGCTAAAATTTCAGGCCGGAGGGGGGGGGGGGTTAAAATCAAGTGCCGGGGGTGGAAATTCAATGACGGAGGGCTAAAGTTCAATTACGGGGGGTTAAAATCAAATGCCGGGGGTTGGAAATTCAATGACGGAGGGCTAAAGTTCAATTACGGGGGGTTAAAATCAAATGCCGGGGGTCGGAAATTCAATGACGGGGGGCTAAAATTCAAGGCCGGGGGGGGGGGTTAAAATCAAATGCCTGAGATCGGTCCAAAATGATGTCTCCTCAGTGGGGACCCAAACTTCAATATTCCCGAATTTTGGTCCCCGTCATTGAATTTTAGTTCCTAGTCCGTAAATTTTAGTTGCCTTGAGGGGGGGGATTAAAAAATTCAACCAAACATTTATTTTACTGGAGAAATGTTACTCAAGTTTGTGACGATTAAAATAGCTGGGAGTGATAACCCTCACATCCATAAAACTATATCGTGAATTCCAACATTCCAAACAACACAAACAACACTTCTCACAAACAACAAACAACAATCATAAAAAATATTATCATTAACAATCGCGACAATGCTTCAAATGCTGCTAGGAGTCAACAATGCTCCAAATACTAATATACTCGCTATTGAGACTAAATATATATACAAAACGTCACAAACAATACAAACAAAATCGAAATTATTTTACAAAAAATTTTACATTCAAAAAATTTTACATTACAAAAAAAAACAAAAACGAAAACATTTTACATTCACTTGAAAGCTTCGAGGCAGCTTCCCCGCCAAAAAGCCATTCTCGAACTTTCCCTCTCTCTCTCACACGTTCGCGCTCAAAAACTTTGAGTTTTTATTACGCGAAAAGAATCACGTGGTGGATACATATATTTAGAGACCGCAATGAAAAAAAAATTGAAATTTTTATCCTGTCAAGGCAAATCGAGTTCTGAGTTTTACTAAAAATAATTATGTCGCACTAAAAATGGAAAATATTCTTATTTTGGTTGTTTCGATTAAAATTCAAGCAAATTTAAGGTTTTTTTCAAAGAAGAGGGGATTTTTCGATTGGTCTTCACCAATCGGACAGCTGGAGGCATAACTTCGATGTCCGACACTCCAGGTTACTTAATTAATTGTTTCTAAAGTGAGAACTTGGTCGAAATTTTATAGCTGGAAATACTGCATCGGCAGTCACGAACCCGCGAAAAATCACTTTTTGATACTGGTTAAAGCTTTTCTGAAACTGTTTAACAACTCTTAAGCATTTACAAAAGGGAAAATTTTTTTGAAGATTGTGCTACAGGAATATATGTGATAGCAATAGAATAGCAACTGTACTAACTTTTTACTGCTTTCGACATCCATAGTTTCCGCACTAGGGACTAGTTTAAGATAAGAAGAAACTAATTCGGGAAAAATTTTGAATTTTTTCCAGTGTCGCCAAAAGTTATTGAATTTTGAATTTTGTGCTTTTAGTGAGTGTAACGGGGGTGATAGCAATAGAATAGCAACTGTACTTACTTTGTACTGCTTTCGACATCCATAGTTTCCGCACTAGGGACTAGTTTAAGATATGAAGAAACTAATTCGGGAAAAATTTTGAATTTTTTCCAGTGTCGCCAAAAGTTATTGATTTTTGAAGTTTGTGCTTTTAGTGAGTGTAACGGGGGTGATAGCAATAGAATAGCAACTGTACTAACTTTTTACTGCTTTCGACATCCATAGTTTCCGCACTAGGGACTAGTTTAAGATATGAAGAAACTAATTCGGGAAAAATTTTGAATTTTTTCCAGTGTCGCCAAAAGTTATTGATTTTTGAAGTTTGTGCTTTTAGTGAGTGGTACGGGGGTGATAGCAATAGAATAGCAACTGTACTTACTTTATACTGCTTTCGACAACCATAGTTTCCGCACTAGGGACTAGTTTAAGATATGAAGAAACTAATTCGTGAAAAATTTTGAATTTTTTCCAGTGTCGCCAAAAGTTATTGATTTTTGAAGTTTGTGCTTTTAGTGAGTGGTACGGGGGTGATATCAATAGAATAGCAACTGTACTTACTTTATACTGCTTTCGACAACCATAGTTTCCGCACTAGGGACTAGTTTAAGATATGAAGAAACTAATTCGTGAAAAATTTTGAATTTTTTCCAGTGTCGCCAAAAGTTATTGATTTTTGGAGATTGTGCTTTTTTTGAAGATTGAAGACTGAAGATTGTGCTTCAATTTTTTTGTCGGATAAACTGAATCTGATATAATTATTCAGAGTACTACATATACAGGGTGGCTACAAAGTACGCAGTCCGAAAGTCTAACGCTTTTGTATCGTAATCAATAATCCAATTCCTCTCAATTCAACACATTTTATTCTCAACATATATATGTAGAACTGGGTGAAGTCAGTTTTCAATGCGGCCGCCTTTGGCGCGGATGACTTGCCGGAGACGCTTGGGGAAAGCATCAGTCGTGGCACGCAGGTAATCAACGTCGAGTTCCTCCCAAGCTTTGAGCAGGGCCTTCTTCAGAGACGCCAAATTGGGGTGGGGACGAGCCGAGGCTTTCGCCTCGAGGACCGACCATACGGAATAGTCCAGCGGATTGAGATCCGGCGAGTAGGCGGGCCACTGCTTACTCGTTATGAAGGCGGGCAAGTTGTTCGCACACCACTCTTGCGTCACAACGGCCTTGTGAGCGGGCGCGGAGTCCTGTTGGAAGCAGAAAGGGCGGCCAGCGAAGTGCGTACGGGTCCAGGGAAGCAAGGCGCCTTCGAGAATGTCTTTGATATAGTTCTGCTTGTTGATCTTCACGCTCTGATCAACGAAGACTAGCGGAGACTTACCCGAAGCGCACACAGCCGCCCAGACCAAAACCTTGGACCCCTCCTCTTTTCAATATTTATAAATGATATCATGGAGCACATAGAGCCAGATGTCCATGGTTTTCTATATGCCGATGACCTCAAAATTTTTTCCAAAAACAGAGACTCTCTTCAGAAAAGTCTGGATTCCATTTCCGATTACTCACTGACCTGGGGACTTGTGATATCAACTCAAAAATGCTTTATCATGCACTGTGGTCCTAGGAATCCAAAAGTAACATATAACCTAGAAGACAATATCATACCAACTACTTTATTAGTGAAAGATCTTGGCATTACATTTCAGGAAGATATCACATTCTCTAAACATATTGAACTAACCTCCCTAAAGTCCCAAAAATGTATAAACATGATCTTCAGAGCCTTTAAAACCAAATCAATTAAAGTTCTGCTCAGAATATACACCACATACATAAGACCCCTTATTGAATATGGGAGTGAGGTATGGTCCCCAGTAACTATCGGTCTCGTTAACTGCATAGAAAAAGTGCAAAGATCATTTACACGAAGGTTACTACAAAGGGCCGGATTACCCAAAATGAGTTATGTTGCTAGACTGAATTTTCTTTCCATCTCCTCGCTTGAATATAGAAGAAATGTGGCCGATCTTGTGTTCATCCATAAATGTCTGCACGGAAATATTCAAGTAGATTACTCAAATATGTTTAATCTTTGCCCATCGCCTTATTCGCTGAGAGAATCGAATAACTAGAGAATATGCTTGCCGTGTAAATATCAAAGCAGAACAAGCACTTGTGCCTCAAGAATGATTAATGTCTGGAATAAGTTACCTTGTTCTTTGGTTTCTACAAGCTCTTCTAGCATTTTTAGAAATGAACTTATCAAGCTTGATTGTGAGACCATTGTCACCAACTCTAGAATACATTTTTAATTCAAGTGCTTTGTTTCTTCAAATGTTTTGTTTTTGTTTCTCCTCTTTTTTCCCATTATATTTGTGTTCTCGGTTAGCTCTCGAATGATAAAGAGTGAGTTGAATTTTCGGAATTTCAAGTTATTATTGCGGATGAATAGTTCTTAATTGCTGATGAATAGTTCATAGCTGAAGATACAAGCTTTGCTTTCTTTGCTTTTTTTGTGTGCTTTCCTATTTTCCTAAAATGAAATGTTCCTCATTGTTCTTGTCATATTTAGATCTCACTTTCCATAACCTTCACTGAATTCACTTTTTTGTGACAGTGTCATCTGTTTCGTCACTTAACATTATGTTTTGTTTCAAGCGGAATAAAGAATTGAATTGAACTGAGCTGGATGAGAGGTGCGGTTGACGACTCTTCCGTTGCGATCGGCTTCCTCAGCATCTCTGGCGATAACCCGCACGTTTTGGGAGTTGAAGGCCTCCTCGATCGTGAACAACTTCTCGTCTGAGAAGACTATCTCGTCGGCACCAGGTGCGGCCGTGTCGCGAAGCAAGGCCCGACTTCTCTTCACGCGCTCTGCCTTGTTCTTGGCAGACAACAAGGCACCCTTGCGAGTACGATAAGGGCGCATGCCGAGGTCATCCCTGACGATGGTCTGAGCCGACCGGCGGGATATTCCGATCTCCTGGGACATCTTGTTAATGCTCCGCTTGGAGTTTCGGCGTATTCGCTCCCTCACTGCTTTTATCTTCGCCGGCGCCCGAGCAGATCGAGGTCGGCCAGTTTTTGGACGGTCCTCGAGATTTCCGAGCTCGCGGTAACGTTTGATGGTATTCCAGACAAGATCTCGACGGACGACAAGGCGTTTCGCGATGTCGGAGTTGGAGTACCCGCGCTGGTGCAAATCGACGATAGCGGCACGCTGGAGATGGGGACCCGTCATTATTGCTCTCTCTTACTTGTCATTGCTCTCCCTTACTTGCCAGAGTGCGGTGACTCGGTACTCTGTCTCTCTTGCAATTTACTCATTTCGTGTTTTCTTCTTTGGTTGCTGTCTTAATACTCTCATTTTGGATAAGGGGGATTCTTGCCTCATTTCAGAGGACGATCCTTGTCCAGTGTGAGGCTTCTGTCGTTTACTAAAGGACGGGAGTGACAATAGCAACTATTGAAACGAACGCTTTAAACAACTAAATTTGCAGTAAGGAGAGTATTGTACAATCAAAGCAGAGTCAGTGTTTTATCTTTTCTGTCTCTTTTATCTTTTCTGTCTCTCATTCCGAGACACTCTCTAATTCATACTCTGCGTCTCATTCTAATACATCGAGTTTGATCAGAAACTCAACTCTCGCGCGAGGCCTTTTGCTGCGCTCTACGCAAGCTCTCGCTCGCTTGCTCGATTTACAACATTCTATCTACTACTCTCTCTTCAATACGCACTGTCTATTCTTTGTAGCATGTCTCTTCTTCTTAGCGTTGTCCCGCGCCGGCCGAGGTCGGAGTAGGGTCCGCTGTACGGCTTCTAGCTCTCCAGAAACATCTGTCCGTTGCGTCTTCCGAGTGGAGTCTTGCAAGGCGCAGGTCTTGGTTGAGCGTATCCATATATCTTGTCTTCGGTTTGCCTCGAGGGCGTTTGCCTGGTACTTCCATGTCAAGGGCGTGTCTTGCGATGTTGGTCGCGTCTCTTCGCATCACGTGTCCATACCATCTAACTCTCCCTTCTCGCATCTTGTCTTGTATTGGGGCAACGCCGAGTCTCCCTCTCACAATCGTGTTACGCACACAATCTAGGCGAGTCAGTCCTAGTGTCCAGCGTAACATTTTCATCTCATTCGTGTGGATAATGTTCTCGGTTATACGCGTTGTAGGCCAGGTCTCCGTCGAATAGAGAAGCACGGGACGGATTGCTGTTTTATACATCTTTCCGCGTATGCCAGCTGTGATATTCCTATCACAGAGGACACCTGCAGCTTCTCTCCATTTCATCCAAGCTGCATTTACTCTTTGGCGTGCCGCTGCATTTGTTGACGTGTCTGAGGAGATGACAGAACCAAGGTACTTGAATTCGGAGGTCTTCGGGAGCGGTTCACCGCTGATGTGAACAGCTCCCGTCGTTTGCACTCCGATTTCCTGGTACTCGGTCTTCTTGATGTTGAGGCGTAAGCCATGCCTACTAAGAGCGTCATTCCATTCTTGGGTGCGTTTCTCGATTTCGGCACGTGTAGGAGCAGCAAGGAGAATGTCGTCGGCGTATGCGATGGTTGACGGAGCCGGAGTCAGTAGAGGACGCGTGACGGTATCCATAACCAAAATGAAGAGAAGGGGAGACAAAGCACTCCCTTGGTGCACTCCAACGTTTACTGCGAATGGCTCTGTGATGCCGACCGGAGTTCTGACAGTACTCTTTGAATCATCGTACATCGCCATTGTCCATCGAATGTACTCTTCAGGAACCTGATGATCGCGCAATGCATATGAAATAAGATCATGGGGGACTCTGTCGAACGCCTTTTCCAAATCGAGGTAGGTCAGATGGAGAGGTGATCTTTTCTCTGCGTGCTTCTCGACAAGTAAACGGAGTGCAAATATTGCATCTGTTGTGCCTCTTCCGTTCACAAACCCGCATTGCTGAGCTGGAATATCGACGATATCTCGTATGCGTGAATCCAGTATCCTCTCAAATATCTTCATAGTGTGGTTGAGAAGGCGTATTGGACGGTAGTTGCTGCACACTCTGGCATCGCCTTTTCCTTTGAAGACTGGAACGGTCGTGGAGTAGCGCCAGATATGTGGAATTTGGCCTTGCTTTACGATGGTGTTGAACAGGTGCACGAGATGTGCTAGTCTAACATCACCCGCAAGTTTCCAGGCTTCGGTGGCTATGTCGTCCGGTCCAGCCGCTTTCCCAGTCTTCATCTTAGAGAGTGCCTTCTTCACTTCCTCGGCCGTGATGGTTGGCACGGGTCCTTGTATGGCGTGGGAAGTAGGGATGGGAGGGTGCTCAAACTCTTGGCCGCTCATTTCTTCGAAATGTTCGCGCCACCTGTTTCTGACTTTTAAAGGGTCAAAGACGAGCTTCCCTTGTTTGTCCCTTATCGTGGCTGCTCTCTGGATGTCCAAGGTGTTGCGGTGTCGAGCCTTGGCAAGCCGATAGATGGCTTTATCGCCTCCTGGTTGGTTCATCTTCTCATAGAGATCGCGGAAGTAGGAGGCTTTTGAAACTGCGACAGCTCTTTTGGCGGCTTTCTTGGCTGAGCTGTATGCAGCGCGGTCGTCAGCCTCATTTGACGTCCTCCATCTCTTGTAGGCATTCTTTTTCGCCTTGATCGCATCCTGAACTTCGGAGGTGAAAAACCAGGTGTCTTTCTCGATTCTTGGCTTTCCGGGTTTCGTCTTTCCGAGGATGCTTGCGGCGGGTGCTCTGATGCTGTCTTCAAGAAGCTTCCAATGTTCATTTATGTCCTCTGGAAACTGCTTGTAGAGAGCAGGAGGAAGTAGATTGCGATGGATGATGTGCATGAGAGAGAGACGTTCTGCTTTCCCAGTCGAGCGCCACCATTTGACACGTGTGCATTCAGGATTACGAGAAGGCTGTTTCTTCGACTTCAATACGCTGTAGTCCATAAAGAGAGGGTGGTGCTGAGATGCAACATGGTCTGATGGAATGACCTTTGCATCTTTCGCGTTCCGCAGCTTTGCTCTCAGGATTAACCAAAAGTCAATTTGACTCTGATTTCTTCCGCTCTCGTATGTGAGTCCGTGAGATCGTCTCTTTTTGAAAAAGGAGTTCACGACTGCTAGATCGCATCGAGCACAGAAGTCAAGTAGCCGTTGACCCTCAGCATTGATCGTTCCGATTCCATGTCCTCCATGTTCTCTCTCCCGACCTTGTCGATCTGAACCGATGTGAGCGTTAAAATCTCCGCCGATTAAGATGTCTTCATGAGACTCTCGGAGTTTGATAACTTCCTCTAGAGAGTCGTAGAAGTCCTCCTTATCAGCGTCGCTACATCCTTGTTGAGGTGCATATGCTGAGACGACAAGGAAGTGATTGTTGGACGAAGAAATTCGGACGGCCATGACTCGATCTGTAGAGCGAATGACTTCGGTTACATCATCAGCAATTTTCGAGGAGAGGATAATGCCAACACCATTTCTTGTTGATGACGTGCCATGGTATATCAGCTTGTATCCGTCTCCTATCGGCTTCGACTTGCTTCCTCTCCATTTCGTTTCCTGTACAGCAGCAATGTCAACCCTTCTTGCTTCTAGCATTGCGGCCAGCTCTCTACTGCGTCCCGTCAGTGTTCCAACATTCAATGTGACAAGGCGAATTTGGGCTGTACGCCGCGCAGACATACCCCGCCCATGGGTAGCTGCCTGTCCTCGCATATTTGACGGTCCTAGCGGACAAGGTAAGACCGCGTCGCTTCCGGGGGACGCCCTAGCTTTGGTGATATATCTTGAAGAACTTGAAGCCATGGTTTACAACAAGGGTATTCATGCGATCGGCCTGTTGAGTGGATGGTCAATCCAGCCTGGCATCGCGGAACGTGTTTGTCGGGAGTTCCTGCTAATCCTTGACCGTAGAAAAGCAGAAGATTAATCGAAAAGACGCCTCGACTCGTGTGGCCTGGACTAACCCCTCTCGGCCTGGCCAACTGGCGGATAGAACCACTGCCGGAAGTGGACTCGTCCAAAGGGGGCCCAATTTTAGCCTCACTCAGAACGTCGTGATTCCGGCAATCACGGTAGTAGGGCTGAGTGAGTTTACACCTTCCCACCGACTTTGAGGTATTGGGGCTAGGGAAGGTTCCTTTGTAGCATGTCTACCTCTGTAGATCTTTCCGGAGAAAGTCTCATCATTATGAATAGACTTACTTCTATGATTGAAAAAATGCAGGAGGCAAATCTCAATGCTATCAGTTCATTAAGAGAAGTTGTCAATCAGCAAGCAACGATTGACAACTTCTTTAGGCCCTATGTCATACGCTGCAGTCGCTTCCGCGGTCACTCGCTGTCTGACCGAGGACGGAGAGCTCAAAGAAAAATCAACTAGAGCGGTCCTGATGAACTTTGAAGAAGGAGAAGTCGACCAGGAGACCAAAGAGCAGGACGAAAGTTTGGTTACACGCATAATCAGGTCAGCCAATAACAAAATCCTTGATAGCCTCATGACGCCTCATGACTTACTAGACACTAAAAATATCCAGGTTTATCGACATTCAGGAGTGAAATATTCTCCAGAGAGAGCCAGGCACAGACCTCGACCGATTAAAATCCAGTTTCCTAATAAAGAAATAAGAGATGAATTCCTCAAATTCGCGAGAAACTCGCGATGCATTCCTAAACTGAGTGGAAACGTTCACTGCTACGCTAGACCAGATTACCTGAAACACCAGATTCAATTTGATGCGGAATTGCGGAAAGAATGTGGAAAGAAAAACGAAGCAGAAGGTGCGTTAACTTTCGTAGTTAGTAGTTTCGTAATTGGGAAAGGTCCAGAAATCTTCCGTCTCGCTAATCCTAGGGAGTTACCTAAACGAAGAGTACCCGTTCAGGCTGAAAAGGTTAATGTTGTTTCCGGTCCCATTTCTGTTTCCCAGCCACAGCAGCAGACACAACCAAGCGAACAGCCGAAAAAAACTCGTACGACTAGCGGGAACGTCGTAACAAGAAGCGGAAGAAGAGCTCTCGATGCAGCAGCAGCTGAAACAGGTGAAAAGAAAAATGAAGAGGAAGAGCAAATGGAACTTCGCCCTCGCAGCAAAGAACAACCGCTGAACTCCTACTCTAAAGCGGTAAAAAATGGAATTTCATCGAAATAGGATAAAAGCGAAAAAGATCAAAACTTGAATTGCTTTCTTGTTAACATACGTTCTATTTCCTATAAAATTAATATCTTAGAAGCCCTAGCTATCGAGTACAAAGCAAGTATAATGGCAATAACAGAGACATGGGCTAGTTCCACGACAATACATGATTCTATGCTTTCTTGCAACCAAACTTATGCAGTCTACCGTAGCGATAGGGACGGTCATGGGGGTGGCGTAGCTATACTCGTTGAAAAGTCCATAGCATCTCCACTCATTTTATCTGAAAGCCATTCTACTCAATGTCAATACGTAGCCGTCAAGCTCCACAATAAACGTAGTCATGATACAATACTACATTGTGTTTACAGGAGCCCCAGCACTACATTCATCGAATTTTCAAATGCTCTTACTTCCATTGAGAACATATTCTTAGCGAACGACTGCGAACATGTTCTTGTCGGCGATTTCAACTGTCCAGAAATATCATGGCCCGATGGCTGGACTCCTCCTTCACTCTCACTCGGTCATCACTCTCGCTCTCTTTCTGGATTTGTGTCGTACCACTCTCTCACACAACATGTCAGTTCTCCCACGAGACTCGGGAACACTCTTGACCTGGTGTTTTCTTCTTTACCTGGAGGAATATCAGACTGTTTCGCAGCTCCTCCTCCTCCATCATGTGACCACAACATAGTTCTTTTCAGAATTGCCTTCCAACAAACCAGAATAACTAGAACACCTCATATGTACAACTATAAGAGAGCCAATTTCTCGCTCGCAAACTATCTGATAGATAGGACTGACTGGTTTACTCTATTCAACTCATGCAAAGATTCAAATGAGGTATATGAGACATTCTCATCTACAATCCATAGAATCATATCAGAATGCGTTCCACTTATTAATATGTCTAAATTCATCGGTAAACCTCCTCATATCATATCTCAAATCAGTCGTCGCGTGGCTAGACTTTATAAGAAAAGAGAAACTATTGGATTATCCCCATTTCTCCGTATGAACCGTAAACTGAGAAAAGCCTATGACGCTCATCGGAGAAATAAGGAGAAGGCTCTTCTAAAAAACGGAAATCTGTCAAAACTGTATCGCTACACTAATGCGAACATAAAGGAAGAAACCGGGATTGGTCCAATAACTGAAGAAAATGGTGAAGTTATAACCGAAGATTTCAGAAAAAGCCTCTTATTTGCGAAGTACTTTCATTCTCTATATGGAGGTGTGAAAGAGGTTAGTGAATCTAGAAAGGATTTATCCAGACTTCCGATCCCGTCCTTCTCTATCGATTTCGTTCAAATACCCACGCATCTGGTATATTCTCATCTGAAGCGACTCAAATCGAGAAACAACACATCTCCTGACAATATTCCTTATATATTCATCAAGTATACTGCTCTATCGATGTGTGTTCCTCTCTCACTCATGTTTGAACGTTTTCTACTTCATGGAGATTGCCCTTCAGTATGGCTAACGGCTACCGTTAGACCAGTATTCAAGAAAAAAGGTGAGAAAACCGATGTCAAAAATTACAGACCGATTTGCCTTACTCCTTCTACTTCAAAGATTCTGGAGAAAATCATTGGCCATAAGCTATTAGAGTACCTCAATGAAAACCAACTTATTAATAAACATCAGTTTGGTTTCCGACCTAAGCACTCATGTGAACTTGCTTTGCTAGAAACGCTTTGTGATTGGCACTCTAAGTTGGACCAGAAACATTTCATTAGCTGTGCATTGATAGATTTCTCCCGCGCCTTTGATGCGGTACCTATTGATCTATTAATGGAGAAAATTAGGTCCTTCGGTATAAATGGATGTCTTTTCAGATTTTTGGAGAGTTTTCTCCGAAACCGTGTGCAAAATGTCAGAATAGGGAACAGTGAGTCCCCTAAATACTCCACTCCGACTGGGGTTCCACAAGGGAGCTGCCTAGGCCCCATACTTTTCATTCTGTACATAAATGACATTGCCGAACTTCTCCCAACTGGGTGTCATGTTACTATGTACGCCGATGACGTTAAACTCCACTCCATCGATGCCCCAGAATGCCTACAAGAGGGGATTAATCGAGTTTATGAATGGTCGAAAAAGTGGAGACTTAGTATCTCTACCTCTAAAACAGTTGTGATACGTCTTGGCTCAAATCATCCTGTCTTTCCTTTTACTCTCTCAGGGGAACGTTTGCCGGAATCCAGCGTAGTGCGTGACTTGGGCGTTGAATACTCCAACTCACTAGATTTCTCTCAACACATGGAAACAATGTGTAAGAAAGCGAATGCCAGAAGTGGTTACATTCTGAGGACATTCAAATCTAGAGACCTTAACTTGTACAAAAAATTATTCGTTTCTTATGTGAGACCTATAGTGGAGTACTGTGCTGTAATATGGTCCCCACATATGAAGAAGTATATTGAAATGGTTGAGAATGTTCAGCGCAAATTCACCAAGTGGATATTCAGAAGAACCAGTCAGGCTGCGCTGAGTTATGAAGACCGCCTACAATCTCTTGGTCTACAGAAACTTCAAATAAGAAGAAACTTAGACCTTGTGATGACCTATAAAATACTCACGGGTAAAACGCCACTTTCTGCAGACTCCATCTTCTGTTTATCCGCTCATAACTACCTAACTAGATCGAAATATCTACATCTCAGAGTTCCACGTTTCCGTACAGTTCATCATTCTAATACTATTGCTGCTCGAGTTGTGGAATTATGGAACGCATTACCATTGGAGGCGAAGAAAGCCGCTAGAACTGAATCATTTAAAAAATTTCTTAGTAGCTTAGATTGAAATCTACATAATGTTTTCGCTTTGTTTTCAACGTTTTTAGTTTGACCTTTTCCTGTTCTCACCTTAATTCTGTTTGAGAACAAATTTTCTTCTTTTTTTGCTTTCTTTTTCTCACTTTTCCCGTAAAAGTGACATGCTTGTGACTTAGCTACATTGTGCAATGTACTTGATGCTATTTCACTGTGCAATAAAGATTTATTACCTTAAAATTTAAACAATCGTTGTCAAACTTTAACACAATGTTTAAAACACAATAAACTTCGAAAATCGAAAAAAGGAATCGGTGCGTGCACGAAATAGTGCGTAGCACACTCCTAAACCACGGACTGTGTACTTTGTAGCCACCCTGTAATATAAATTTTTGCTGAATATCCAAATTGGACTATATAATATATTATGAATTATAATTTTAGAGGTACAAATATTATTTTCCCTGATTTCTTCGATTTGATAACTGTTTTTATCGTGCGTTTCCTGTATTTTTGAATTTTCGGTGCAGTAATCTTTTTCTGTTCATCAAACTGTTTTATAAACTCAATTTTTATGTTCACTTAAATTTATTAAAGCCGGTAATAAAATCTTTGTTTCTTCGTAAATGACTATACACAAACACGTGTTATTTTCAAATGCTTTGCATCAAGTCGATTAATTTTGAACAAAATGAAAAACTGATAATTAATCAACTGATATTTTTTTCAATAAATCGTTTTAAAAATAAAAATAATTGAAATTAGACCTACTAGAACATTCAAAAGATTCATAAAGACTGAGTTCGTGTTTTAGGCAAACTCTGACATAGCGCATTGGTGGTGCCCAAGTTGAACTGGGATTTCCCATTGACAGATATTTTAAATTTTTAAAAACGTTTTTTTTATAATTTTAAAACTTAAAAAAACGTTTTTATTGAATTCTAGAGAAAATTTAGCTCGGAAAACATCAATAATTTTTCATATAGCTTTATATTGATCATTTTAGAAAATTACATTGCGGTCTCTACATATATTATACATAATGTTATAGAGAATATTTAGATAATATATGGGTAAACACAAATGAAACTGAACAATGAATCCGAGCGTCTATAAATACAATCGAGCGGATCTTTTAGCGAAACTAAACTTCCTACAATTAGTGCGAGAAGTTTTATATTGAATTTTTAATTTTGAGCCTCGAGTCATGGAAACATTTAAATTATAAAAATTTCGTCTTTTCTGAGAAAGAATTACTCTACCAGATATAAGCTTGTTTAAAAGATGAAAATCATTCGTTTCCCTCCTACTTCTTAAGGTCTGAAGCCCAAGCTTAGAGTTTCTTAATTTATTAGAGGGCATGTGACTGTAGGAAGTATTGAAGCAGCGATTGTATACTCGGCGAGTATAATAGTTCTGCAAAACAAGGAAATTAAGGAGCCAGTAGAGAGAGAGAAATAGCAGATAGCCAGTGGAGACAGCAGTAGAGAGAAAAATAGCAGAAAGTCAGTAGAGACAGCAAGACAGCAGTAGAGAGAGAAATAGCAGATGAGGGGACCTGTTCTACAACATGATTTCTTACAGTGCAATTGCTTTTAGGCGGGGGGCTAAAATTCAATTTACCCCGGTACAGACACCTAAAAAACTCCTGTCAAAATTTGAGCTTCGAATGTTATCTTTGAAAAAAGTTATGTTCGAGCGGTACTGTAGCTGGTATTCTCGCGTTTTGCATTTCAAAGAAAACTGCCAATCGCCAAATAGTAAAAACTGGAATAATCAAAACAAAAAAGGTCTTTTTCGCGAGTGTTAGATCAGGCAATAAAATCAAAGATTGCCAAGAAAAAGATTTTTGCATTAAAATATTTTCATATTGAAATGTTATCGTGTAGTATTTTACTCTTTCCATCCTACTTAACAATCTGCAAGAAAATGTATCAGAGTATTTATTTATTTATTTCATGTTGTTCATATAATATACAATGATAGTACACAAACATCATGTGGGTTATAGTGATTCCAACAAGTTGGAAGATAATAAGCATTAAAGGAACAAACCAAACATTAGATCATAAACATTACAACTGAACACATGAACACATTGAGCGGAACAATATTATAAATACTAAACACTTGAATTTAATTCAGTAAACAGACGAGCAGATCTTATTGCGAATGAATTTATACGACAAATTGTTTTCGGGGCACGAAAATGTAATTTGAAGTTAGATCCACGTGTCGCGGATTGTCTTAAATTATAGAAATGGGGTTTTATGTCTGAAAGAGTTGTTTTTCCCCCTATTAGTTTTAAAAGTAAACTCAAATCGTTCGATTCTCTTATGCTTTCCAATGAAAGAAGGCCTAATTTTTTGTTTCAATTTGACTGTTTGGCATGTTTATGTAATCAGTACCAAAGCAGCGATAGAAAACTCGGCGAGTGAAAAAGTTTTGGACGTTTTCCAATTTTCTAATATCTTTAACGAAATGGGGGGAATAGACAGTGGTACAATGTTGAAGAATAGATTTAATATAAATGTTATAGGCATCAATGAGCACTTTCGTGCTCTTACTTTTGAGAACTTTTAGAATGAGATAGCATTTACGTTTGGCTTTCGATGCGATTATAGAGCAATGAGAAGAAAAGGTTAATCTATTATCTACAATGAAACCTAAATCACGGATCTCATGACAATATTCAAGGTTGGATCCGTTCAATGAGTAAGGATAACGAGGGGGTTGTTGTGGACCTATTCTTAAAACTTTACATTTGGGAAGAGATAACGGTAATTGCCAAGCTTTTGACCAATCAAGAACAGAATCTATAGCGTTTTGCAAAGGAGTATGAGAGTCATTAGAAGAAAAGTGCTTATATACTTTCATATCGTCGGCGAAGACCTTTATTTTACAAGAAGAAGAGGAAATTTTAGAAACAATATCTGAAGTGAAAATGATGAAAAGTAATGGGCCGAGAACACTGCCCTGGGGGACTCCACTGCTCACAGTGAAGCTATCGGAAAGTGCGTCTCTAACCCTAACTTGATAGGTTCTGTTACTTAAGTATTCTTCTATCCAAGAAACTATCTTAATTGGAAATTGATATTCTTTGAGTTTATGGATAAGTTTAATATGAGAAACTTTATCAAAAGCCTTTTCAAAATCGAAGTAAATTATATCTGTAAATTTCTTCTTATCAATCTCTGATGTACATTCGTCTAGAAATAAGAGCATAAGTTGTTCTATGGATCTCTTGCGACGGAAGCCATACTGGTCATCATGAAGAATATCATTTCTTTTACAGTGATTATCAATTTCTTTAGATAAAATTTTTTCGAATATACGACAGAAGAGAGAAGTTATACTAATTGGGCGATAATTAGATGGGCTGTTGAAAGGGGGCTTCTTTTTGACTGGAGTCACTATAGAGTGTTTCCATCTTTGGGGGATCTGAGCCTTCTGATAGGAGTCGTTATATATGATTTCAAGAGGGATGGATAAAGGTACGGCAATCTTTTTTATAAAGAGCATGTTTAAATTATCTGGAGTACTACAAGAGGAGATTGGATACTTTTCAATTAGATCACAGATTTCATGACGTTTAAATAATGGTGTTTCTGGATCCAATATTGTTTTGATAGGAGATGGTTCAAAAGGAGGAAGTATTCCATTATCTTTAGTAAAACATTTCTGAAATGTTCTAGCAAATTTCAATTTTTTTTTTCAATTTCAATTTCAATTTAAAATTTCTATCGCGTGGTTTCACAAAACAAATTATACGTGGCCGTGATAGAAAAAAAATGTTCAAGTTCCGAGATTCACTCTGAAATTGTTTGTATCCTGTGGACTATAGTCACTATAGACCTTCCACAGTTAGCGAGGAGTTCATGGAAGTGAAGCTAAACCTTGGTTGTGAGTCCATTCGTCACATCTTCATAATCACGAGTCGTGAATCACGACCCCCGCTATCTCGAACACCATCGCCGCTTTTTCTCAAGCAACGAAATCCCTGACCACGTCGGCCAATGAGTTCCTTTTTCGAGAACTCAGCTGTTCACTCTTCATAAGGCTGTTGGAGATAATTTTTGAAAGTTTTTTCTGAAACGGTTTTGCTGAGAGAAGTGAACCGTTAGATTCGTTTAACGGTTCCTCTTCCTAACAAGGCATATTTCTCCATTTAGAAGCGGTGCAGGATGCTAGCGGAAGAGGGCCGTCGTCAGAGAGTTAGCCCCTCACCTAGAGTTTGGCCGAATATGCATGAAGCTCGCGGATGTGCCGATAAAGAACACTCACCATCAACTGCGTTCGAAAGAGTGAGCAGTTCTAGACACGTCAGGTGAGACCCTTGTGGTCAAGGACGATAAGTGGAAGAAGTCACGGTCTGACTTTTTACCGATTAAACTAATCTTAATCTCAACAGCCTTTTTTAGGCTACATATATTTTAAACTGATACATGAAAATTCTTGCGTGATGAATAAAACCTTTTATTCGACAATGAAAATTAGTTCTTCTTTTCTGTCGCTTGTCGCCGGTAAGTTAACTTAATTGATGGTATGTAATTTGTGGTGAGACTTCCCCTATTTCATAGAGACACCCTAACTAACCAATGAGCCGTAGGGAGATTTTGAAGAACTAATTGAAAGGGAGAACTAAAGGATTCATTTGAAAAGCACTATAATAAAAAGCCATGGAGTGAATATGTGCTTTCGACGACGCTAGAACTTCATCGGGACTGAAAAATATATGCAACAAAAAAAAGACGAACTACTCACAAAAGATGAATCAATCTTCACAAAAGTCGTTTTTTTTAAATCTTACAATGTCCTGTTTTCTGGAGACGATTTGGCTGTAATATCCTGTTTATTATTAATCAGATTAGTTCATCTCACAATCAAAGTTCACATATTTATTCTGGTAGGTTTTTACCTTAATAAGTACAAACTAATCGAAGAGAGAAGCTCCAAGCACCTCAAACAATACAAAAAAACGACTTTATCACAGTTATGTCAAATAAGAGAGGACTTTTTCTTCAAGCCTGCACACGATCTTGGAGCTGATTTCTCTTTTCAAAAACGACGTCATTCATGAGATCTTCCATCGAGTTTATTGAATCCCTCAAATTATCGCATTCCAAAAACTTGGTTCGTGGAGCGGGAGTGAACCCAGCCGTCTTTCTCTTACCAAGAGCAAGCGCGTTACCACTTCAAAATCATTCATCTTACAGAAGATAGTTCTAAAACTGACTTAACTGAACTTCAGACTTTAAAAACCAGGAATCTATACGTAAGTCTGGGAAACAATGGAGTATTGAGCCCTCTCTGTCGGCGGGAGAAACTCCAACCAGTCGGATGGCGTATTGGGCAGAAGGCCCATTGTGTGCGTCTCCAAAAACATATCAATAAATCATTCGACATCAGTATATTACTTCAATAAAAAACAAAGTGTCTTAAGCTTTGATACTTCGTTACGTTGTATACTGAAAGTTTTGTGTTTCCGACAACAATTTCATTAACTTTTCTATTCTTTTCAATGTGCCTTAAACTTTGTTAAATTCCTTCTACGATTCGTTATACCCTACAAGTTTCTTCAAATGTGTTTCAAACATTCAATTTATTTACTTTTTTAACATATCGTTTTTTTACTTAAAGTTTTAGAAACTTAATTTTAATCTATCAAAGCCTTAGCCGTATGGCCTTTTTTATCGATAGATCACGCTTTTCTTTCGAGAAAATATCTCTCCACGAACTACTGGATTATTCAAAATTGTTAAGCATCGATTCTTTACTGATCAGTAACTCTTCTAACCACAACAGTGTTTGTCGATCCCACAGATCGGGTAAAATCTATGCGCTATACGAGAAAGCAAATTATAAAAATGCTTTGATCGCCTCCATCCTCTTTCTTTTTTTTACCTCCCACGCTCTCTCAAATCCGACGCTCTCCATGATCATGGGTTTTTTTTAGTGTGCAAGAAAAAGGTCCAGACGCCCGCCAAAAGTGGAAAAATTTTCACACAGGGGTTAAGAAAACAGCTTATGATTAAGAAAACAGAAGACCGCGAAAATTTTTTTCGTTGTTTTACATAAGGGTCCCCCTTATAATTTGGAAAAACATAGGTTCGCCGACAGAAGGTCTGATATGACTATTTAACTCCTGCTCATGATTATATTGATATGCACGCTCTCTCTGTGGGCGGGAAGAAACAGCCCGAACGGTCTACCTTGTAGACCGCAAGTGCGATCGCACCCAGATTGCCCAAGACGAAGACGATCTTGTGTGGAATGAGCGACCCAGTCTTCTCGTCCTGTAGTTACCACAGGTTTTTGTTACACTTACACAGTAAAGCAGGTATTAATGAAAAAGCTCATGAGATTCCTTTTGAAAGGTGTCGTACAAATAGAGAACATTTTGCTAAACGGGGAACGAGGTGTTTCTAATATAAAGACAGAACAACCTACTGAGAGACCTACATAAAAGCCATCTTCTCGCCAGTTAGGATCACAGCCGGGTTTTTCTTCTTCGTACATTTTTTTTTCAAAAACAAGTAACTACCACTGCCAAGATTAGTTATTCATAAGAAATAGTAAACTAACATATAATTAATTCATCCTCTCTTATAATATGTAAACAAAGAAAAATTAAGGGATGGCCGTACAGGACCAAACCCCCCTTCTCCCTTTTAGCCTCTTCTGTCTCAAAAAAACTTGCCTCGAGCGGCTTGAAGGTGGCATTCACTGCGAGAAGCGCCTTGAAGGGCCTCCAGAGCATCATTGCGACCATCATTATGGGGAAGATGGAGACCGCCCGGCCCGCCATGTACATCATAAACATGTTCATGGGGAGCGCCTTGGCAGGGGCCATCCCCACATCCCACGCTCTCTTTCTCGTCAGATGCTCTTGTTGCTCCGCCTGCTCCGATTGGTCTGTCTAAAGCAGAGCCAGGGCTATTACTGTGAATGGATAGGTAGTATGGCAACAAGTTCCATTCCCTATCGGAGCATAAAAATGAAGGCCGGGTTCAACTCCGCTTCAAGAACTAGCTATATTCCGTGCAATAGTTAACTCACTGAGGGAGAGTACATCTATTCTGATAAAGACATACGTACTGGAAAGAATGATGAAGGTTGGGTGATTGCCATTATTTCGAACTCTCACTTATGTTGTTGTTGCCCCGCTGCGTCGGAGTTTGGTAGTAGTGGTAGTACGTGTTAATGGCTTCAGAACTCTCACTTATTGCAATTCATACGGTAAGCGAATTCTTTTCTTGGCCTTTTCACGACTGATGCACAGAAATCCCCTTTTTTACAGCAGTACAGTACCCTGATAATGCTCCAAAATTTGAATACGAACTACTTCTATCACGAAATTTTATAATGATTCTTAAAAGCTCCCACAAACCCGCATAAAGAAGTATAAGCTTGAACAAATATCAAGCGGGACATGATAACTCATTTCATATACCGACTATCTTTCCCGACTGAGCGTAGATAAAAAGAGATGTAGATAAAATATAAATAAATGTATATATATATTCATTCATTCTTTATTCCTTGCACAGATTATATTCAACTTCGGTTCACAGTGAACAATAACAATAGCGGATATGCATGGACTGTCTTTCTAATGACGGTGTGTGTAAGCAAAAGGTTGCTTAACTAGGGGAGGGGTGGGGGGAGATAGAAAATGCTATTAATAGAGAAACGAGCCTTTAGTTATCAGAAACAAAAGTATTTGGTAGAACTAGGTTGACAGGCAACTCAAGTAAATTGTTCTTAAATACCTTGCAATTAGGATCGTTTACGATTTCAAAATCCAATTAATTCCATACTGATAACTGACGAGAAACACATGTTGATATGAAAGACTGATTAATATTATTGGGCGGAATAAGACGCAAAGAATGAGAATGGCGAGAAAAACGTTCAACAGCTGATATTTTATATAAATGAGTAGTATCTATGTCACATTTCTCATGGATACATTTGTGAATGAAAGTAAGGTCAGCAATGGCTCGACGGTATTCAAGAATTTGAAGTTTTAACAACAATAGCCGCTCTGAGTACGGAAGTAAAGGTTGACCGGCTCTAGCTAGAATTCGTCTCGTAAACGAGCGTTGTACTTTCTCGATAAGTTTCACTAGTCCCGAGGACGTAGGGTTCCAGAGCTCGCTAGCATATTCTAATAATGGTCGTACATAGATTTTAAAGGCAGAAGTCAGAAGAGGAAGAGACGGCGATTTGAAACCTTTTAATAACATATTCACAACAGAAGAGGCCTTTTACATTTCTCCTTTATATGTTTACGATAAGAAAAACCATCGGATATTATCACTCCAAGGTCTTTGGCTGAGTCACTAGCTAGAATGGGTATATTGCTCATATGATAAACATTACGAGAATCAGATGAACCAAGATGTAAAACACTACATTTAGATAGCGATAAACACAAATTCCACTCTGAGCACCATGCTGAAACACAGTTGAGAAATCTCATTTACAGAAAGAGGGACGCGTCCCATTATTTTAATGTCGTCAGCATATAAGGATAACTTAATATTGGGAGAAAATACATGTTTAACAGAGTCAATGTACATTAAAAATAAAAGTGGACCTAACGAGGAGCCTTGAGGGACTCCTGATATAACGGAAATAGGGTTGGAAAACACGTTATGGATGTTCACTGACTGGGTACGTTGATTCAGGTAACTACTAAGCCATCTAACAATATTAGACGGAAAACCATAACAATGAACTGTGTGCAAAAGCAGTCTGTGGTCAACTGAGTCGAAAGCTTTGCTTATATCTAGAAAAACAATATCAACGGAGAAACCTTGAGCAAGAGAATCAACAATGAAAGCATGAGATTCTACCAAAGATGTGGTAGTCGATCTTTTTGCTCTAAAACCTGCTTGGTGAGGGGACAACAACTGTTCATTTTCTAAATACGAATAGACTTCACTACAAACAATTTTTTCCATGACTTTAGACAAAGAGCAACATAAACAAATTGGTCTATAGTTACATACAGAGTTACGTGAACCAGTCTTATGTACTGGTTTAACTATAGAACTTCTCCATATATTCACAATGCCTGAGAGAAGACTGTTATTGAATATTATACATAACGGCTTTACAAGAGCAAAACGACATTTCTTCAATAAAATGTTAGGAATATCATCGGGGGAAGTGTTACATTTGGATTCAAGAGAAGAGAGAGCGCGTAAAACCATCTCCTCAGTTATACAGTCCAGACTAAATGGTTCATTTACTTCAGGATAGGTTGGAAATGGTAAGGGACCTTGCAAGGGCTTTGAAAAAACAGAAGAAAAATAATGGGAGAAAGCGTCTGCCTTTTCTAATGACGAAGTTATTTCATGTCCCTGGTCGTCTATTAAAGTGGGCATGGCTTGATTTACATTGTTACCAGAGGTTATTTAGTCATGACAGATCTTCTGTCGGCGGGCCTCTGTGTTCCAAATCTTCAGGGGGGAGTCTTATGTGAAAAAAAGGTAAGGGGACCCTTACATAAGAAAATAAAGAAGAAAAAAATTTTCACTTTTAAGGGGGGACCGTTATATGAAAAAAAAATTTTCCGCCTTCGGCGGGCCTCTGCTTTTCTAAATCGCAAGGGGGGACCCTTATGTGAAATTTTTTTCGGCGGTTTTCTGTTTGAAAAATCATAAAGGGGGACCCTTATGTAAGAAAAAATTTTCCGCCTTCGGCGGGCGTCTGTCCCTTTCTCTTTCACACTAAAAAACTCCTGCTTGTTACCCAAACGATTTCTGCAAGCAGCAAAAAAAAGACTTTTGATTGCCCCGCAATATCAACTTAGCTTCCTGTTTAAGTTCGAACTCATGTAATAATCTATCAAATTCAACCGTTTTTCTAATACAGTAATCAGAATATGGGGAATTCTGATATACAAATTGCAGCTTGCGGTGCATTTTACGGAGAAAACTGGGATAACGAAACGTTTGGTCTCCGCAATTAATGTTAGGGACATACTTCTCAATAAGAGAGCGAATGAAAGAAACAAGATAATGATTAGCGGACTCAACATCCATCGTAGAAAATGTATGAGTTCAATTATGTACAGCGATTTGATATTCAATAGCGGGCCAGTTGGCTTTAGTGAACAACTTGAAAGGGGGAGACAATGGAATTGAAGTAGCATTTAAAGATCATTTGAATGAGACCATGTTGTGGTCACTACCGCTAAAACGACCGATAACATTACATTCAGAAATTATGGGTACATTCGTGAATAATAAATCAAGAATATTTTCGTTCCTTGTTGGAGAGTAGACGTACTGAGTCAAAAAATTGTCTGTCATGAATTCAAGGAACATCTCATGTTGACCATCTCTATGTGATAAATGATTGAACCAGTCGATGAATGGTAGGTTAAAATCACCAGTGATCATGATGGGAAAAATATCAGTAGTATTAGAATTAAATATCAGTTTGAAGTACGACAATAGCTTTAAAAATGATGAAATTGGACAGGATGGCGAGCGATACACACAAATACATCTCAACTTACTCTTTACTGAAGAAAATGATTTCTCAAAAATATCTATGGTAACAGCTTCAAAGCCGTCGTCTGAGCAAGACGAAACAATAGAACAAGGGATGCGAGAAGAAACTAAGAAGGCTGCACCTCCTCCTCTCATTGAACTGCTTCTATCACAGCGTAAAATCTGATATCCAGTATTACTTGTTATTAATGAATCATTCTCTTGACTTGTTAACCAAGTCTCAGTTATCCCTATCACATCGTAAACATTAGAATTAAGCAAGAAGTATAAGCTGTAAAGTTTGTTACGAAGAGAACGAGCATTGAATGAAATGCAACTTGTTGTCGAAACGTCAATGTGAATAGGAGAATATGGGCTACGAGGGTCAAAAAAGGGGATAACACCGCCACTGACCTATCTTCTCATTGTTACGTTCTGCGAAGCTGGACCGGAACTCTGCGGCGACGAGATAGTGTTCATCGGAGTTGCGGGTGGCTGTGGTTGGTAGGATGAGAACGTCCGCACTGGTATAAGAGAAGTCCCAACGACCTTCCACTTCTGACCACCAGGGATCTGATTCCTTTCCCTGGCCACTCTATTCATCTCTTGTTCTAGCTCGAGTCCCTCACGCGTCAAGTCTTCCCTGATGTAGCTGTGCGGAAGAGCTGAAAGACAGGCAGGGCGCCTTCTTCGAATTTGCTGCAAGATTTGATTTCTCAGAGTAGATGATCCAAGAAAAATTTTGAGAACACGTCTCTTCTTGACTGGGTCACCAAACTTTCTGAACCGAGGAGTCGCGATCTCCGGGAGATTGAGATCCCGAGAGAGCGCTCTGAGAAAGTCCTGATCCGCTGCATCCGTTGACTCATCCTTGTCGTGCTCCGGGAGCCCAACACACACGATGTTCTCCATTTTCTCTTCGATCATCTTCCGATCCACAGTCATCGCTCGAACCGCGGCGTCATAGGCGAGAATGTGCGGGGGGAGAGAAAGGAGAGAGGGGATAGGCGATGGTGACGGTGGGGCAGGCGAGGAAGGGAGAGTAGACAGACGAGAGACGAGTTGCTCGACTATACTCTCGAGTCGAGTAATTTTTTGCATCATCTCATCAAGTCTTTTCTCGTATTCGGGGCATCGTTTACAAGGGGGAGGGGTAATGGGGGAACGTTTGCCAGGCATTTAGAGAAGCGACCGGTTCAACACACGCCAACTAGAAAGAATGATATATATATATATATATACGACATAATTTTTCTCAGTGCAAGAGTTATAGTAGCTTGAAAAGGCTCACATAACCCATTCAAAACGAAGGCCTATTAATAAACAGTATAATGTATGTTTTTGTCTCCCTATCCTTCGCGTCCATGCTAATTTGAACTACCATTCATAATTGTATTACAAGTTGTTGTTCTTGCATGGAATAAATGTATTGAATTGAAAAAAAATGTGATCTATCAGTCCTCAGGTGCAGAATGACAGTATCAGGACTGCAAAGAACATCAACAACCTTCTCCGTGAACATCTTGCTCGGAAGAATCTATCTTTGATGCTGCAAAATGAGAACAAAAACAACTATCAGTCCCTGCTACTCCTTCCCCAGCCCATGATTTGGTACCTTGTCCAACCCCTCCGAACTTACATGATGCTGTACGACATGCAGATGAGGAGCGTATCCGGGTGGATTGAAGACTTCGCTGGCTGTTGCCAACTGCTGCAGAGAAGCCTTGGAGTGAGCCAAGTCCAATCGGAAGTCCGCCAACGACATCAACCCGGTTCAACCTTTGTCTCTTTTTGCGCTGCAATTGATCGTCCGACGAAAAATTGGGTTGCAATGACCTGATTTTTCACTCTCGCCCATTTGAACAAATTTTAGATTTATAGTCGATTATTTACAGCAATTTTACCCGAAGTCACGAGTCGTGATTCGATAAATAATCAGAAATAGTCGTCAATAGTCGCCGAAACACTTTTTTCACGATGAAAAAACACAAATTTAATTTTTTAAACATTCATTATAAGCGAAAAAACCTCGTAAGATGCGATATACAGAGTCGTGTAATTTAATGAGGAAGAACAAGAGAACTGCCTGCCTTTTAAATCGAAAAGCGAAGAGAAAAACAGTTTCAATGCAAATATCAAGTAATAAATTGAATTGGTGACACAGAGAATATTTAACAAATATTAAGAAGAACCAAAAATAATATTTCGCCCCTGAATTACTTTCAAATACTTTCTTTTCCACAATATCCTCCTTATCAGGAATCAATTACCTAGAAAATAATAGAGGAAAATAAATAAGAAAATTGTAGGCAAGTTATACATTACCATTCACAAAAATCTTGTCGATATTGTCCTTACTAAACAACAAAAAAAACCCATATACATATTCTTCCACATCAGATAATTACAAAAAACAATTAAAAAAAGGAAGGCGTAGTTGAATCCTTCCAGACTCGATTGATCTACCTTGAACAGCGAATTTAGAGATATTCTAGCACAGGTCACTAGCAAAGTGGAGAATTTCAAAAAACGGTCGTTCATTGAGCGATGGAGTCTAGAATAGTGACTATTTACCTCTTCCCGGTCTTCACCTTTCGCTTGCTTCTCATTATTCCAGACTCCTCCGCTCGAAGAGCGGTCGTTCTTTTTAAATTTTCAACAGTTACACTAGACCTTACGCGAACTATGGTCTCCATGAATACATATGCATATCACGATATTTCGCAATATGTTTTCCTCCGAAGCTCTAATTAAGTGGTTGGTCGTTGTATACGTTCTTGTACTAAGCCGTACGGCCAGGGGTTATTTAGTCATGACAGATCTTCTGTCGGCGGGCATCTGTGTTCCAAATCTTTAAGGGGGACCCTTATGTGAAAAAACTTTTTCCGCCTTCGGCGGGCCTCTGTTTTTCCAAATCGTAAGGGGGCACCTTATGTGAATTATTTTTTTCTCGGCGGGTTTCTGTTTGAAAAATCATAAGGGAAGTCCCTTATGTGAAAAAAATTTCCCGCCTTCGGCGGGCGTCTGTCCCTTTTTTCTTTCACACTAAAAAACCCCTGCGTACGGCCTCGTCAGCGTAATCTTTACTTAAACCTAAGCGAAATGAAAAAATTCATGAAAATATTTCGATTGTGAAATTTTTATGGTGCGAAATGTCGTAATACCTAAACTATGTAGTCAATGTGTGATTCATTCGAAACTTTTAAATCTCATTTCGCGCGGTGGACTAGCTTTTATGCCGTGCGATGTGATGGTTCAGCCTTTACTCGAGAAAAAAATCAATATGAATCTCACTTAAAGGCGGGAAAACCCAATCTGGCCGCCTCGCCCCCCTTATCTGCCACCGCCACGGCGAGGCAGTAGTGCGCGTTCAGCTGCCTCAACAACTCCATCTCGTCTAGGCACTCTATCGCCTCCACTCGCCTCACTTCCTCCGCTGGAAGCAGCTTTTTATACACCTCGTTCATGTCGTGGACGAGTCCATGTACAAAGCCGGCCTCGATAAATCGCTTCGTCTGGGTCGAGATGGATTCGGTGGCTGGAAGACCTGGTAACTGCAGACCGCGGCCGGCTAAGTTGTCCACCATCACCTTGCCGAACTCGTCGTGCGTGTTCACCATTTCATTGAGGACGAAGAAGATCGTCGAAAAGAGATTTCTCAGATTATTGAGGAGAAGAAGGCTCTGGTCCATAGACATGTACACCAGGACACATCTGCAAAATTAGTTGTCAATAATATCCTCAACATTCAAAAAAGAGAAGAAAAATTAGATAAAGAGAAGGATATAAAGAGAGAGAATTTCATGATAGAAAAAGAGGGGAAGGGAATAGAGAGAGAGAGAGATAGATAGATAGAGAGAGAGAGAGAGAGAGAGAGAGAGAAAGATAGAGAGATAGAAGGTGACCATATATCACAAAGATTCAGCTGATTTTCCCAGTGCTTCTCTCTGTATCTTCAAAGTGTTCGCTCGCTATACTGTCTACCCCTCTTTTCATCACCAATTTCTCTTTCTTCTTTTCCTTATTCGGAGCACCCTCAAACACGCCGTGATGAATGCCCATAGGAATGTTAGATATAATGATTCTTTTTCGCGCCTTTCTCACCTCGCGACAGTAAACGCGCTTTCCTAAGTTAAGAAACATATCTAAACTGCTACCAGAGAACATAAACAAAAAACACTCACTATCAGGGGTTAAATTAGCTAATAAAACGGTTCGTTAGCGGGCTTTTAATTATAATTCTGTGGGTCTCTGCGTTCATCTCGAGAGCATGAGCCCACGTGAAATTTCTGTGGGCTATGAAGACAAGTTTATTTAAGGACAATAGCGGATCTCTGTTTAGTCAGATTTCCGGTTTCCGAGGGCCTCTGTCTCCTTTCCGAGGGCCTCTGTCTCCTTTCCGAGGGCCTCTGTCTCCTTTCCGAGGGCCTCTGTCTTTTTTCCGAGGGCTTTGTCTCCTTTCCGAGGGCTTTGTCTCCTTTCCGGACGCACTATGCAAGCCCTCCTCACTACCTGATTTGTGTGCTAGGAGGGATAATAAATCGTAAGATTCGTGTAAGAAAGCTCCACCAAAGTATCTTCAAACCTAAACTTGAATAACTCGAATGGAGCTGACCCATGATGTATAATAGTACTCACATCCGTGACAGCGATCCAAGTTAATCAATGCATGTGTGTATGTGCTATTCTATCATGTAAATTGGAATAAATGATTGATTGTATGCCCATAATACCATTTCGTAACACCCAAACTACATATTAGAATTAAAAGAATGCTGAAGATAGGATGAAATGACTGGACGAACTCAGCGATGACTAAGGTGGGTGCATCGTGGTCCAATTCTGCTGCAGCGAGCTTCGCGCTCAGCTCTCCCCACTGTCTCGCATCTGCTCCTTCAAAACCATCACTTATCAGCAGGCCTGTTCACCATTCAAATAGTATTTTTCAGTAAGTCCCTTTCTATTAGACCTTCCAAGTGGAAAGCCCAATAAAAAGGGCAGAGGTCGGTTACGAGTGGAAACTAGTTTTCCACAAAAACCTACTCTTAAAAATACATCACAATACTTCTTTTCACTGAAAGCTGCCGTTAGGCAATGCAGACTCCCTTTTTAATTTAGATACACTCTTAACTTGGCAGAATCAAGATGTTCTCTAGGTTACTGACCAGGGGTTATTTAGTCATGACAGATCTTCTGTCGGCGGGCCTCTGTGTTCCAAATCTTTAGGGGGGACTCTTATGTGAAAAAAAAGGTAAGGGGGACCCTTATGTGAAAAAAATTTTCCGCCCCCGGCGGGCCTCTGTTTTTCCAAATCGTAAGGGGGAACCCTTATGTGAATTTTTTTTCGGCGGGTTTCTGTTTGAAAAATCATAAGGGGGACCCTTATGTGGAAAAAAAAATTCTGCCTTCGGCGGGCGTCTGTCCCTTTTTCTTTCACACTAAAAAACCCCTGTTACTGACTAGATGCGTGAAAAGTATAAAGTTAAAGACGTCTAAGCACTGCCAGACCTTTCTCAATTTTATCGGTTTGGGATAATCTCTCCATGTCAGGCGCGGGCCGGCCTTAAAACCCATTCCGTAACCTCCTACCAATGCTAAAAA
Source organism: Allodiplogaster pararmata (assembly GCA_964056735.1). Taxonomy (NCBI): domain Eukaryota; kingdom Metazoa; phylum Nematoda; class Chromadorea; order Rhabditida; family Diplogasteridae; genus Allodiplogaster; species Allodiplogaster pararmata. The sequence continues at coordinate 39,587,123 of OZ057408.1, read as the reverse complement.
AGGGGGGGGGTTAAGAAGATAGTACTATCAGGAGAAAACAATTTTTTGAGAAGTCTTAGAGAATTTTGTTTTAAAAAAAGGCAACCCTGCGTTCTAAGTCAAGTCCCTCAAATTGTAAAAAGAGATCTGAAAAAAACTTATCCTTTCTTGTTCTCATCAGCTTTTTTCTTAGCCCTTTTGGGTTAGACCTAAATTTATAAAAACTGTTTCAACTTTTTCAAACCAATCGCTAATAACAAAAATTTCTTAAAAAAAACGATTAAAAAAACTAATCAAAAACGCGATCAACAAAGACAAGAACATTTTTTGTTTCCGCAGCTTTGTAACGTCTGTGAATTCAAAAATAGAAAGAAGATTGCTAACCAATAAGATGATAATCTCCGGCATGCAAATCCGAATGTTGAGACTCCCTCACTGAAACAATAAAAAAGATCTACTTTCCAAAGTTGAGGCTGCCGAAAAAACCTTCCGACAAATACACCCATCAATTTTCAAAGCACCTACATGAATAAAGAGGCGAATAAAGGAGAGAGATAGAGAAAAAGAGAATGAGAGCTAGAAGAAAGAGAAACAGACAGATAGAGAGAGAGTAGAGATAGCTAGAAGAAAGAGAAACAGACAGATATAGAGAGAGTAGAGATAGAAAAAAGGAGATAAAATTCTTTAGGTGTTAGTTTTTTTTTTAAAAAAAAAGTTGAACTAACGAGGTTGACTGAACAGATCTGTGAGAATTTTTGATCCCGGCTTACGAATCTGACGAATTTTCTTAGCCGTTACAGAACTGAAAGAAGAACTGAACATTATTTCACAGGTTGGAATTTTAAATAACGAATAAAGATTAGCAAACATTTCTGAAGTGATAACTTACTTCTCTTTATAAGTTTTCACCTGGTTTTTTCTTTAAAAAAAATTAAAACTTGAGTATCTTCTTGAATCCAGAAAAAAACAGACGAACCTGAAATCCACTTCCACAAATCGCTTGAATGGCACTTTTTCTGATTTGAGTCGCCAATAAAGGGTGTCGAACCCACAGCCGAGGTTGATAATCTTGAAAACAACCAAAGTCTTTGCAAATATTTTTAAAAATTGGTTTTTTATGCTTGAAATGATTAATTTTTGAAAACTCACTTTCTTTCCCCAATTTCATTCGACATATTTTCTTGAGTAGCTTTTCCATTACCAAGATTCACCAGCACTGTTAAAAATTTCGAAAAACCATCGAGCTATAGAGTCTAGAATAATGACTACCAATCTCTTTTCGCTCTTCATCTTTAGCTGGCTTATCATCATTATAGCGGCAGTTCTTTTTTACATTTCAACAGTTTCCTTTAGTGAAAAATGTCCATTACACTAGAAACTTTTCATTCTTAACTGAGCTAAACTTTTTTTTACTCTACTATAACTATTTCTATAGATTTCTGAATCAAAATTGAACGGTCAAATACGGTAGTCACTAGGTAGTCGTCAGTTAATAACTTCCAAATCTATTTTGAATCCAAGTAAATAAATTTTGCATGGAAAAAACTAGTTTCTCTTTGTGAAAAGAGTTTTTCTCGCAAAACTCTAGCCTAATCCCCTCCTAGATAACGCGGGAAATACGCTAGGAAAACCAATAAGTGAATTAAAATAAGAATAACAGTGATGGCGATTCAATCAGGCTGTTTCCCTATCCCGCACTGTGGGTTACATACATATTTGCGCTTTCCAAAAAAGCTAGTGATACAAATTCTCTGGTCGTTTGCGATTTCTATTTCCACTTACACTCTCGGTATCTCTTCCAAGTCTTCTATTAAGTAATGATTAGCTTTTCTGATGTGAAAGCTTCAAACATTACAAAAGTACATAAAATACAACTTCAATCTTTAACATATAAATTGAGATCACAATCGTCACATAAATTTTTGATGTAGGCCAGGATTTTTTCACTTAAAAAACATATTATATGATAACTGCCGAATGAAGACTCACTTGTCCCTTATCGCCATATTTTGAGAGGAACTCGTCGACATAATATCGGATTCCCGCGATTCTGGCCCCTGAAAAAATATCAACTGTTCAGCGATTCATTTATTTTATTTCATCTACATTTTTCAACGCAAAAACAGCTTCCAGAGAATTAATAACTCATAGAGCGTGACATGATGAACATCATGTAAACAGCGGACAATGAAATTCTTTTAACAAAAAACTTATTTTTAATCAACAATATGAATAATGAATAACTCAGCCATACTTTCTAAAAATGATGATATCTCCAGAAAACATCTAAAGGCAGCGAAAGATGTATTCAGCAAAACTTCTCTAGGTAATTGAGCGAACATACGTGAAACTCTAAGAGTGAAAGAATAGAAACGAGCCGCGTTTTTCGTACTTTCTACAAAAATGCCGCTAGGGTTTGTACGCGTTGGTTTAACATGTTTAAAGATTCGGTCTCTTTTGACCGAATCTATTGACAGGTTATTATAAATTTTCGAATCCATTTTCATGTCAGCTTGAATTATTCTCAGGTAAAGGGGCGAAAGATCGAAGCTAGCTAATCTATCTTTGTATAATGGCAGAGAATGTGGGTGAATGGAGTTGGGAAAACACCGATAGAAGACAATGTGTTTAAACAGGAGTTAAATGGTCATGTAAGACTCTCTGTCGGCAGGTCTCTGTTTTTTTTTTAAATCACAAGGGGGCCCATTATGTGAAAAAAAATCGTGCGCGGTTTTTTTTGTGAAAAACATTAGGGAGTACCCGAGAAACAAACCTGCAACAACAAAAAGTAAGGTTAATTTTGAAAACTTTTTTCTCCAACCGTGGGTCTATGTTTGAAAAATCGTAAGAGGGGACCCTTATGTGAAAAACTTTTTTTTCACATAAAGATCTCCCCCTCAAAATTAACCTGAGTTTTTGTTGTTGCAAGTTTGTTTCTTGGGTTCTCCCTTATGTTTTTCAAAAAAACTTAAAAAAGCCCCTACTCAAGCTTTTTTAGTGTGCAAGAAAAAGGTACAGACGCCCGCCGAAAGCGAAAATTTTTTTTCAGATAAGGCCCCCTTTTATGATTATAATAATAATAATAATAATTAACGACAATACATCTAAAAAGACAAAAGCCACGAAAAAAATTATTTTCGTTTCAGATAAGGGTCCCCCCTTATGATTTGAAAAAACAGAGGCCCGCCGACAGAAGGTCTAACATCACTATTTAACCGCTGCCCCTGAGTAGAAGTTGATTTATCTTTTTTCCATTTTTTTGGAATCTTTCTTCTATTTTTTTAAACAGGCAAGTCAACGAATAATCTAACCTAACGACAATACATCTAATGGAAATAAATGAACAATCGAGGACAGAGATAATATGTATACAACTGAAAACAACATAGCGAGTATGCACGGTAAATGTCTACCGAAGCTATTGAGTGATTACCTCCAAAGCTTCGAGTGGTTTCCTCCATAAGTATATCGGCTTGACGGAGGTCGGGTTGCTAGCACAATTAGAGATGGGAGGAGGTATGTTCTTCTAACATGCATCTGGGGCATACTGGGGTGGAGGCGGCTCCGATACTATGTAGTGAAATGAGTTGGAGCGGTGGGTAAGGTTCAGGTTTTGTCAGAGAGGCGATATTCTGATAGATTATGTTGTCGAGATAATTCGGCCTTCTGACCACTTCTATTCCACTTGTTGATTTGTTTCCATAGCTCACCAGGATGTGTTGAAAAAACTTTTATCGAGCGACTGAGCGGGCGACCGGAGAGGGGGAGAGGGGTTCATGGGAGAATTCAATTTTTTTGGTAGGTTTCCCGAAGTAAATTGGTTTTTTTTATTTTAATTTTTAAGCTTAGCATTGGTCGGAGTTCTACATTCGACTTTTGTATAATCTTACAAACATAATTTTTTTAAAAGATCAACTTCTGTTAATTTTTTCATCCTTTAACATTTTTTTTCTGGGGAACCGGCCGACCAGGAGAAATTTAACAATTATGGTGAGCTATGTTTGTTTCAGTAGATCAATTATGGTGAGCTATGTTTGTTTCAGTAGATCAATTATGGTGAGCTATGTTTGTTTCAGTAGATCAATTATGGTGAGCTATGTTTGTTTCAGTAGATCAATTATGGTGAGCTATGTTTGTTTCAGTAGATCAATTATGGTGAGCTATGTTTGTTTCAGTAGATCAATTATGGTGAGCTATGTTTGTTTCAGTAGATCAATTATGGTGAGCTATGTTTGTTTCAGTAGATCACAACTTGCTTTGTTATAGAGTAAACGAACAGAAGGAATACGTATGTTACGAAAGAGAGCATCGTGATAGGCGATAAGCCTACAAATATGGGGAAGAAAAACAAAATAAGAAGTGCGAGGAAAACTACTAGGAACATGTATAGAGATGGCTTATTTGAGGGTGGAAAGGAAACGTGAATAAAGATCATATACTGAATGGAAAAGATCGAAAGAAGCTTCCCAATTAATAGCGGAAAGATGTGCATTAAGTGCATCAAAATCGGTTCTGCTATATTCAGGCACAAGGGTCGGATAATGAAGCATAGCAGATGAATTAATTGTACATTCAAGTCCTGAGTGGTCACAAGATGAATGAATTTATTACGTGAAGCACTGTTACAACAATCTCGTGTGGAATAAATACAACTAAAACTTGATATTGAACTATTCGGTAAAAAAAAGAACCATTGAATTTTGTGGAAAGGCGAGCTGCCCGTATGGCAAATGAATTCAAACGTAATACAGTCTCAGTGGTCCGATTGTACAATTTGAAGTCCTTAAGGGAAAAAAATCCTTAAGTGAAACATTTTTTAAATATCGAATACGGGGGCGTCTGTACATTTTCTTGCACACTAAAAAACCGCAGATCTACAGTCTCTTCTCCTTCCGTTCTATTTTACTTCTTATCTACTTCAATTTTCACTTTTTTCGCCTAACAACATCCGTTTATCAACTCGCTCGGTGCGTACAAAGATGCACTCGTGATAGAAGAAATCCAAACGGACCGCCTATTTGAGCAGAAGGCCTCAAATTTGGAGAGGCCAGCGAGAGTTGGGGAAGGTGAAATGCGAAGAAGAAGGACTGTACATAATAAGAAATGTGAAAGAAAAAAGTTGTAGAAACTCGCTATTCATCGCTTTAAAAAAAATTTCAACACTGGTGAAAAAAGTTCAAAAAGAAGCTTTTGTGACTTACAGTAACCAATGTTGATCTCTGGGTCTCGATGAGGCCGTTCCCCTGCTGCTCCATACGCGAAACATTTCAGAAATTCATCCTTCCAGTAACCCATCTGAGAACCAAAAACTTCATCTCAGCAGCCCATCTCGAAAGCCAGAGTCGTCAGGTCAGCATGGGTCTGTCACCTTTGTATTGGTTCTATTTTTACCACGCTTTTGACAGGGTGCACCAAAAGTCCAGGTGCCCGAATTTGTAACTTTGTATCTTTTTTGTTTGGTGTAGCGGTCGTGTGATTTTTGCTTGTGTCTTATTCATAATGTTGTAAACATACCCTGAAAAAATCAGAATGATAACTCTTTTTGTTTTCTGATATTGCTCTCTGATATGAACCTAGGCTACATTATGCGCTTGAACCAGTCCAGGCACACTCAAAAGCACATCGCCAGAACCACTGGATTTTTCCGCAGGACCATTCAAAACACAATACGTCGCTTTCGTGAGACTCGTACGACGAATGACCGTCCCAGGAGCGACAGACCAGTGAGAAAAAAAACCCCGAGAGAGAAAGAGAAATAAATGTAATTAGATAAATGATGTAAGTAAGGTTATTGTTTTCTGAGCCATGTCAAAGAAGACCTCGTCTACCCAGCCGGAGGCCTACGGCGGGCAATCTACAACAACAACAGACCAGTGACCGCGAACCACTATCTTCAACGTGAGAAGCATCCGAGACAAGATTCGACATAACCCCGAACTCAGTCTCAGAAAAGTCACAAAAAAGCTTAATATCTCGAACAGTTCTGTTCGTAGGATCGTCAAATCTCGAATGGGACTTCGACCCATCATGCTGTAGAAGATTCACGCATTGAAGGACCAGATGAAGACGAATCGTCTTCGGTGATGTCGTGAACTGTCAAAGCGGTTCAACCCGGTGGACTGTTTGAATATTCTCTTCCCCGATGAGAAGTTGTTCGCTTCTGTCATGGTCTGGGCCGGGATTTGCGCGACTGGCAAGACTCCGCTCGTTTTCGTCGAGCAGGGAGTCAAAGTGAATGCCAATAACTACCTGAACGACATTCTCATAAAGGAAGTACTTCCCTGGAGCCAGGCTTACTTCGCGGGATGCAAATGGACGTTCCAGCAGGACTTTGCGCCCGCCCACAAGGCTAAAGTGGTGCAAGACCAATGTCCCCTTCATGATAACCTCCGCGTAATGGCCTCCGCACTCACCTGATTTGAATCCCCTGGACTTCTCTGTCTGGTCGGTCCTTGAGAGCAAGGCCAGTGCTTCCCCACACAAGAATTTGGAAAGTCTGAAGCGCGCCCTACAGAAGGCGTGGAATGATCTTGGCGTCGATTATCTGTCCACCACCGTGGGTGCCTTCCTCAAGCGAATTTCAAGGAGAAGGGAGGGCTGTTTGAAATTTGAAAAGCAGTTATATCCAAAACTATTTGAACAAATTTTGATGAAAATTTTTTTGATTTGCTCGATTTGTTGAGTTTTTATCGGAAAAATACTATGCACTTGGACTTCTGGTACACCATCTACTGAATGAAAATCCTTTCTTGAACGTGAATTAATTGATAGCGACTGCGGTGGCTCCACAGACCATTTTGATGGTATGTATTAGAATAGTATCATAAGAAGTGAAACTTTTATACCATGAAGATAATAGTTGGTTAGTAGTCTTCGTATTTTTTGACATACTATTCTCTGAAACTCATCTTACAAAGTTAAGACTGAAAGTCTGCGCATAGTAAACATTATGAGACACTTCGCAACGAAATCTTCGTACCTGGACCGCGGCGTACTTGGACTGAGAAGCATCATCGTTCGTCCTCTGAACGGAATAGTCATCTGTGAAAGAAGTAGAGCGACGTCTTCCGAGGACAGAATCAGCAAGATCGCGTGAGCCAAAATCGGCCTCTTCTTCCATTGAACCTAAAAATTTAAGGACTATTACCACTTATCACTAAAAAATAGGAAAACTTCAAGTTTCAAAAGAAATAAACGTAAACGCACGATGACTTAACCGTACTAAGTCTTTCTGATAGGTCAAGGCTTGAAAAAAACATAAATTATGACACAGTTAGAAATACTAGGAATAGAGATATTTTGAATTCAGGGACACATTTATCGGTAATATTGAGTTCTATTTGGATGAAAGGCTCATAAACGTAAACAAATAAAACTTTATCAATTACTAATGAAAAACAGTCGCTTTTTCCTCGCCAATTCCAAATTGACGGCTATGGTTTAGGTACCTGCTAAAACACGAGCTGCGCGGAAGAAATGCGACTGAACGTTAGATAGAGGTTTTTATTTTTACTGTCGATAAAGTTATTGTTTTCTTAGTGAATATACGAGATTTTTCGAGAGAAATTGATATTCGGGCGATAACATATAAGATCAGGCCTAGGAGATCAGGCCTAACATATAAGATCAGGCCTAAGGTTTCGTAATTTTCATCACACTATATGATTTTGGAGAATTACTTGTTGATTTTTTAGTCCACCGTCTCTAAATTTTTGATGCATAGTTCAGTTATAAAAAGCTTATCAATAAATTACTCATTGACAATTTCAGGGATAAGAAATTCAATTTGAATGAATGAACAATACATCAAGTTTTAGCAGTTACAACTTAATTTGAAACTGTCAAGTTCAATTTAATTTTAAAAATTTGTTTCAGTATATTTAGGTAAGAACTTAAAGAATCATTCTTTTCTTTTTCAAACCCCGGAGATGGTCGGGTCTATCATTTCCTCTTCACACTGACTTCTACTCGTCTCTACTTCATTGAATTACAAGATTTCTCTTCTGTCTTCTTGGGACTCAAGACTTCGTGAATCTCTTCGGTATGAGGTTGAAACGCTAAGTGGTCTACCAAGACTCTTCAGTGCAACGCCACAGTTGCTTATTCCTCTTCCGAAGATTTTCTACTTTTTCATTTTCTCATTGTCAACCATGTTAGCGATGACCCTGAACCAGTTGTCCTTTGGCGATAAAGAATATCAATATAGTTAAAGGTATTTACAGAGTGATGTACAAGAAATTCACAAGAAAAACGAACTCTAAACGCAGTCCAGAAGAGGTTACAATGCGTCCGATGGGCAAAAATAGAATCGCTTTCTTGAAAGTAGAGGATCAGGCTGATGTGACAACATCACTACACACAACAAAAAACAAGTATGGAAAATAATACATATACATTTGAAAGTATGACTATTCATACTTATAAAGTATAAAATTATGAATAGGTGTGCATATAAGTATGAATAGTAATAACCTGTAAATATGAATAGTCATACTTGCAAATATATATGTGTAATTTTTTATACTTATTTTCTGTGTGTACTTAGAGAGTTCAAAATGTTAATTAGCATAGAATCGCAAGTGCTATTGGACTGACGAATTTTGAAAGGAAGAATGAGTCGTAGTGAGTTGGAATATCTCTGCGGATATGGTGAGGAATTTTTCATGGAACAGAAGAGAGTACATACAAAAAAGAGTATGAATAGTCAGTCATCCTTTCGAAATTATGAGAACTATATACTTTAAAAGTATTCCAATTATTCCGCACTCATACTATTCATACTTTGAAAGTATGACTATTAACAAAATTAAAGTATGCTGGGATACTTTGAAACTATGCTGTCAATACAATGAAAGTACGCTAAATATACTTTGCGAGTATGCTGTCCACAAAAACAAAGTATGCTGTTTTTTGGGTTTTTCATTCAAAAATTTTTCTTTTTTGTGACTTTCCCGTAGGGCCTTTTTTCCCCGAAAGGCGGTCCCAAAGGACGTCTTTCACGGAGAGCGCTTCAAAATCAAAAATTTTTTTGATGCTTACCTTTCAGAATCGCTGGGTAAAAAAATTTACACTATACCATCTGTACGTGTGCTTCTCCTGCATGAAGTAATCGATATGATAATTTCATATAGAGCAACCTAATTTAACCGGGTTTGCAGATTGGATAAGTGCCAAGAAAAGGAATAGAAGCCACCAAGGCATACTTTCAAATATATTCCATTCATCCATTGATTGTATGCCTCTCTAGCATACTTTCATACTTACGCGCAGGAATACTTTCAAAGTGTTAATATTCATAAATAACATGTATGCCTTTTCAGCATAATTTCCCAAACTAATTTTTTTCTTTGTTTGTAGTCAACCACGAAATCATGATTGGGGCATTTGTGAATGAAACACAAATCAGCAATAGTCCTTCTGTACTCGAGAGTGTCAAGGTTTAATAATTGTGAACGAGAGAGATAACCCAGGTTAGTCTGACCGATTCTGTTGAGTAAACGACTTGTGAAGGATCTATGAACTTTTCCCAATTCGTTTACTAGACCGTCATAGTGATTTTCCAATTTTTCCGACATTTTTCGAAAAAAAGTCTACGTTTTTTGAAGATTTTTTTCGAACAAGTCTGCTAGGGAAGCTAATTTGTTACTCAGTAGTCTATGTATATTTTATTGAGTTAAACACTTCAACAAAGTCAACAAAACAAATGTCGAAGTGCTTGTGTTGCGGCAAAAAAAAGCAGTTGAACACGCGAATATAAACACGAGGTTAAAGAGAGATCAACAAAAATGTCAACAAAAACAAGTATGACGTGTCAAAGCAAAGAATACACACTGATTCAACAGCGAGACCATTGAGATATCGTAAGAAGCTACAACTCGGAGTATCTTCATAACATCAATGATTTCAGCAGATAGCACAATAATAACAATGATATAACTTTTTTCAATTTCTTAATATGAATTCTCTATCAACGATTCAATAAACATTAGGTGCCATAATTCATTAAATTCCACACGAGTCCATTATCATTCGTGTTCCTGATATACACATTATGAGCTCGAGTGTAGAAAGTAAAAAAACGGTATTCAGATAAGCTCTCAAGTTATCCAATCCCTACTAGAAACCGACTTCCACCATGTTGATAAGAAAGGAGTATATAGCCGAGCTGGAGAAACAACCGTTCCTTTGCCGCTCAGCATGGGAAACGAACATATTTACATTTCGACAGCCACCAGATCGATTATCTGATGCTCTACCGTGTGAGCTATCACGGCCTCATCTAGACTTAATCAGATTGCTTGCCTTAATCAGAATATGCATAGAAACGGGCATGGGGGTCAGTTTGGTTGATTGGATAAAAGAGAAGATATACAGAATATGTATACTATCCGTGAAAGCCTCTCTCTATGAGCAGGGCATGTTACAAAGAAATAATGAGATAATCACAAGTCTTGAAGTTAAATTTCAACAAAATAGAGTACAAGACAAAAAGGTTTTAAGGCAAAAGCCAATTTGGATTATTTGTTGCGGGCGTAGTCTTTTATAATTCGTTTCGTGTCCCTGTTGAAAGTAGTAATTACATGATGTGCATTTTCATACTACTTCATCAGCCAGAAAACGCAGATTTTTACTTTTATGTAATCCCAATATTTGTTTGAGTGCCCGAATATATATAATCCCAATATATCGAATATCAGAATGTTCTTTATACCACCAACTTTTTTCCTCCCGTTTTTCCCCTCCCTCCGCCTCATCTCCTCAGGCTGTCTCTATTGTTTTTCTCAGTGGGCAGTGTCACGCTTTGGTCATTTTTGGCTGGAAAAGTGCTGATAGATAACAAAGGTAGACTGAAGAATGAATGCCTTCTTCATTGAGCGAATGAACGGAGGTGATCAGTATGTATGAACTAGCAGAAGGGGAAGAAGAGGGTTGTTAACCTCTAGCTAGACTGTCAAGCCGGACATTTAGTTGACATACTCAATTTCTGATCTTTTCTTGGGTATAGTATCGCCTTTATCTTTTTTGTTCCTTTTTTATTGTTGAATGGCGTTCAGTTTACGTTGTAGTTCGTTTGAGAAACTCGAAGTTTGAGTCTTTTTTTTAACGATTACGAGTGCCATTTTCAAAAGTTCAAACTATTTTGTTAACATGAAGGCATTATTTGCATTCACAAGCGTCAGAATCGGTCAGATACAGGATTATGATTTCCAAAATTACTGATATTGTTCGATTCTTCATTTATTGATTGATAACTTTCGTTCTGATATCGCGAACTTCAAGTATATACGATTTTGGAAGGCTAATTGTAAGCGGTACAAAAGCTAGAGTTGCTATTTCTTCTTTTCAAGTTTGTTGAATCCTACTTTTAACCATTTTAGCAATGAATATGAACACGTTTTTTGTCGGCCAAAGAGACAGATATTGGTACAATTCGGTTATTTATAGGTCTCACCTCATTTTTTCTTGAGCAATACTCCCGAGCGTGTCATAAAAGTTGAAGGTGGTGTGAAAAGCCCAAGACGGTGAAGGTATTTTACAATCAAGTTTCTCCATGTCCTATTCAGGAAGATGTTCCAAAAAAGTCTTTGCACCTACATATTCAGTTTCACGTTCCACAAAACAAGATCTCATGGTATTGTACATAGAAAGGTACCCTTGAAAAAATAATTAAGTTCCAATAATTGTTGTTTTGCTTATCATATCCATTGATTGACTCATAGTTCGTGTGCTAGTCAAGCGAACATATCCCATACCCGGGTAACCTACCCTTACCCGAGGATTATTCATATGGCCCCCGGTCGAGATGATCTCTGACTGTCTCTAGATCATAACGTCTATCAATGTTCACTGTTCACACTCTCATCTTCTGTGTGTTCTTGCCCGTTCTAGGACTCCCACAGACTAGTTCTCTTCGTTCGCACTTATCTTTTTCCACGATAATAATTTTATTCGCTCTATCTCTTCCTGTTTGTCTCTTTCTTTCTTTCTCCCTCTCTCTATTTCTCGGATTTTCTGAATTTCTTTGGTATTCTTTAGCTCTCTCTTTCCCTCTTTCCCTCTCTCTGTGTCTTCCCCTCTCTCCATTGCTCAGCATTAGTTTCTCTTCCCTCCCACCTCTCGTTCCTCCCTTGATGCGGCGATTGCTTCCAGTAGCCTTAACTTCTTTTCTTTTTTATTCACTTTTCTCATCTGTGATATAATTCGAGAAGTTTCCTCTGATCGATATGATTGTGCCTGAGGGCATGAAGTGGAAGAGTTTGAAAAGAATAAGAGATTCATATAGAGCGAGAGTGGAACGAAGAAAGTTCTATTGATTTTGGAGAACACTCCAAGAGGGTCGTGCCTAGCATGGGAAAAGCTCGTGGGAGGGAGAGTGATGGGCGAGGGAGCAGGGAAAGAGAGAGAGAGAGAGAGAGAGAGAGAGAGAGAGAGAGAGAGATAGAGAGTGAGAAAGAGGAAGAGAGAGATAGACTGAGTAAGAAAGAATGTGGGAATGAGTAGGAGAAAAAAAGGGTTCGAATGCATCAATGAAAGAAGAAGTGCATCCATGGAAAAGAGACATAAAAAAGGGAGAGAAAGAAAAGAGAGAGGTAGAAAGAAAACAAGAAGAGAAAGAGAAAAAAGAGACAAGAGAGTCGAACGTTTGCGAAAAGACATAGCGTGTGAGAGCTGATTCGTGAGAACCCGTAGGTCAGAACGCCAAAGGCGACATTCATGACGTAACTAGAACACTTTTCTCAATACTGACTGCTAACCGCTTTTTTGCTGTTTAATAATGTTTTAGTGTTTATAAACGATTCTGTTTATAAAATAAAACCCTTTTTAAATGTTTAGAGCCCTTAACTTTTTAGTAACTTTTTAAATGGACTTATTTTACTTCGGCTGAACACGAGAATATTCCTACAGCGTTTATTCACTTGTGTTCGGTAAGTAGAAGTATTCAGTAGCAGTAAGTATAAGACTGTTCTTTCAACCAGTATTCAGTAGCAGTAAGTATAAAACTGTTTTTTCAACCTTCTGGTATTTCAGTTTTACCTTTCGTTAGAAAATAACGAATACAATACAGAAAAAGAGTTATTGAGTAAGTAAGAGAGAGAAAAAGAGAGTAACAGGGAGATAGAGATTGTTGATGAAAAGAGAATTAGAGCAATATAGAGAAAAAAGAGAGAAATAGAGAAAAGCAAAGAAATAAAAAAGGGAGCTAAAAGAGAAAGAAAAAGGCAGAGAGAAAAGAGTGAGAGAAACGTGTATGTATATTGGGTGTGATGGGTCCAATGAACTTGACCTTCTTTTGACCTAGAATTCCTCTATTCTCGAAGTATCATGGGAATTGATTATTTGTTTCATGCCTTGGAGAATTTTTTTATTCGAAATCCTCTAAATAAATTTATTTGAATTCTTAAAAAATTCTTTAAATCCGTGCATTCTTCATTTTTCCGCAACGAGGTTGTGTTTACTTCTGTTCAAATTCCAAACTTTTTTGCCTTTTTTAGAAAAAAATTTGCAATAGTTACAAAAGGTTTTTTTTCTCGAAAAAGCCTCGTTTTATGAATGCAGTTTTTATCGATGGTGGTCCCACCAAAGGAATGGATAGAAAAGTTGTTTTCCCGAAAGCTGCCTTTTTTTCCGGAAAAAAGTCGATTTAATTCGAACATCGAGAAGCGGTGTAAAATTATTCGAAAAGATGGGAAAGCGATGAATACTAGAGACACATAGAGTGTGGAATATTGAGAGAAGAGAAGAACATTAAACGGCCTAACGGAAATGCACAGAGACAAATAAAATAGAGAAAAGTCTGAAAACAGCTGAAACATAAAAGAGAAAATTGCCCAGAATATAAAAAGCAAAAATTTAATAAAGAGGAAAACGATTAAAAATTAATGAGCCGGAAACGAAGCTCAGAATAAAAAAGAAGAAAAGCAAGAAAACCGGAAAAAAACCTTTTGTATGTGGCCTACATGTCTCAGAACCTAATCAACCCATATGACCCATTTTCAAAGTTTTATATTACACAGCTTTTACAAAATGCGAGTCTCGTTTTTTAGATGTTTTTTTTCCTACGGTTGAGTTTTCTTGCCTATAAGCTCAACGCTTTTCTTCCACATAGCCTTTCCTCTCTTTCGGTCCTTATTTTCTTTAATGATATTTTCTTCCATTCGAGGCTTCTTCCGGTTGCTGTTAGCACGCTTCTTTCTCCTTTTTGTTTTCGAATTTTTTTCAGGTCTTGGAAATCCATTTTCTCAAAGTTATCTCCAAATAATTTTTCTTCTTTGATTTTATAAAAGGATCTTTAAGTATTTTCAACTATACATTTCATTACTTAATATTATTTATTTCATATTTAATATTTATTACTTACTATTTATTTGGTCAGCTCTTTTTTGGACCTTACTAACTAATTAATCGTTAAATTAGTTAAACTCAACTTTCTGCGTTGTTGCATGTTTTCGAAGAGAAATGATACCTATTTACTTGTCAACATCCGAAAAATTCAGTTATTCTTTGAATAAGAACTTCAAAAAGTTGAATCGAGGTTGATGGGTAAATTTTAAAGGTTTTTTTCAACAGTTAATTTTTATGAGTGTTAAAACATGCAGTTATTCTTTATCATTCAAGCGATGTTACTGGAGGATAATCTGATGTGCGTAGGAGCAGAAAAAAAGGAGTGAGGGCGTGAAACTTCTTAAGTTTCTTTTGAACTCTCACTAGCAAAAAAAAGAGAGCAGAATGAGGGAAAATGCTGCAATATTCGCTAGTTTCTTCTCACGATAAGAGGACGCGTGTTCGTATTAGAGAGTTGGTCTGAATGCTTACGTCAGTCCTCACTTCTTTTCTGTATTAGGTGGAAGGAGTGGCTAGAAAATATCAAAGAAAGAGAAGACAAGAAAGAGCTGGGTACACTTCTGAAGAGAGATACAGAGAGAAAGAGGAAGACGAAAAGACAGAAAACGAAGAGAGAGAGAAAGAATGAGAGGGAAAAGAGAGAAAAAGAGAGGGAAGAAGTATGTGAAAAATTAAAAAGTGAGAGAGATATACTTGTTTGTAGAGTCGAACATCAACCCGTAGTCGAACATCAGAAATAGAATTATCACAATCGTAAAAATTTTCTTCTTGAGCTTTTTTCACAAGAAAATCAAAAGGCTTTTGAAGAGTGGAGCAAAAGAGAAAAAAACAATGGATAGTTAAAGTATGAGAGAATCGAAACGCGAACAGGAAAAAGAGTCCGAGTTGGAAAGATATAACATTATACAAAGAAGACATAGTTTAGTCTTCAAACTCTAAGTTATACACTTTTGACCAAGTCGTTGTAATTTTCACTACTTATAATACTTTTTTGCCGTTAGGAGAATCATAGTAAGTATGTGTGGTTCTTTTTATTATTTACCGGGTGACTAAGCGTTTTCCATTGTGTCTGTCTCTTCATTTTCTCAGCCCCCTCTATCAACTTTTTTCTCTTTATTAGAATCTCTTTCTCTCCTAACTTCTCTCGCTCTCTCTCTTTCTCGCTCTCTTTTCATCTTTATCTCTTTCTCTTTTTTATACTTTTTCTTTCTTTGTTCCTCTCTTTTTGGTTCTCTTTGAATCATTTTCTGTCCATCTGTCTGTCTTCTTTTCATTCTCTCTCTCACTATATCTCTCATTCTCTCTCTCTCCCTCTCCCTCTATCTCTCTCTCTCTCTCTCTCTCTCTCTCTCTCTCTCTCTCTCTCTCTCTCTCTCTCTCTCTCTCTCCCCTGTCCCCTCTCAAGTCCATTCACAGCGTTCGTCAACTTTCTCATCTCGGAATTGTGCGATGTGTGCCCGTCTTCATGTACGTATTCCACGATCATATTAAATTGTTCCTAATTTGACTCTCCATTTGGCAGTCAAAACCAAATAGAAGAATCTAGTGTAAGGTACAGAATAAATAGTGAAGAGGAAAAGAGAAGAAGTTGAGAGAAATATACGATAGAAATATAGAGAAAAAGATAGGGTTAATTTTTAAAAGAGATGGTTAGAGTGAAAATAATGAAAAAAGAGAGGGAATATGTAAGGAGAAGACTGATAAAGAAAAAAAGTATTTAAAAAAGTTTTAGAAAATATGAAGTAGGAATTGAGATAATACAGGGTGGCCCATATACTCGGCAACGCGTTTACAAACGTGTATCTCAGTGCATAAGTGAGCAAGAGTGTTCAAATTTGTACATTTATCAGCACACATTAATAAAAACATTGGGTCAAAAAACCATTCAATTCGGTCCCCTTTGGCACGAACGACCACTCCTCCTGCAGGGATTTTTTTAGAGACTCCAGATTCGAGTGAGGATGAGCATTGACTTTGCTCTCAAGGTAGGACCACACGGAATAGTCCAGCGGATTGAGGTCGGGCGATGAGGAGGGCCATTCTGCGCTGGAGATAAAGTCTGGAAAATGAGCCTTGCACCATGCCTGTGTTCCGATAGCCTTGTGAGCAGGCGCAGAATCTTGCTGGAAGACCCAAGGTGTATTACGGTAGTGGGAAGCAGACCAAGGAAACAATACTTTTTGAAGAATATGCTGGTGGTAGTATTCCTGGTTAATTTTGACTCCTGGTTCGACAAAAACAAGAGGAGTTTTGCCGGTGGCGGACACTCCGGCCCAAACCATGACTCGTGCAGAATGGGAAGCTCTATGAACGATTCTACCTGCTTCATTAGCTGCCTGTGAGTCCCGAGCAAGCACTCGCACATTTTGAGGGTTGTAGGCCTCTTCCACAGTGAACAGCTTCTCATCCGAGAAGACTGTCCTAAGGTGAGAATTGTTGCGCGTCCGGAGGATTAGAGCGCGGCACTTTTTGAGTCTCTCCTCCTTGTTCTTCAAGGTTAGAATGGCAGCCTTTTTAGTACGATTTGGGGTGAGCCTCAAATCCTCTTTAACGATTCTTTGGAGAGTCGTACGTGATAAGTTCATTTCGGAGGCCATTTTGTTCATTTTGTTTTTTGTTCATTTCGACCGACTCACTTCCTCACGGCCTCAATCTTGTTAGGGGTGCGCACTGATCGAGGACGACCTCTTCGGGGCAAGTCAACAAGTGTACCGACCTGTTCAAACCGTTTGATTGTTTTCCAGACGAGATTGCGAGAGACGTTCTTTTTTCTTTTGAGAATTGATCGAAGATCCTTAGCGATGCGCGTATTTGATCGACCAAGTTTGTGCAAGTCCACAATCACAGAGCGTGCTCTATGAGCGGCCACCATTCTTTTGAGAATTGATCGAATGCAATGAAATTTCTATTATGTAATAAAAACACATGTGAAAAGAACATATGTAAAAATTGGAGCTCAACGTTCACTGTGAATTGAATTATAAACGCCGAAAGATTGGTTGCCGAATATATGGGCCACCCTGTAAAAAAGACGTGAATTACAAACTGAATATTGAAAACAAGAGAGACTGTTTCAAAAGTGATACATAGAATCTCCCAAAAGTGATACATAGAATCTACAAAAGTGATACATAGAATCTCCCCACGCATGACCGTAATTGCTCTGTTTTGCTCGTGAAGAACGTGAACATAAAATAGATAAAGCATTAATTAATCGACGTGAATTTTATGTGTGGGAAAAATTGCTTTGAGCAATGAATTCATCGAAGAAGAAAAAGCATTGAGAATATAATGAAGTTGAGGGATAAACTATGACTCAGTGAGTGCGCTTCTCCTATTTTATTCATTGTCATCTTAATTATCATGTTAATTTTCATGTTGATTGTCATGTTAATTGTCATGTTAATTGTCATGTTAATTGTCATGTTAATTGTCATCACGGTTCACTGCCTTTGAACTGTGTTATTAAGAGATTCAAGGAATTCTTTGAGCTTTTGCCGTACAAAAATGTTCTTCACATAATTTCTTTCTTTTTTTTTCTGTCTCCGAGCTTCTTCTTCTCTTGCTCTTCCAAATTTTCTCCTTTTCTCCAAATCAAAAAATGTGGAGAACAAATGTGAAGAATGACTCTTAAAGAAACAAAAAAAAGGTATCCGTACTTCTGAGCAGAAGAAAAGAAAATAACACGACAAAGTGTACCATCTGTAAGTATTCATAACTCTGATTTTTCTTTAGGAATTCATAACCTTGATTCTTCAAGAAAAAGCAGAAGACAGGACAAGGCAAGAGAGAAAAAGTAGGAACTCGGGTTATCTCAGCAAGGCAAGCTCTCAGGAGATACCTCAGTTACTTATCCTAATCACGCCATCTCCATATCACATCTTCGCTACGAAAAGTTCTTCTGCACTCGTGCAAATAACTCACTTTTCTCTTTTCTTGAATCGCCACTTAATATGAAGCAACTTTCTCTGTTTGGAAATCTTTCTTACTGCCTCTCTATCTTCAACTCACTTTCTCTCGCTTTTCTCTCTATATCTGTCTCCCTCTCTCTTTGTGTCGCTCTTTCTCTCTCTCTCAGTTCAAAAAATTGCTACATCAGTACTCACTCACTTTTCTGCTTTTCTGCTCACAGGCTAGCAGAACAGAAACTTGATATTGTATTGCATAGATGCCGGTTTTTACTACATATTCCCAACGGGTTTGAAAAGGGAGGGAGGGGGGTTTCGAGAGCTATGCGTATTCGAAGATAGCTTTCGGCGAGCTGCTCTCGAGTTTGAATGGGAGGACGTCGGACGATCAAATTACTAACCATTTAAGCGAGAGAGCCGCCGATTGTCTTCTTTTTGCTTTCGCTCCTATCCGTTACTCTACTCTGTACTTTGGACCCTAAGCCTATTTTATATTTCTTTCTGGCGAATTTACGCAATCGACGCTATCTTCCTTCTATGCTCATGATATTATATAACACACAAGTAAAACGTTCCACCCGGTCGATTCTTAAATAGGCTAGTTTTTTCTCTGTCTCTCTCTTTGTCTTTCTCTCTCTTTTTCTCTGTATTTCTCTCTGTTTCCATCTCTCGCTCTCTCTCTCTCTCTTCCTCTTGCTTTATTTCTCTCTTTTCTTCTCTTTATCTATCTTTCTCTTCCTATCTCAAGTGTTTCAGATAGTAATTTTCGCAGACGTGTTCTGTTGAAACAGAGAGAATATTCATTATCTTGGATGGGGTCGCGTTCTTCTCATCCGAAACTCGTTAACTTTTCCAGCCTTTTTTCTGGAATAGTCGGTGAAGTGGTGTTGGAATCACTCGAAGGGGCCAGCGAAGCAACTGAGGGTGGAATCACTCGAAGGGGCCAGCGAAGCAAGTGAGGGTGGAATCACTCGAAGTGGCCAGCGAAGCAAGTGAGGGTGGAATCACTCGAAGGGGCCAGCGAAGCAAGTGAGGGTGGAATCACTCGAAGGGGCCAGCGAAGCAGGTGAGGGTGGAATCACTCGAAGGGGCCAGCGAAGCAAGTGAGGGTGGAATCACTCGAAGGGGTCAGCGAAGCAAGTGAGGTTGGAATCACTCGAAGGGGTCAGCGAAGCAAGTGAGGGTGGAATCACTCGAAGGGGCCAGCGAAGCAAGTTAGCTTGCAATGAACCTTGACAGTTTATCATCCACTCAAGAGTCCACTCTTAAATATTTGTTTTCCTTGCCATTGTAATAATTATTTTCTTCATTATCCTCTTTTTTGCTCTATAGTGAAAGTTTTTCTTTGTATTTTCTTTTTCTCTATAATCAACTTCTTTTAAAGGAATTTTTTCCAGATCTAAATTTCTATTCCTGCTCTCTTTAGTTATAATATATTTCTTTTTTATCTCACTATCTAATAACCCAATAATCTACTTTCTTTTTCGATTTAGCTTTACTCTTCCTTCGCTTTCAAAACCCACGTCTAGTAATTTTTTTGCTACCATTTCTTACTGCAAAGAACCCTTTTTTGTCATATTAATTCAAACTGATCTCTAATATGTCGGCTTATCCAATTATGAGTCTTCATTAGAAAAAAAACTTCCTTGTCCTATTCGCCTTCGTTCCACTCTTAATTTGCCGATAGAGAGCAAGAGAGAAAACAGAAGATAGAGAGAAAAGTGAGATATATATTTACATATATATATATATATATATATAGAGAGAGAGAAAGGAAAGTAAAGATAGTGTACGGGAGAAAAAAGGGATGGAGAGATGAAAGAGGGAGGGAGAGAACGCTTGGAGAAGCAAATTAAGAACAAAGAAGAATTTGAGTCTTTGCACTTTTAGAAGAATTCCCCTAGCTAATGCAAAATAGGGTTTGCGTGATAAGGTTAAGTAGCTCAGGGAATTCCTTGTCTAGTTTAGATTTTCCTGGTTCTTACCCTTTTTCGCTTCTGTGCTTTGTCCTTAACGCGAAAAAAATGTTATGAATATGTAAAGATCGGAACACTTCATCATTCTCTTGTTTCTGCTCGCATTTTTTCCCTTTTTTCAATAGTCGTTCTTTTGCTCTATTTTTTTATCTTCTTTTTGAATTTAGATGTTCTTCCTCTCTTTTAAAACTATCTATTAATATTTCTAAATTTTTACTATTTCTTGTACTTCCCTCGCAGTATCTTCTTTCTTTGTTATCTGGCAGTTTTTTCATCTCTTTCGTTCCTCCTTCCGTCTAGGTTCCCCTATTCCTGCGAGCTTCCTTCTTCTTCTTCATTGGTCCGTGTGTGTCTTTTTTACGTCTTCCGCGAAAGGAAATTGTGCAGTTCGCATATCAGTACGCATAACCCGATCTTCCTCTTGCTTGTTCTCTCCTTACCTGCAAGGTAACCACGCATTGATGTATTCTGAATTAATCATACGTGGTGGGCAGGTTGAAATCTTCTTTTCTAGAAACGTAGAAACATGTAGTATTTATTCGAAGTCATTCAAATATCAATCATTCAATTATTTACCCATTCATTCAGAGTTCTGCAACGATGTTCTCAGAATTCTTTTTTTTTGCAGTATGAATTCATAAATAATGCATTTCTCTTACATGATTTTTGCTTTGGTTGCCATGAAATTCTTAGCCCTTATTTCAAATGAAATACATACAACATTTGATTTCCTCCAATTTTTTGTTCAAGCAAATCCAATAATTTTTCTCTCGACAAAATAATTTTTTGAACTTTTTTGCCTTCAAGAATTTCAGAAATTTTTTAAAGTGAGTTGTTTGTAAGAGAATTTTAGCATTTTCGTGTCTCTCGAATATTAAAAAAGTCAATATGTGTGATTCAGCCGGGATCATAACGATAAGAAGTTGAATAATATCGAGATGTTAACTAATCGCAGAGTTATGGAGGCTGCATTAATAACTTTTTTTGCAAATTAACTTTCTTTCTTCTCTCCGTCCAAATATAATCAAGTGCATACAAAATGTAAATTTAAAAAATATCATAATGAATAGAGGAGGAAAATCTTTTTTCCCTTTTCCGCTTGAAAACTTAATTTTCATGCTTATTTCAGAGAGGCTTTCTGACTTCTTCGACTAATGATGACTCTTTTTTCATTCGATAATTTTTCATGTTCGCAGACTTTTCCAAATACAATTTCCCTTTTCTTTGTAAGGAAATGTAATAATTACTAAACATGCTGATGTATTCCCAGTAAGAAATTTGTGTGTTTATGTCTATCTGTACATCACTGATTGTTTTCGCAATTGTAAGAGAAGTGAATTAAAACCTTGCCTTAGGATGACACGAGGCCCCGATAATGGAAGCTGTCCCTATCTTCCAACTCATCCCATCGCCCGTTTCTCATCTCTTTTCAATTACTTCGTGAAATTCATTTCTGTATTACTCCGTTTCTCACAGACCTTTTTTTTTATTAACTTTCGACTTATAAATTGTTTCTGAATTTTTTCCCTCTAACGGTTTGGTTGCTTCTTACATGAGAGACTTCGGAAAAATTCCTTGCTTTTAGAATCTCAAAATCCAGATGAATGTCCGTCAACCATAATTGAACAAAAAACTACTAATAATTGTCGTTCAAAAAGTCGTTCAAATACTAAAAAGTTTTTTTAAAGGGTGACCAATAAGTAAAGAGACAAAAATTCGAATTGATGCAGTAGTTACTTTGAAATCGGAAATGTTTGCTTTTATCAAATACTTTTTTCTATTTCACATCTTGCTTATGAAGTTCCGCAGTGCTTGAAAGTGGGAGAGTACAACCACAATTTTGGATTAGTGGGCTGGCACTGAGTCCTGCTTAAAGGTCCAGTTGATTTCCTGATAGCGAGTCTCACTCCAAGGCCCGACGACGTATCTGAGAACCTTCGTTTTATAGAAGTTGGCTTGAATTTTCAAACCTGAATCAACGAGAACCAACGGTGGTTTGCCGGTTGCGCGGACTCCGCCTTAAACCATAAGATATTGAGGTTCACTTATTCTCTGGACGATAATTCCATTCTCAATACCTTTTTGACGATTCTCTTTCGTTCTGAGAATTTTACATCTGCAAGGTGAAATTTTCTCATAGGTATAAAGAGTGTTGAGATGCTAGGCCCGGGCCCTTCGGTGCAATAGAAGTTTAGAGCGTTCTTGACGTAGACGAATCTGTAGATCATCTAATCCATGTCGTTTTTGCAGCTTGTAAGGACGCATATGGAGGCGTTTTATCACGATCTCTCGAGTTGTTTTACGAGAGAAACGGTAAGATAACACAAGCTTTTTCATGGATTGCCTGGTATTGCGGGCGATTCGCTTCCAAAGGATGTTGATCATGCTTGGGATGGTAACTGTTGAAGAACGACCGCTTAGTGCGCGGTCGTAACGTAGTTTTTGTCCAGAAACCGAGTAATAGTGCTATATACTGTTGCCAGAGGAGCTTTGAGTATTCGCGCAATGTCAGCTTTCTCGTGGCCATTTTGGTGCAACGCCGTAATGGAAGTACGAAGGGGACTTGGCTTCACCATGTCTAAGAGCATGGAGCTAGAGCTATGAAACTTATAGCAAGAATATACCGCTAATACATCTTCTACATGGATGAATGATAATAAAATTCAATCAACTGATGGAGCGTTAGAATTCAACTTTTCACTTTGCAAAGTAATTTTCTGCAAAGTGATCCCGTTGAACGCTCCAATGTCTCACCACGAATTACCTTGAAAAGAAAAATGGACTACGGTATTATTTTATAATAAATTTTACTGTTGGACGTAATTTTCACAGAAAAAATCGTCGCTTTGTCTTAGAATGCATGTGTTCTTTCTTTTTACCGTAGTCAATGTTTCTTTTCACGGTTATTCGTGGTGAGACATTGGAGCGTTCAACGGGATCACTTTGCAGAAAATTACTTTGCAAAGTGTAACGTTGAATTCTAACGCTCCATGAGACGTGCATGAGAGCGCTGGGAAATTTTGTCTCTGTACTTACTGGTCACCCTGTAATCAGGGTCTACCATGCGTATAGTACGTTGTGAATCTAAATCTAGCTTTAAACTTTTCGCATTTTCTTTTTTGTCTCGCTTTTGATACCTCTTCCGTATGAATTTTTAGTTTTAAAAAAAATTATAATCGGTTGATCAGCAAAGCAACAATGCATTTGAAAAGTTCAGTTGAGAGCACGAAAGCTAGTACAGGCAGTTTTATATTAGGGGGCTGATGCTTAGAGCTAAGCCAGCTTGCGGTAAAAAATATAAGCATCGTTTTCTCGCTTGAATATCTCATAATTATTACTTTAAAACTTGTACTCTATAATTATTGTTCTTAATACAAGTTTGCTCATGAAGGAAACGGATTTTTGAGTGAATTTCACCTATTCTGTTAATTATGGGTTTTCTTTCCACACAGTTGTTCTGAAATTATTTGCACTGGTTCTAGTAACAATTGTGAGGAGGTGGTGTGATTTTAAATACATGTACACAAAATTTGTATGATTGGGACTAATGGAGACTGTATGAATCGACAACAAGTCAAGAAAGGGAGACATTTTTTCATGCGGTCTCTTTCCTAAGCCGTACGGCCTCGTCAGCATACATTCTAAATAAGCCTAAGCGAAAAAATCTGTGAAGGGCGTTTAACAAACTGTCGTGTAACAAAGTGTCTTGTAACAAACCGTCGCGATACCGTTCATTTGTCTCACGGTGAATCGCCGTAAAATGTCAATGTAAAACGGTTTTCAAAGCAGTTGTTTGGTAATTGATTGTTTCTTGTTAGAATGTTCTGTCTTCCTTCAATACATTGGCATTTAACGGCAATTCTTGGTGAGACAAAGGAACTTAAAAACTCTCTTCATATGTTACAAAAAAGTACTTTTTGGTTTTAATAGTCATATCATCGGACGTGAATGAGAATATTTTGAAGCAAATGTGGTTATATTTAAAGTTTTTCGTTGCAGATGGAATCTTGACAGAAGAAAGGTGACTACCGAAGCGTCACACGACGCTGAAGACAGCGGGTCCTTAACACTAAACACAAAGATCCCTCCGAGCACCAACCTTCTCAGAAACGGTTTTGGTTCTCATAATGTTTGCACTGGAAACGTTAGCCTGTTTCCATTAGATGTTTTCTAAGATCAAATTTTAAAAAAAATCATTTAAAAAAATCATAGTCTGCCTATTTCTCTTTTTTTATCAATCTCATAAGAGGAAAATTACTTTCAATCCAAAGTCATTAAACAATTTGAGATTAATAATAATTTCCACGGTTTTTTGCCGGAAAATCATGATATAAATATGTAGTAATGTAATGTTTTTCACAAGGTTCAATTAACGAAAAATTCTCTCAGAATTTGATTCGTCAAGAGACACATAGTCGTCATAACCATTTCACTGAATGAAAACTGACCGTACCATCATTCTTAAATTCCTTTCTTTGAAGTAAATCATTTAATTGCAGATTTCCTCAATATAGCTGAAGAAACCATACGGTTTTCCCGCAACGAAAACCATGAGTACGGTAGAAGACGTGGACGTGAAGCATTGGGCGTGGGACTTGGCTGTAGGCGGCGTGAATCACTCCATTCCCGGCAACGGAGGCGATGACTGCAAAATGGTTATTTTTGCTTTCTCTCTACTCCTACTGCAGTTTTCATATTATAGACATGAAATTAGAGAAGTTAATTGCAAAAAAGAGAGATTTAGCCCATCAAGTATAGTAGATACCCTTTACAAAAGGGCTGTATGTATTAGTCCATGTCAGGCAAAATTTTGGGCTCTTCGAAAAGGGGAGGGTCATTACAGAGTGCTTATTGAGTACAAAGGCTGTTAGGAAGAGGTTTTCGAGTAAAGAAGGTATATCAGTTTCACCTATTAGTTGAGTCTTGTATACTATTGAGCGAGGCTGAGCATATACTAAATTTTTTGAACCGTAGTTAGTAATGAGTGTGTACCGGAATATATCAAACTCCAGATTTGGTTTTCGAAAAGTTAAAATCGTAGTCTAGAAATTAGACATGAGTGAACTTATGATTTTAATCCTTGTTTTTCTCGAACTTTAAATGATATAAAAAACAAAAAAACTGATTGATTCTGGTCCGTGCAATTTTGTTTCCAAACCTGAGCTGGAAATTTTTTATTGCTATCTAATGAATCGGTTAGAAACAGAGCGTTTATTATAAAAGGGAAACTGTCGCCTTCCAGTTCATGCCGTATTGGCAGAGGATGGCGGAGACGGCGGTGGTCCTCCCCCTCTGCTGCAGCTATCTATGGCACACTCTTCCTAGTCTCAGCACGGACTTCCGCACGTCAGTAAAGCTTTTGATTTGGGAAGGAAGTCTGTCAAAAGCTAACCCTTCTACTTTTTCTTAGTATGGTTCCATCGTGACAGGGTTATATGTATACATATGTCGAACCCTGATGATTAGGAGTCAAGAGATATATACATAGATTTGATTATGTTTAGGAGCGGCAAAGGTACAATTAATTAATTAATTAAACAATTATTAATCAATCAATTTAATGTAACATTCAGAAGGGCCAATCGAGTGAAAAATGCGTTGTAAACAATATATGTACATCTACATGGTTTGATGAAACATTTCATGTATTATACATGGAATGTTTCATCAAACCATGTAGAATATGGTACATCGAACATTTTATGAGAAAAAAAAATTATATAATTGGAAACTCTTTGACTACCAGAAAAGAAAGTAAACAAAAATTTTTTCAGCCGAGCCAATCCAACATCCCGGTACACTGTCCTCACGCTTTACTCTCTGGTCTTCGGAGCGGAACTCGCTTTCAAAATGATCTCACGGTGTGTCCCTGAGTTCTCATAAGCTACACTGTTGTCTCTCTTCCTATCTCTTTTTTCTCTCCCCTTTCCTTCTCTCCCTCGACCCCATTCTCCATCTGTATCACCTTTTCAGAAACATACTTCCTCATATATACACGCATATGAAAGAGCCATCCTCACCTGGCGAAAAGACAATTCCAAACCCAAACCTTTCATCCCTAACTTCATTTTCCCTCGTCTCCCATCTTCTCCTCAACCACTTATGGCCCAAACTATCCGCCACCCACCTAGACGTTATGTCCAACTCAATTCTCAATCTAACTTTCGTCATTCTCATGTTAACCGATCTCCATTTCAATCAAACTAAGTAATGATCTCCGGTCGCTTGCTCATAATTTTAAATGTTATTTTGCCAACGTTCGTTCTTTAGTTAACAAGATAGGAGACTTGCAACTTCTACTCTCTGAGAAATTCTCTGTTATTGCGATATGTGAAACGTGGCTTTCCAACTCATTTCCCGACTCTTTCCTCCTCTCATCGTTCTCCTCTCAATACTCCATTTGTAGATGTGATAGAGAGGGACAAACTAGTGGTGGGGGAGTTTTGTTCTTCATAGCCTCAACCCTTTCCCATGAAGTCATTCTATCCCAGACTATTAAAAACTCCTATGAAGTATTAGCGATTGACATCGATATCAAGTCCCACATAATCAGATTCGTCGTTGTTTATTGTGTTCCTCATATTGATGCACAAGGCAGCAATAACTTGATCAAACTCCTAAGTGACCTTGTGACTTGTAATCATCCGTGTGTTATTATAGGTGATTTCAATCTTCCAGATATTAACTGGACTTCTACTCCAATTACTTCTCTAACAAACTACTCCAAAAATTTCCTTGATTTCTGTGCGACTACTAAAATGACCCAGTACATAAAAAGACCTACAAGAGGTATAAATATTCTTGATCTTCTCCTGTCTAATAGTCCCAAAGTGGTAAAAAACTCACTTGTAACCCCATCTTTTAGTTCTTCTGACCACGAGTCAATAACATTTGAGTTGTCCTTATTCTATGAGTTTCCCTTATATTCTTATAGACTCAATTTCAATAAAATAAACTACGAAGTTTTACTCTGTTTCTTATCTAACTTAGACTGGACTTCCATTTTAAGTCTAAGCGATGATACCAATAGCAAGTATGAATTGCTATTATTGGTATTAGACAGTTGTGTGACAGAATTTGCTCCTCTAGAGAAGGTGAGTCTATAAACTCACGCTTCTCTTCCCTCTCATATAGAAAGAGCTAAGCGTAAACGCTTTCACTTGTGGAAAAAATACCTCTCTAGTGAACTTGTTGCCGATTATGAGTTATATGTTAGAGCTAGTAAAAAGTGCAAGAAGTATGTAGATAAATTTAATGGTAGCCTTGAAAAATTTATTGTGAATAGCAAGAACAAAAACTTGTTTTTCAAATTCATTAGAACAAACACCACAGAGAAGCAGAATGGTGTTGATATATTACTAGATGAGATTGGTATTACTATGACTAAAGATTTAGAAAAAGCTAATCTTCTTGCTAGAACATTTCAGAAATGTTTTACTAAAGATAATGGAATACTTCCTCCTTTTGAACCCTCTCCTATCAAAACAATATTGGATCCAGAAACACCATTATTTAAACGTCATGAAATCTGTGATCTAATTGAAAAGTATCCAATCTCCTCTTGTAGTACTCCAGATAATTTAAACATGCTCTTTATAAAAAAGATTGCCGTACCTTTATCCATCCCTCTTGAAATCATATATAACGACTCCTATCAGAAGGCTCAGATCCCCCAAAGATGGAAACACTCTATAGTGACTCCAGTCAAAAAGAAGCCCCCTTTCAACAGCCCATCTAATTATCGCCCAATTAGTATAACTTCTCTCTTCTGTCGTATATTCGAAAAATTTTTATCTAAAGAAATTGATAATCACTGTAAAAGAAATGATATTCTTCATGATGACCAGTATGGCTTCCGTCGCAAGAGATCCATAGAACAACTTATGCTCTTATTTCTAGACGAATGTACATCAGAGATTGATAAGAAGAAATTTACAGATATAATTTACTTCGATTTTGAAAAGGCTTTTGATAAAGTTTCTCATATTAAACTTATCCATAAACTCAAAGAATATCAATTTCCAATTAAGATAGTTTCTTGGATAGAAGAATACTTAAGTAACAGAACCTATCAAGTTAGGGTTAGAGACGCACTTTCCGATAGCTTCACTGTGAGCAGTGGAGTCCCCCAGGGCAGTGTTCTCGGCCCATTACTTTTCATCATTTTCACTTCAGATATTGTTTCTAAAATTTCCTCTTCTTCTTGTAAAATAAAGGTCTTCGCCGACGATATGAAAGTATATAAGCACTTGTCTTCTAATGACTCTCATACTCCTTTGCAAAACGCTATAGATTCTGTTCTTGATTGGTCAAAAGCTTGGCAATTACCGTTATCTCTTCCCAAATGTAAAGTTTTAAGAATAGGTCCACAACAACCCCGTCGTTATCCTTACTCATTGAACGGATCCAACCTTGAATATTGTCATGAGATCCGTGATTTAGGTTTCATTGTAGATAATAGATTAAACTTTTCTTCTCATTGCTCTATAATCGCATCGAAAGCCAAACGTAAATGCTATCTCATTCTAAAAGTTCTCAAAAGTAAGAGCACGAAAGTGCTCATTGATGCCTATAACATTTATATTAAATCTATTCTTCAACATTGTACCACTGTCTATTCCCCCCATTTCGTTAAAGATATTAGAAAATTGGAAAACGTCCAAAACTTTTTCACTCGCCGAGTTTTCTATCGCTGCTTTGGTACTGATTACATAAACATGCCAAACAGTCAAATTAGAAACAAAAAATTAGGCCTTCTTTCATTGGAAAGCATAAGAGAATCGAACGATTTGAGTTTACTTTTAAAACTAATAGGGGGAAAAACAACTCTTTCAGACAGAAAACCCCATTTCTATAATTTAAAACAATCCGCGACACGTGGATCTAACTTCAAATTACATTTTCGTGCCCCGAAAACAATTTGTCGTATAAATTCATTCGCAATAAGATCTGCTCGTCTGTTTACTGAATTAAATTCAAGTGTTTAGTATTTATAATATTGTTCCGCTCAATGTGTTCATGTGTTCAGTTGTAATGTTTATGATCTAATGTTTGGTTTGTTCCTTTAATGCTTATTATCTTCCAACTTGTTGGAATCACTATAACCCACATGATGTTTGTGTACTATCATTGTATATTATATGAACAACATGTAATAAATAAATAAATAAATACTTCCTGCCCCGAATCAAGCGGTTGAGGTCAATATTTAGTTCATTGTTTCACAAAAGTCTTTACGATTCTCTCCGAAAATCACACGAAAGGTTCCAGAATTTATTTTGCTTTAGATTTATCTATTCATTCAGCATGTTTTCTTATTTTGTTACAACTATTAGTTCAACAAAACAAGTCAGAGATGGAAAAAAACATTGATATGGACTGATGTGATTACAGCACGGCGATCTTCTTGATGAACCCTTGCCACATCACGACAGTACTGCAGTTGGCGCTGCTCTCAATGGACCCTTCCCAGCCACTCACATGTCTCCTCTTCCGCCTCCAACTCTACTTGATGCCCGGCGCTTTCTTCGCACTCAAGTTCCCCATCCTCAACACCCGTCTGGTGAGAATAAACCAACGATATTGTGTGAAAAGAACATTTTGAGCATAATCGTACAGACTAGCAAGTGGGTAGTGTAACTGGTAAGGAACTTGCATACCAGTCAGATATATTTAGAGAGATGCCTGGGTTTCTAGGTTCAATTCCGCACCGTTTACTAGTTTTTTCCGTGTTGTTTATGCCTATATGCTTCATTAAGATACTTCGCTTGTATTCAAAAACTTCATGTAAAAAGAACTTAGGTTTGATTATAAGGGACTCAAGGGATAATGTGAAATCAAAGAGAGAATTAGGAAGTTGATTTCACCTTATTCTGGAAGAGGAGGTAATGTTAAAGAATGAGCGTGAGAGTCAATACATGTAAAATGGGAACAACAAAAGTTTTACGATGGGACAAATAAGAATAAAATTGAATTTTAATCAAGTTTCAATCATGACCTGCCTTTTATCGGAGAATCGGGTAGATTTATCAGCGATTATATAAGATGAAGTATTATCGAGCGCTGTTTCATCGGCAGCGAAAATGTTACCATTACACAACCTAGGACACATTGCGAATCTACATATGTGATAAATCTATGCTAAGAAGGTAATAAGTTGTGAACAGGAATTTTGAATGAGATTTTAACGGTACGGTTCCGAATCTCGTTAGTCATACTTGAGACGAGAAAAAAGAGCTGAGTTATATGAACAACCGTTTTTTGCTACTCAGCTTGGGAACCGAACCCACAAATGCAGAACCAGACTGATTAGGCAATCTCGTAGATAATGAGCAGGCTTAGTCTAGGCAATGCAGCTCTACGGCTAGAAAATGAGAGCTAAGAAGGAAGATGGTATTGCAGCTGCCTGGAGAAGTCTTCATCTACTATGTCCAGCACATTGCCATCGTCACTCTCCCCATCTATCTCATGCATATTCGAGGTTTTGTTCATCTAGTTCAAATTGGCAGTTCATAATTTTAATTTCAAACTAATTCGTTATAGGGACAACTTATTATAGGGGCAAACAATTTATACACCTTATTCATTCGTTTTCCAAATCAGAAGTAACACAATGAGTTCGAATACACATGCAAACGATTTCAGATTGATGTCTGGGACATGACTCGCCATTAAAACTAATTCTCAGTCTATATCGATGAAGGGTGAAACAAAAAAAACCAGAGAGACAATAGAGTAGCCACCTCTTCAAACATTAGGGACAAGAAAAAAGCATCACTTTGAAACTGTGACCGCGAATTAATTTATGAACTAGGTGTGTCAGCTTGGTCACAGAATAAAAAGCTTCAATGGTAATGTTCCCCAGGAGCTTTCGAGCCAGAGCCCACGCACGACTTGTGTTGGCCTCTCGTCAGCATGCTTCTCATTGCGATCTACCATTTCCTACCTCTTCAATTCATGGCTTTGGTAATTCTTACTCGCTCACAATCAAAATTTCTCGCTTTCTGAAGCTCAAAATCTAAGTTTCTCCGTGAACGAGAAAAAGCATGCACGTGTAATTTCATATTAAAATGGAAGCTTTTGACAGTGGAGTTTTTGTGAAATGAAAACTTCAAAGAAACAGCTCCGTAACATAGAAAAGTATTGGTGAAAAGCTCTAAATTTTTTAATTGTTTGATCGACGAGATGAATATTTTTAGCAATCACACAAAAAAGGTAGATGTCTTCTAACCAATGATGTTTCTTGGGGGAAAACGTCTAGAATATTTCAGATAAATTTTTCAAGAAAGTTTTTTGAATGCGATTATGATTAAAGTAGGAAGAATAGATTGCACCAAACAGTGTTTTGTTGCAGTATGCTAACGTCAACCTAAACAACATATTATGCCCGGCCATTTCTGACCCTTTCGGTACTCGATTCTACCGAATTTTCGCCATTGGTCACCAGGTGAGTGGATCATCCAAGAGACGATTCGTAGTAGAGGGTGAAAGCAATCCACGCCTCGGATGAACTTGTTTCAACGAATTTCATTTCATTTCATTTCTTCATTACAAGCACAATGAATTTATTGAGAAAGAATACAAAAATAACATGAAAAAGCATGGAATTTCTTCGTAGTCGCGCTGTTAGGGGTTTGGGGGAGTTAGGGGTTTGGGGGAGTTAGGGGTTTGGGGGAGTTAGGGGTTTGGGGGAGTTACAATACATCAAATTCAATTTATTAGTCCTGAAGAAATGTTTTAGGCAAGATCTTTTTAAAAGGTAAAGCTAATAACTGTTTCTTGAAAAAAGCATTATCTGGTGTACTGACTACTTCAGAATGAGTTCCATACAGATAACACATGTTGAAATAGAACATTTGCTAATATTATGAGGCATAATATGTCTCAATTCATGGGAATGACGGGAAAATATTTGTACCGCAGACAACTGGAACAAATTCATAGTTTGAAGCTCACATTTTTTATGAACACATTTGTGAATGAACAAAAGATCTGAGATTGCGCGACGATACTCAAGAATCTTTAGACCTAACATGGAGATTCTTTCTAAATAGGGAATTCTGGAGTAGCCAGATCTCGAGAGAATTCTTCTATTGAACGATCGCTGAACTTTTTCAACAGATTTCACTAGGCCAGATGATGAAGGATTCCATAACTCGCCAGCATATCCGAGAATTGTTCTAACATATATTTTATAATTTTCCAATTTAAACGCTTTATCAAGATCAACAAGCCACATCGGGGATATAACATCATCGATTATGGGATCTGTAGCGACATGAGACGACTCCACTCCTCAGCGTTCTCTGCCTTCCTTAGGAATTGGGGACCAACGGCTTTGACAAAGTCGTCCCTCCATCTCATAGCAGGGTGACCTTTCGTTCGCTTTGGCCCACGCGGGTGCCACTCTAGAACAGCCCGCGCCCACCGACTGGGGTCGAGCCTCGCAATTCGGCCTACCCAACGCCACCTCCTTTCACGGCAGATTCTGACCACGTCCTTTATGCCCGTCCGACCGCGCACCCACTCGTTAGTCCGCCTGTCGAGTAACGAGCACCCCAGCATAGAGCGCTCCCATCTACGCTGCGCCACAGCCAATTTGTTCTCAAGTCTTTTTGAAAGGGTCCAGGTCTCCGAGGCATAGATTAGAGCGGGCAAGACAGCACCTTCGAAAAGGCGCCTCTTGAGATATTTTATAAGCTGAAGTTAAAAGTGGAGGAGATGTTGATTTAAAGGCTTTGCTAATATTATGAGGCATCATGATATGTCTCAGTTCATGGCAATGATATAAATAGCTTCACTTTTCTAAATTTTTGAAATATTTGAACTTAATTATATATTTACAAGTGATCTATAATCATTCGGTTCCAAGACATTTGACGCAAGCTCACGAATAATTAATATTATCTTTTTTGAGAAGAACGGAAATTTAGAGAGTCATTCAAATATGAATATGAACACTCCATTGACGCGGCATCTGTTTGTTCTCTTTCGGCTTGGAAGTTACTGCCCATAAAAGGCTCACAAATAAAGTCATTCAGCTATTTTTGCTATACTTCGATTGCTCGCGTTCGCATATACATAATTGCTTCAATGTAGGAATGCTTCAAAGATTTTCAGTGCAAGATTCAGTAAAGAAAAACACAAGCTCATTTAATTACATCAGTCTCAAGAAGTGTGAATGCTTAGACATACAAATATTACTTGCTGGCTAATATGTCTAAGCATTCACACTTCTTCAGTATGAATGCTCATACACATTACCCAGCTAGAACATTCAATCCAAACATTGCATATAATTGGTTCAATTCGCGAACTGCCTCGATTCAGTTTCTTCTTGTGCCACTGATTGCCAAGCTGTACTCATGCTTGGCCAATGTCCTAATCTCTGGCCTGGAAACTTGCATGGTCGCCCTCCCTCTCAACGAAAAATGCGACCGTCCGACCATGCTGAGCCTCACTCCAGAAAAATGCGGCTTTGCCGTAGTATGTCAAGAGCGGTCATCGCCGACCACTCCTCTCATCCTGTGTGCAGAGAAAAACGGAAAGGCAGAATGACAAAAAACTTTCTTTTGAGCATCAACGAAACTTCAGTTCACATGTTTTTTTTATTATTTTAAATAAATTTTTAACGGCAAGTTACTCAAGAAAGCATAATGTTTAGTGAAAACCCGCAGAATTGGAACAATGCCCCAAATCCTGTTTTTCCTCTGTGTGTGAAATAACGTAAAGAAGCTCTTAAGATAGCTTGTTTTTTTGTCAGCGATGCAAATTTTGGATTGTGAAAAAAAACTTGAAAGATTGTGAAATTCAATTCGGTTGTGACTTAAATGCATTTAACTTTATGATGGATTTTTCTTACAATATTTTGAATGTATTTATATATAATAATAAAAAAAACACAAAAAGTTCGCTTCTTTAATAGGAATTACATTGGTTTGCAACTGTTTGAGCTTCACACATAACCATATAGGAAGGATTAGCGTTTTGTGTTAGTAACTCATTCTCGCAAAAAATAAAGACAGGCGGCAGCAAGTTTTAATTTCGCTCAACGGAATAGCTTTTGTTTATGTATAAATAACTTTTTTTGGGGGTTTCTAGTTTATTCTATGATATTTTCATTGTTTAGGAAGTTGGAGGGCTCTGAGCGCTGTGTAATATCGTACAGTACACTTCTTCTTTTTCAAAAAAAAATTCAAAAAATGTTTTTGGAAACGTCATTATATATTTCTTAGTATTATTTGAATACTAGCTAGAATTCCGACATTCATAATAATGTCTCTGAAGCATTCTCAATCATAACCCGTCAACATTCCTATCTAACGTTCACAAATTCTTTAGTCTCATGCCATAACAAATCTCGGGTTTCAAGGTTGAGAAAAAATGCAACAAGTACACAAATTTAGGAATTCGTGTGGAAAATATTGAAGTGCAAATAGGTAACCTATATATTTTGTGACCATCTGCTTAGTAACTTACAATTATTTTTTTATTATAAAACCTTTTTTTATTTCATGTAGCAAAAGTTTTCTCCTGTTTTTTGCTATGTAAAAATCATTGTTTGTAAGTATAGATAATGTTGATTCATTCCGAAGGTATGAAAGTTCATTTGCTAAACCGGGTTCTATAATGAATGATAGTGTTATAAAACTTTAACAAGAGATTTAAATTAAGCTTTGAGATTAAGCGAACATTACGCGTTTCATTATAAGCTTCCACTTTATTTGAGTTTTGTTTTCCTTGGTAAAGTTCTCCTCGCTCTTTTAAGAGCTTCTAGCGAGGGTCCTTTTCCTGTTTAGTTGTATATTTCGTATTGCGAGAATCGAAATAAAAGATTTGTGGAATGAAAATTGGCTGTATGAAATGCACACCTCCGATAACTTTGGATGAACCCGAAATTGGGCTTCTCCATAGACATTCTCTTGAATTTTCCGTAATAACTTGAATCCGAGTCTAGCGAGAGTCTGAACGTAGAATCATAGAGAGAGAAATTTGAAAAACAAACAAAAAACCTTTTTTTTTCAAATCGGACTAATTAAATACAAATTACAAAGTGTTACGCCTGAGGGCGTGAGATGATCGACCTATTTATTACATCATCGTCCTATATGATTAATCACGCAGGAGGAGGAGACATGAAAGCCACACCCACATGACCACTATATAAGCCAGGATATTGGGCGGAGCCAGAGAGAGAGAGAGAGAGAAGAGAGTAAGAGGAGACCCAACTCGGCAAGGTCCTTAAGACCTTGCTCTTTGCTTTAGAACCCCTTTTTGTGCGTTGTTTAATTGCCATTATGTAATGTCATATTTATACCGCAATAAACTGATCAATGACTAAACTGTTTGTCTTCGGGGGCATTTCCATGGGCAAAGCACGTTTCCCTCACTGGTAGCAGCGAGTGGTTGACCTAGTCGCGAATAGGTCAGTCTGAGGGCGTGAGATGATCGACCTATTTATTACATCATCGTCCTATATGATTAATCACGCAGGAGGAGGAGACATGAAAGCCACACCCACATGACCACTATATAAGCCAGGATATTGGGTGGAGCCAGAGAGAGAGAGAGAGAAGGGAGTAAGAGGAGACCCAACTCGGCAAGGTCCTTAAGACCTTGCTCTTTGCTTTAGAACCCCTTTTTGTGCGTTGTTTAATTGCCATTATGTAATGTCATATTTATACCGCAATAAACTGATCAATGACTAAACTGTTTGTCTTCGGGGGCATTTCCATGGGCAAAGCACGTTTCCCTCACTAAAGTTTATATATCATAATAATGAAAAATGATATGCTTCTTTTTCAAACATATGCAATCTAGGTTTCTTCACATGAGTTTTGAGAATATAAGATGATTGTAACTTGATGGACATAATCCATAAAGGATATGAACTATTCATTCTTACAAGCCCTTGAAGCCTCCTATAGAAATTTCTTTTTATTATTATGAAATGAAGTTTAACCAGCTCAAAGTCATTGCTATGATTGTCTACAAGTGAGCTTCATGAATTTGAAAATTTTCATTAAGGATTCAGCAATTGTTGCGTTTTATTGAAAAATATTGGAAGACCACTTAGCCTTTTTATTTTATACATTAAAAGAGTACACCAAAAGTCAAAAAGTCCTCTTGAGAAGTCGGATTACTTCATCGTGAGTTTTAAAAGAAGAGAATAAAAGCAAGCAGAAAGACGACAATCCTCATGAAAAAAAAAATTATAAATCGGTACAGGGTGGAAATATCCGACAGTTAAGAATTCTGAAACGATTAAATTATCTAGAGACTTCGTTTGAACTACAGAATGTTCACAGGCTGCAGTTACACAGACTTACTGCGTAATTTTCTCAAACCTCAACACAATAAAATTTTGGAGCAATTATAAAATTCTGTACCATAATTTCCCATTTTAATTGAAAATGGTCACCTTCCTTGATAAACAGGTAGAGCTTCTTAGGATAAACCATTTTGTCATCACCAAATTAAAATAATGTTTCAAAAGCCATTCCGATAAAATTTCTTTTCCTACACTCGTTCACAAGCGCTCAAGCGCCATTTATCTGTATTGAAATCTACATCGGTTGAAAAGGAAAACATTTACAGACTGAATGAGAATGCTTACACAATTTTCTCTTCAATTTCTGTCTTGGTGTGAGCCACGTTCCCTTGATAGAGTAAAGATGAAAGGGCGAAGTAAAGCGTGGGACATCGCCGTCTGTGTGCAGTCGAGGACTAAAAATTTGGCTTACTGAATATAATAATGAAGGAGAGAAAAATATTCGAGTTTTTTGACTAATTTTCTCCTTTGATGCACTATTTTGCAGTTATAATTGACGCCTTCTTTGATCCACGAATCTGCAAACTAGGTTGACAGGCAACTTAAGTAAATTGCTCTTAATTATCTTGTAATTAGGATCGTTTACGCTTTCAAAATCCAATGAATTCCATACTGATAACTGACGAGAAACACATGTTGATATGAAAGACTGATTAATATTATTGGGCGGAATAAGACGCAAAGAATGAGAATGGCGAGAAAAAAGTTCAACAGCTGATATTTTCTATGAATGAATAATATCTATGTCACATTTCTCATGGATACATTTGTGAATGAAGGTAAGGTCAGCAATGGCTCGACGGTATTCAAGAGTTTGAAGTTTTAACAACAATAGCCGCTCTGAGTAAGGAAGTAAAGGATGACCGGCTCTAGCTAGAATTCGTCTCGTAAACGAGCGTTGTACTTTCTCGATAAGTTTCACTAGTCCCGAGGACGTAGGGTTCCAGAGCTCGCTAGGATATTCTAATAATGGTCGTACATAGATTTTAAAGGTAGAAGTCAGAAGAGGAAGGGGTGGCGATTTGAACGCTTTTAATAACATATTCACAACAGAAGAGGCTTTTTTAATTTTCTCATGTATACGTTTACGATAAGAAAAACCATCGGATAATATTACTCCAAGGTCTTTGGCTGATTCACTAGCTAGAATGGTATATTGCTCATATGATAAACATTACGAGAATTAGATGAACCAAGGTGTAAAACACTACATTTAGATAGCGATAAACACAAGTTCCACTCTGAGCACCATGCTGAAACACAGTTGAGAGCGAACTGTGTCTCATTCACAGAAAGAGGGACGCGTCCCATTATTTTAATGTCGTCAGCATATAAGGAGAACTGAATATTGGGAGAAAATACATGTTTAACAGAATCAATGTACATTAAAAATAAAAGTGGACCTAGCGAGGAGCCTTGAGGGACTCCTGATATAACGGAAATAGGGTTGGAAAACACAAAAAACCCAAAAAAAACCCATGTAATTTTAATTTGAAACGTATGTAGTTAGTTTTTGAAGTTTTGAATACGTTGAATCAACTTTTCGAAAGTTTTCCGTGCATGCTTATCCAGTGTTGCAGATTGGTTGCATCACCCTCACTTTTTTGATTCAAAATTTTTCCTTTAGCTTCAGTGAAAGAGTACGGAGGACAGACTTGACAGGAAACACAAGTGCTCACAAAATCAGGTTTTTTTATTTCTAAAAGGTTACTGACGAGTAAGTCGGTGGAATTTAACAGAGGATCACTACACTTCACTGCACATATCCATCAAGATAGCGATGCACGCTGAGCGCACTAGCATGTTCTACAGTAGGACATACTAGCAGTGAAGCATACTATATGTTTTACTTCAAAGAATTGTGTTTTTCACGCAAATAAAACATTATGAGCATTATGGACATGGGTAAAAAGTGTTTTTTTCTCAACACTTATGTTTAAAAAATTCTCTCATTAACTTGATGTAACTCGGTTTGTTGCGGAATATGAACACCTTGAAACTTTACCATTCAACCCGCATTCTCTACGTTCATTGTTCTCGCTTATATTTATTAATGATTGTATGGGGTAGGACTGTGGTAGATTGTATAACTCATAAGGCTTCATGTCTACGGCATTGAGTGGAAAGTGAAAAAAGATAATACTCTACGCTTTGAAATAGAATTTTTTTATTGGCTTTTATGACGGTTGATTGTGTGGAAGGAAGTGAAATTAATAGAAATATAAAGAGAGAACCTGAAAAGACGGAAAAGAGAGGAGAGAAAAAAATAGAGGGAGAGAAAGTTCTGATTGGTTTAGGATCAAATCGCATTCGGAGTCGATAGTTTTGTTCTGTAGTCTTCAGATTGTAAGCACAAATGTTTTGGAACTATTAAAGCTCGAAAAAGTTACAGTCTTGACAAAGATGAGAAACAAACTGTTATTGTATCATTCATTTAATCAATTATAAGAGTTTTAAAGCAAATCTTTGCCTGAAGTTTCTCAACCTCTTCTTTTTCGGCCGATATCCTCATATCACATGTTTATGTCTCGTATCGAATTTAGAAGGAGAAATGTTGCTTTGACAACGCTATTACGTCATCTTTCTCTGTAATTGAACAAGCGATCCTTTTCGATTTTTTGTCATCACTTACTGCCGATTAAGCCTCTTTTGATGGTTCATCTTTCCAAATCAAGCGAATAAGATCTTAATGTGTGTTTTATATTGATAATCTGTCACGCCGTTGAGCTAAATAAGTGAAAAAAATTAAGCGTGCGGTAAGATTTCACTTTTGATGACAAGTGTTGTTTTTAGTTGTTAGAATACAAAAGCAAAAAACTCATTCTCATTCATACTTATTCCTCATACAGTTCAACGATTCAAGCATAACACAATCTTAAAACTAAAGTTAAAAGACCATCTGTTTAGTTTAATGTATGCAGTTCGGTGGAGGTCGAACTTTTAAAATTTTATAACTCAGCGGATGAATTTCATAAACTTATGCATCAACAAGTGGTTGGTGCAGTGCTCGAGGTAGAAAATATCAAATGTTCTTGAAAATAATTTTATTTTCTTACTGAGAACTCTGATAGGGAATGAGTTTCATGCAGATAAACAGGTGAGAGACACAGGTGGGCATATTTAACGGAGAGACTTATGAGTCAAATTTAATAAGAATGACGGAGGTATTTTCAAAAGTAGTTCCAAATAAGAATCTAATGTTTAAGAACGCGATAAGATTCGAAATGTTCCAGATTTATAGAGCTTTTTCTTTTCCTTCTCTTTTTCAATATAATTTTTCTCATTCGCTATATCAATGAAACTCAAAATGATAAAGAAAGAAATCCATCGCACTAGCAAAAATGGCACTCGGCCGGGTAACACGTTACTTTGCAGAGCGACGCTTTGCAGAGCGTTACTTTGCGCCGGACATTTTGCAGAGCGAAACTTTGCATCCAACACTTTGCATTCATAGGTTACCAAAATTTGTCAAAAAAGTTTTGTGGGCGGGGGGCCGAGCGGTAAAAAGGTTTTTTGTGGGTTTTTTGTATGAAGTTGATTCCTTATTACTTTTTCTAAGATTTAATTCCAAGGGAAATAATAGAAAAATTTCAGTTTGCAGTGGAGCGTTATTGGAAGGAATTTTTTAAGAAATTTTTTAACTGTTTCTCTGTTTGAATTGAATTTAATGATAAATGTACTAATTTTCTCGTTCCTTTTGTTGCGCGGGGCCGGGGCGTTTTTCGTACCCCCTGGTGACCTATGTTTGCATCCAACAACGAAAAAGTTTCGCATCCGGCAATTCGCAGTAAATTGTCTTAGCTTTTTTCAGCTATTATTCACTTTTTTCCGCTTAGAATTAGGCAAAAATCACGCTAATGAAGCCGTAAGGTTTAGGCTAAAAAGACCACATGAGAAAATTTCTCATTTTATTAATTTTTTGACAATTCAATGACTAAATTTCTAAATTCCATCCACACTTCGTGAATTAGCAAGAATAGGATTTTTGGAATATTTTGGATGCAAAATTTCGCTCTGCAAAATGTCCCGTGCAAAGTGACGCTCTTGAAAATGACATGGAACCGGCCGGGACCGAACCTCCGCTGACTAACCGGGGCTTGTAAAGCGTTACCAATACACAGAGGTAATGCTCTACAAGCCGCTATTAGGCAGCGGAGGTTCGGTCCCGGTCGAGTGTCATTTTTGCCCGTGCGATGGATTTCTTTCTTTCATAGTCTCAGCGCATCGTTGCTTTTTTGAAAACTAAGATCAAAGATCAAAATGACAAAAATTCATCGTGTTCACTCAAACAAATTAATGTTTCTAGGAGTAAATGAGTTAAGGATTTTCGTGCTATATTGTGTGATCTGTTTCAAAGGGGGGCAGGGGTTTTTTAGTGTGAAAGAAAAAGGGACAGACGCCCGCCGAAAGCGGAAATTTTTTTTCACATAAGGGTCCCCCCTTATGATTTTTTAAACAGAACCCGCCGAAAAAAAATTCACATAAGGGTCCCTCCTTACGATTTTTTAAATAAAAAAATAGAGGCCCGCCGAAGGCGAAAAATATTTTTCGCATAAGGGTCCCCCCTTACGATTTGGAAAAACAGAGGCCCGCCGAAGGCGGGAAATTTTTTTTTCACATAAGGGTCCCCCCTTAGAAGTGAAATTTTTTTTTTCTTATTTTTTCTCACATAAGGGTCTCCCTTACCTTTTTTTCACATAAGGGTCCCCCCTAAAGATTTGGAACACAGAGGCCCGCCAACCGAAGATCTGTCATGACTAAATAACCCCTGAAGGGGGGACAGTTCTTACAGCGGCGATGTTACTTTTTTCTGTGAATTCATTTGAAGATCTCTCAAACGGTAAACTTTTTCGTCTTTTTTGTAATTGCTCGAAAACAAGCGGTAATAAGTCCCAAAATACAATCAGTGTCGTCAGAAGACGTTTTCGCGCACTCTCCGTTGTTCTGTACTGCGAAGTGCAGTGAAAGCCAGCCGGTCCTACGAACAATCCGCTGTCTCCATCATGACAGCCGGCAATACGGAGAATGGACTCCCAAGCAGCACGACTACCATGGTTATTCTCTGATTTATTTTTTTAAATGGTTTTTTTTGCGTTTCTTTTAATAGAGAGTCACTTTTGAAAACAGCCAGGACATGCTATTGAGATATAATACTAATTAAACTACATTGAGCGAGAAATTTCTCGGTGAAAAGAATATAATAATTAAAAAAATAATGTTGAAGGCGCCGACGGAAATCGAACCTTGGCCTTCATTCATCCAAGAAAGAATCGAAATGTGGAATCGACTGATGGCTGAGCACAAAAAGGAACTTCAAGCAAAGGTGAGTGTAGTCTGAAAAAAAGCGAACGAAATTAATACGGCCCGTTTTACACGGGTCAGTAATGAAGGAGATGTCCGGGCGTGGTATAGTGGCGTGGCATAGTGGTAGTGTGATAGACCATTGTGCGAAGAGTCCCAAGTTCGACTCCCACCCGGACAGATCCACCCAAACCAAGGGGGTTAAGAAATGTTGGTAGTGCTCATGCACGAATCTGACTCTCCTCACTACTGCTAATCACACTAGCAGTGATCTAGCAGGCAGCACACTGGTTCTACCAGGATAGGTCTGTCCTGCTTCTCAGGGGAGCGCGTACCCTGCCGCGAGGCGGGAACAAGCGCGAGGAAGAAGAAGAAGAGTAATGAAGGAGATGATGCCTTTTTAGAGACCTTCCAGTGGCGATGAAGAGGTTTTAATGAAAGAGTGGTAAGGGTTTGGTGCAAGTTTTAGGCCTTACAAGTTTTAGGCCCCCCCCCAATATAAATATTCATTTGCCGAAGGCGGAGCTGCCAACAAATGGTATACTGTAACCTTTAACTCTTTTCTCTATGTGAGTTAGCCACAGAGATGAAGTGATCAAGTCTACCGTTTCTCGTTTATTTTTAGTGCTTTGGCAGGTCTATGTTCTTATTTCGATAGCTTTTATTCGCAAAAATCCGTTTTCTCCATCACTTATTTTTCTCAAGTTATTTCCAGTAGTTTCTAGCCAGGGGTTAAATAGTCATGTCAGAACTTCTGTCGGCGGGCCTCTGTTTTTTCAAATCATAAGGGGACCCTCATGTAAAACAAACAAAAAAATTCGCGGGCCTTTGTTTTTTTTTTTATCATAAGGGGGACACTTATGTGAAAAAATTTTCCGCCTTCAGCGGGCGTCTGTACTCTTTTCTTGCACACTAAAAAACCCCGATTTGTAGCCTCTGTCTTTCTCGAATGCAATATAGTAAAGCTGAAATTTTAAAAGTTGTTGAGGTTCCCCAAACAATAAAGATTACGCTGCCGGATGGTAAAACTTTCGATGGCGAGTCTTGGCGGACAACTCCGATCCAGATCGCTGAGAAAATTAGCAGAGTTGGTTTTGTAAAAGTATTCGTTGAAAAAAAACAACTGTAAATTAGAGTATTCCCTACTCCTCGTTGATCTCAAGCAACGGATTTTTATACCGAGCAGAGGAGCGGATTGTTCGTAGAAACATGTGCAAAAATCGTGTCGTGTGACGGGAACCGAACCCGTGACCTTTCGCATTCCGGGCGAATGCTCTCCCCACTGAGCTACACACGCACACATGATAATGCACATTTAAGGCCCATACAACATGCCCCCCTCTCAACACCGAGGTCTCTCGAGGTCTAGGGTCAGAGGTCTAGGCGCCTTTGTTTCCACGAACTAGCTCATGCTCGGGTTTTATTTATTTTTCTCTTTTTTTTTCTTTTTCTCTTTTTATCCTCTATTCTCATCCCGGTTCGGCCCCCATGTAAATTAGAGTATTCCCTACTCCTCGTTGATCTCAAGCAACGGATTTTTATACCGAGCAGAGGAGCGGATTGTTCGTAGAAACATGTGCAAAAATCGTGTCGTGTGACGGGAACCGAACCCGTGACCTTTCGCATTCCGGGCGAATGCTCTCCCCACTGAGCTACACACGCACACATGATAATGCACATTTAAGGCCCATACAACACAACAGCCTTTTCAGGGCGTGTCTCCAGAGAAGTTCATAGCATGTAAGGTATAATATGGGCTAGTGGTGGTTTTTGTTATGTGGAGGCTGAGAATATATAAATAAATTCTATAATAAAATTACACAAGTTATTTCAATACAACCAAGTCGTATTTTGAACGTTCTCCAATTCAATTTGCTTGAAAACTTTGCTGCTTTCAAACTTGACTTTCAAAGGCAATTTTTTTAAATATCAGCATTTTGAAGTGCATGTTGATGTTTGATTGAGTGCCTGGAAAAGCTACTCCGTTGTCGGGATCCCAGTCGTATTTCTCCCACCAGGACCGAGCGCATTACCATTCCACCAAGAAAGACTCGAACCAGGACCGAGCGCATTACCAATCCACCATGAAAGACTCGAACCAGGACCGAGCGCATTACCAATCCACCATGAAAGACTCGAACCAGGACCGAGCGCATTACCAATCCACCATGAAAGACTCGAACCAGGACCGAGCGCATCACCAATCCATCATGAAAGACTCGAACCAGGTCCGAGCGCATTACCAATCCACCATGAAAGACTCGAACCAGGACCGAGCGCATTACCAATCCACCATGAAAGACTCGAACCAGGTCCGAGCGCATTACCAATCCACCATGAAAGACTCGAACCAGAACCGAGCGCATTACCAATCCACCATGAAAGACTCGAACCAGGACCGAGCGCATCACCAATCCACCATGAA
Source organism: Allodiplogaster pararmata (assembly GCA_964056735.1). Taxonomy (NCBI): domain Eukaryota; kingdom Metazoa; phylum Nematoda; class Chromadorea; order Rhabditida; family Diplogasteridae; genus Allodiplogaster; species Allodiplogaster pararmata. The sequence goes on along the minus strand of OZ057408.1, from coordinate 39,542,861 downwards.
AAACTCGAACCAGGACCGAGCGCATTACCAATCCACCATGAAAGACTCGAACCAGGACCGAGCGCATAAGGGTCGCGATGGAGGTCACCTACTCGTGGTGCGACTGTGGACGACGCTGGAAGACGTCGGACCCAATGGACCTCCAAAACAAATCTTCCCAATGGAATCTCCCGCAAGGGACAACGAGGACGGCTTCCCCCGAACCCTCATTTTTTTTAACACGGATCAGAAAGACCCAGCGTCTCTGATCCGAAAACTTCTCCAAATCGCTGGTATTGAGAATAACCCAGGCCCAAGATGGCCTTGTTCTGTATGCTCTCTTAACGCGCCTTCAAGTTGTGTTCAATGTAGTAAATGCAAGAAATGGGTACACTTCCGCTGTTCCAACCTTAACAATCTTAATGATTGGAACCCCCAATGGAGATGCAGAATTTGTAAGAGAGCCCCGATCCAGCCGACTGCCTCCCAGACAGTAGCGAACCTGAGGATAATCCAATGGAACGCTGATGGACTTAGAGCCCGATTAACCGAGCTAGAGGACCTTTTACATGAGTTGAATGTTCACGTAGCACTCATCCAGGAAACCAAAATGGATGCTAGTACTCCATCTCCCAATATCGTTGGATACACGATCATGAGAAAAGACCGCTCCAACTCTGGAGGCGGCCTTGCGATACTAGTCAAAGAGAATATTCGCTATGCTAACGTACCAGACAGCCGAAACACTCAGCGTGGACGTGCCAACTGACCAAGGAACCATAAGAATCTGCAACATTTACATCCCGCCTCGATCGTCCTGCCCCAACACATACGCGCCGAACTTCAACCGACTCCTAACACAGAAGAAACCATTCATTGTCGGTGGAGACTTCAACGCACACAATAAAGTTTGGAGTGAAGGTACGGAGGAGAACAGAGAAGATGAACTATGCGACTTCATTGACGACAGCGATCTTGTATGTCTCAACAACTCAAAGATGCCCACAAGACAAAAAGCATCACCAGACATCACTTTCGCCTCGAACGACATAGCCATCGACTGCAACTGGTCAACAATCAACAGAATGAACTCTGACCACCTCCCATGCCTAATTGACGTCGAAACACAGCCTTCCAACATCTCAAACACACGTTGTTTCACAAATTACAACAAAGCGAACTGGAAGGGCTTCGAAAGGGATATCAACAAGATTCTCATGGATTTCCCATTCACCGGCAACTCAGTTCAAATGCACAAATTCCTGACCACCACCCTGACCAAAGCGGCGAAAAACAACATTCCCCGTAGAAAAGTGCCAAGATACACGCCTCACTTGAGCGAAGATGTGAAGAAACTGATCACAGAACGAGACCAAATGAGGAGGGACAATCCTACGGACCCCTCACTTCCCTCAATAATGGCCGAAATCTCCTTCCGCATCAACCTCGAAAAGAGGAAGGCTTTGGAAAAGTACATATCTGAAATAAGCCACAACGAACCGGGCAACAAACTCTGGAAAACGATAAAAGCTATCGACGGCAAATCAATAAAACCGACGCACGTGACCATCACCCACGAAGGGAAAAGTCTATGCCCAACATCAGCCTCAAACGCTTTTGCTAGAAAGTTGGCCAAACAAGCCCCTAAAGAAGTCGACAAATCAGCAAGAAGCACAACGCGACTAATTAAAGGCCTCAAACGGACAGACGCCCCCCAAATTTCCCTGGCACAGATCGAAGAAGCCATCAAGAAAACGAAAGGTTCCAAATGTCCAGACAGTGAAGGTATCTGCCCTCTACTACTCAAAATGGCCGGTGAAAACTTCAGAATGTGTCTCTGCATCCTCTTCAATAACACGCTGCAAACCGGTATTATCCCGTCCAGATGGAAAGATGCAAAAGTGATAATGTTACCTAAACCAGGAAAGGACTCGAACAACCTGAACGGCTATAGACCAATATCAATATTATCACCTATAGCCAAGACATTCGAACGAGTCATATTACCATTCCTGGCGGAAGGCTTTCAAATCGCTGACTGGCAACATGGATTCCGCAAAGAGCACTCGACCACTACCGCACTCCTGGAAATAACCGGGAAAATAACAAACGGCTTCAATCGGAAACCACCCTTGGACCGCACTCTCATGGTCGCCCTTGACCTCACTGAAGCATATGATTTAGTGAACATATCTCTTCTCTGCGAGAAACTCACTGAAACGACTATGCCAAGAGCCATCGTCCGATGGATGTCCAGATACCTAAGAGGCCGTACAATCAAGGTAGATTTCCAAGGAAAAAGCAGTCGACGTCTCACATGCAGATCTGGTGTCCCACAAGGAGCAGTGCTCAGTCCCCTCTTATTCAATCTCTACATAAACAACCTCCCGCAACCCACCGGAAACACGCAGATGGCAGCCTACGCCGACGACATCTCAATTCTCTCCTCAACCCCCTGTATTGAAACCTATGAAGATCAGATCAACCGCTTCCTACCCAAACTCGTAGAAGAATTGGAACAACGAAAAATGATTATCTCCAAGGAAAAGACAACGGCCACTCTTTTCACAACCAATACAGGCGAATGTAAAAAAGAACCCAAGGTCAAAATCCATGGAACCGTGTTGCCGACAACTAAAACACCCAAAATACTCGGTGTCGTCTTAGACCAACTCGGTACCTTTCGACAACACGCAGAATACCTTAAACAGAGAACGGCCAAAAGACTGAACATACTACGTGCCCTCGGAGGAAGAACATGGGGCCAACAGAAAAACATCCTTCTTGCAACCTACAAAACAATGACCAGATCCGTACTCAACTACGCCGCACCAATTTACTCCACTCAATTGGCCGAGACGAACTGGAAAAAACTACAGGCAAACCATAATAAAGCAATTCGGATAGCAACAGGAAACTTAGCAATGGCCGGCACAGAGCACTTAGCTCTAGAAAGCGAAATGTTACCCATAAAGGAGCACAACACGATGCTTCCCAAGCAATTCGTCGCAAGAGCAAGACTCCTCCCAAACCACCCCTCCCATCGTCGATGCATGGAACCCAAACCACCTAGAACTATACGTAAACATGCCAAGGACTTAGAACTGATGTTAGTAGACAGTGATCAGAAAGCCGCACTTAAAAGAATACATACTGAGACTGTGAGAAATTTCATTAGCTCCTGCTCCCCTAACCCTGTTCTAGGTAAGAAACCTCCCAGAATCCATAAATCAACGAATCAACTTCCCAGGGAACAACAAATAACATTATCGCAACTACGTAGCGGCTATGCAAGTTCCCTTAACAGCTACCTACACAGAATAGGAGCTGCCCAATCCCCTCTCTGCCCAAAATGTTTAGAAGAGCCACATACAACTAGTCATTTATTCTCGTTTCGCTGTGACCACACACTTTTAAGAAGCATTGATTTGTGGAATAGCCCGACGTCTGTTGCTAAGTTCTTATACCAGTGATTCCTTTCTCTCTCAAAAAAAAATTAAAAAATAAAATAAAATAAAGGGAAAAACCCCGAGAGAGAAAGAGAAATAAATGTAATTAGATAAATGATGTAAGTAAGGTTATTGTTTTCTGAGCCATGTCAAAGAAGACCTCGTCTACCCAGCCGGAGACCTACGGCGGGCAATCTACAACAACAACAACAGCGCATTACCAATCCACCATGAAAGACTCGAACCAGGACCGAGCGCATCACCAATCCACCATGAAAGACTCGAACCAGTACCGAGCGCATTACCAATCCACCATGAAAGACTCGAACCAGGACTGCGCGCATCACCAATCCACCATGAAAGACTCGAACCAGGACCGAGCGCATTACCAATCCACCATGAAAGACTCGAACCAGGACCGAGCGCATCACCATCCACCATGAAAGACTCGAACCAGGACCGAAAACATTACCAATCCACCATAAAAGACTCGAACGAGGACCGAGCGCATTACCAATCCACCATGAAAGACTCGAACCAGGACCGAGCGCATCACCAATCCACCATGAAAGACTCGAACCAGGACGGAGCACATTACCAATCCACCATGAAAGACTCGAACCAGGACCGAGCGCATCACCAATCCACCATGAAAGACTCGAACCAGGACCGAGCGCATTACCAATCCACCATGAAAGACTCGAACCAGGACCGAGCGCATCACCAATCCACCATGAAAGACTCGAACCAGGACCGAGCGCATTACCAATCCACCATGAAAGACTCATGGTTGTATGTGCGGGTCGGCTATATGTGATGGTTTTTGATTAGATCACCCACAAAAATGTTTCAAAAATCTTTCCAGTTGATTCGTAATTCGTGCTTTTTCTCAGGGTCTAGCCGAGAACGCTGTTATCGCAAAAGTCAATGGAGACGTCAGTTCTCATTTGTTTCTATAATTCGAAAAATAATGGATGCTCTTTGAAGGTACTGCCTCTACTTATTTGGGTAATTCCGATCATGACCTAATGGAAGTTAAATCTGGCCTTTAGCAAGGCGGTACAGGCGGACTAGCGTACAGGCCCTAAAACACGGCCTTGCTCAATTTTTTCTTTCTTGTTCTCTTTTCTTTCTTTTTTATTTTTCTTTTCCTTTCTTTTAAAATTATCTTTATGAATTTTGGGGAAAGGAAAGGGGGAGGGGGAGGGGGAGGGGGGTTACCTAAGCAGGGAAGGCAGGGAAGACCTACCTCATTCTTCCCTTCCCTTTCCTCAAGAAACGGCTGCTACGGAGCGGCTCTCCTTTTTACCTCTCCCCTCTTCTATAAAGACACTATGAGCTTTTCGTCGTATCATTCATCCTTCTCCCTCTCCTCTCCAATGGCTGGTTTCGAACGGCTATCGATGATCTTCTTACCATTTTCTGCTCCTACTTACCATCAGAAGCTCCTTAGCCTTTTTTAACCGTGTTTCTTCCCTTCACCTTCTTATACATACATCCCTCCATGCAACGTCTTTTTTCACGTGATACATATGTTTCGCGTAATAAAAAGTTCAAAAGGGAGAGGGGGCCCTAAAGGGAGAATGGGGGAGGAAGAGGGCCCTACCTAAGCAAAGGGGGGGGGGGGTAGGGGCCCTAGGGGGGAGGGGGAAGGGGGGCCCTAAAGGGAGGAAGGGGGCCCTAAAGGGGAGAAGGGGGGCCCTAAGGAGAAAGGGGGGAAGGGAGTTTTAATGAATAAAATCTCTTTCTGAGAAAAAAAATCTTTGGACGGCTAAAGTAGATTAAAGCCAACTTTTTAAAAAGAAAGTAAGAGAACAAGTAAGAGAAAAGAAAGAGAAAAAATAAAAAAGAAAAAAGAATACTAATTAATTGAGCCAGGCCGTTTTTAAGTTGAGGCCGTGTTTTAGGGCCGCGACGCGTGAGTGCGTTCCGCGACGCGTTAGTCTGCCTGTACCGCCTTGTTAAAGCCCGTTAAATCTTTAAAATTTTAATTTTTTTGTAATTTTGCCTCTTAAATTTACTTTGCTTCTAAAAATCTAAAATTTAAATTTATCTTTATCTAAATCTTAAATATAATTAAATCTTAAATTTAATAAATTAAAAATTTAAATTTAAATCTAAAACTGAAAGTTTAATTTTAAATTTTTTTTAAATTTAAAAACTAAACTTAAAAATCTAAAAATTTTAAAACTCAAATCTAAAGTAAAGTTTTAAATTTTTAATTAAAAAAAAATTTTAAGTTCGAGAACTGTACTCTAAAGTCACCACGAGGTAAGGAATGCTCTCCGGCACCTCGTGTGTACCTCATGGGCTTGAATTGTTGACTGTGAATTGATAGAAGGGGAGGGGGGACGAGAGCTATTGATTGATTGGTTCAGACCACCAGATATTAATGGAAAGGCATCAAAACATTCTCAGCTGAGTACATGATAGCAAAGAGTTTTGATGTGTGTATGCTAATGGCTCTGGAAAGCATTAATGTTTCAACATTTTGTGGAGTTCCATATTCATGCGAACATATACATATATTTGTATAAAAGGTTTTTAGAAAAAGGATATCACACGATATAATTGAGAACTGTAGTGAAAAATGCAAACGTAACTACATATACTTTTGGTTTTTTAATAGTCAAAACTGATGATTGCATTTTTGAGTGTAATGGTCAAAAGGTATAAAATTTCCTCCGGTTTCTAGCCTTCGTTCTGAACCTTCCAAATTTCACTCATCTGGTAATTCTCTTGAATCTCTTTTTTCATTACCCGATTTCCTTTCTTCTCTCACTTTCTTAATTTTCTCAAGCTTTCTGCTTGGATATGAGTTTGTAATTGTATTTTTTCCAGCAAGTTAAGTTGGCTTCTTTGTAATATTGAATTGTTGCAGGTCTGGGATTTGGATCGGCCATTCGAAGGAGACGCCACCCTGAATATTCTCAAGTTCGACGATGACGATGCGAAACAGGTTACTTATATGCAAGCAATTTCAGAGAGTTTGAATCTTAGCCGCGAAACATCGGTTTCGAGTGTTAGAAGACAAGAGTCTTCCAATGAAATTAGTTCCTTCTAATGGGTCGCGAAGGAATAAGGCTTAGAGACCAATATTTCTAGGAGGTCCTATAGATAAGGAGAGACTTGCCCTCAACAGGATCCTCCAGAAAGATAAAATAATTTAAGATGATTGTATTAATGGAGCGGTTGACAGGTGTTCTGGCACAGTTCGGCGCATGTTTTGGGTGAAGCGATGGAGAGATACTGTGGAGGGCATCTTTGCTATGGACCGCCCATACAGGAAGGATTCTACTACGACATGTGGCACGAGGTCAATCAGTTCTGCATAGAGCACTTGTCACTTCTCAAAAAGTCCGTTCTTAAAGCGGAAGGCCTAGAATAGTGAGAAGCGAGTTAGAGGCTAAGGGGAGTAAAGAAGGAAACTCCTTCATTAGAAGATGCCAAGAATGGGAAGAGTCGCTTACTTATCATTATCAGGGTGTTTCTTACTACCCGCACAATTTTTTTCGAAGGCATAGATCCTCAAAATTTCAAAAAGTTCGAAAAAAAATTAATCAATAAATTGGAATTTCTCTAGATAAAAATCGAAAAAAAGTTTCCCGAGTGCATAGGTTAGGATATTTTTCGGATTTTTTCGAGAATGCATAGATTTTTTCCATCCGCAGTGCGGATGACAGAATTACCCTGATCATTATCACCATTCATCGAAATCAAGTTTCGCGAAAAGGTATTCGAAAAAAGAAGTTAGTTTGACAGTGCAAAAGTTTTTATTATCACGCAATGCAGACGATGGGTAGATGAATATAGCTCGATGGGGTATTTTGGAATATTTAGTTTAGCAGAAGTTTGATGAGCTACAATTGAAGAGCCTGGAAGCGGTAAGGGAAGATGAGAACGAAGGATAAGGGCTATTGACAGTCGTTCCAAAGCGGCCATTCAGGAAAAGGGAGAAGTGAAGTATTATGAATGGTTTATTTACTGATGTTACAAAGCAGCCTTTCCGGGGGTAAGGGAAGAAGAATGACCTACGTATTTGTGTGATAAAACCAAAATCATTGACTGATATAACGTATTCAAATTTTGATCATCTTTTTTCAGTCCGCTCACATCGCACAAGACGACTTCCCGAAGATTGATCAGATTGTTAAATGTGCTATCAGGGTGAGTGGAATTCATCATGGGCCGGCAGTTTGTTACTAACCGCGAATGCAGTGTGTACAACAATATGGCGAAGGAATAGAGAAAAGGGTATAAAGAGATGATTTTCATTACTAGCTTTTCATAGAGCACACAGGGTTGCGCGTTAGTTTCAGTGCAGTGATGAAAAACCCCCTGTCATATCAAAAATTGAAATGTAAGCTGTGTTGTTACAGGACAAGCAGCCGTTCGAGAGACTTGAGATGAAAAAAGAAGACCTACTCGAGATGTTCAAGTACAATCAATTCAAGGTTTTTCTTTAATTCAGAGATCAATTTATTCGTTTTTGCTAGAACCTCAGAGCAACACTTTCAAGTTGTAATCATCTTTATTGCTTTCTTTCATGCTTTATATTTGTTTACATCTATGTCTCTCTCTCTCTGTTTTTTTTCCAGGTTATTTATTTATTTATTTCTTTATTTATTACATGTTGTTCATATAATATACAATGATAGTACACAAACATCATGTGGGTTATAGTGATTCCAACATTCCAACATTAAAGGAACAAACCAAACATTAGATCATAAACATTACAACTGAACACATGAACACATTGAGCGGAAAAATATTATAAATACTAAACACTTGAATTTAATTCAGTAAACAGACGAGCAGATCTTATTGCGAATGAATTTATACGACAAATTGTTTTCGGGGCACGAAAATATAATTTGAAGTTAGATCCACGTGTCGCGGATTGTCTTAAATTATAGAAATGGGGTTTTCTGTCTGAAAGAGTTGTTTTTCCCCCTATTAGTTTTAAAAGTAAACTCAAATCGTTCGATTCTCTTATGCTTTCCAATGAAAGAAGGCCTAATTTTTTGTTTCTAATTTGACTGTTTGGCATGTTTATGTAATCAGTACCAAAGCAGCGATAGAAAACTCGGCGAGTGAAAAAGTTTTGGACGTTTTCCAATTTTCTAATATCTTTAACGAAATGGGGGGAATAGACAGTGGTACAATGTTGAAGAATAGATTCAATATAAATGTTATAGGCATCAATGAGCACTTTCGTGCTCTTTTTTTGAGAACTTTTAGAATGAGATAGCATTTACGTTTGGCTTTCGATGCGATTATAGAGCAATGAGAAGAAAAGGTTAATCTATTATCTACAATGAAACCTAAATCACGGATCTCATGACAATATTCAAGGTTGGATCCGTTCAATGAGTAAGGATAACGAGGGGGTTGTTGTGGACCTATTCTTAAAACTTTACATTTGGGAAGAGATAACGGTAATTGCCAAGCTTTTGACCAATCAAGAACAGAATCTATAGCGTTTTGCAAAGGAGTATGAGAGTCAATAGAAGACAAGTGCTTATATACTTTCATATCGTCGGCGAAGACCTTTATTTTACAAGAAGAAGAGGAAATTTTAGAAACAATATCTGAAGTGAAAATGATGAAAAGTAATGGGCCGAGAACACTGCCCGAGAAGGTTATGTCTCTTCCGATCTGTCCATAGCTCACCAGGATTTGCTGGAAAATATATTTTCGGGCGGGCGACCGAGCGACCCAACAAGATTTTTTTCCGATTTTGCCTAATTGACTATCCGGCCGTTAATAAAATTCGTTGAACATGTCAAAAAGGCAGTCATTATGCACACAAAGTTTAAACATAGCCTTTATGGGGCATTTTCTAAGCATCACACAAACGCGAAGAGAGTTAGCCGGTTTTTAGTGACTATGTAGAGCTAAGTGAAATAAATTTCTTTCTCGAAGATTAGGCAGGCGACCAAGAGAAATTTAGCACGTTTGGTGAGCTATGGATCTATCTCCATTTTTTCGACTTTACTTTATCATTTTCTATCTCTTTCTTTTTCTCTCTCTTTTTCTGATATTTTTTGAAAATCTGATTCTTTTTATCCGAAGAAAACTAAGGAAAACTTTTACGGGTTTTAAATTTTTTTGAACTAGTCTGTGAAAAGTTAGAGAATTAAGTGTTTGGGTTGCCAGGTTCGAATACTGAACGAGAAGGTGAAGACGCCGACGACAACGGTGTATCGATGCGGTCCGCTGATCGATCTCTGCCGAGGGCCTCATGTTCGGCACACAGGCAAAGTCAAGGTTTGTACGGATCAGTAAGTTATTGATTCGCTAGTTTTCTAAGTCAATCAATCAATATGTGAATACAAATTGCCTCTTTAATATAATTTGTTATAAATATCATCTCAGAAGTTAACGAGGTCCCATTCAGATTTCAGATTGTATGTTTTTGTCAAACCATAACATATATCTTATGTCTTCTGGAACGAGAAGACTCGAGTTTTCTATGGTGAATATACGAACGCAATATATTATGATGAAGGTATTTTATAACATATTTATTTTTCCACATTCCTTTTTCTTTCGCCTTGCGGTATGAAACGCGTTCCCTTTAGATGAAATTCATTGTTGACCTCTTGAAACCAATGTTCCTCACTGCTATGTAGTGCTTAAAGCAGCAGCGGGAACACGGATAAAGTACTATAATATTGCAGCGTTGCCAAAAATTACGCTTGCAGGCAATGCAAATAACGAAGTCCTCTGCCTCTTACTGGGAGGGTAAGTCAGATGCGGAATCGCTCCAGCGAGTGTACGGTATATCCTTCCCTGACGCAAAGCAACTCAAACAGTGGCAAGAGTTTCAGGTAAGGCCTGAATACTCTCAAAAGGCTGTTCAAGATGGCAGAATCAGCTCGAACAAGTTTTAAAAAATTGAACTTTTCTTTGTTATTCGGTTGTTTCGTTTTGATCTCGTTTCACTCAAAAACTCTTTTGATATAGCGGAGTCTGTGGAAATATGAGGTTGAAAAGTTAAACGGTCTATCAAGAATGTTCTGTGCAATGTGAAAGTAGCCTAATTATCTCTCCGAAGATTTTAATATCTTTTTTCTCTCTTAACAAAGTTAACGATGACTGTGAAATAATTATATATTTGTAAGTGATCAAGCTATCGATTGGAAAAACAATGTCTTCTATTTTAAAGGAAGCAGCAGCGAAGAGAGATCATCGCAAAGTGGGCAGGGACCAAAATCTGTTCTTCTTCCACCCTTTAAGGCACGTGCTAAATAGTTATATTTAAAAAGGAAATTCTCGCCGAGAAGTTGAAAACTTGCAAAAATACAATGAATCAACAACAAATACCACAATTACCAAACCTTCCGTCTGGTTTGAACTTTAAAAAAGTTAAACTTTACTTCCCAATTCTTTCATTTGAAATTTTTTGTCAATTTGAAGCAAGGACAAAAAAGAATATGTTTCTGTTCCAAGTCGGGAATTTTCCAGTCCAGGATCAGCCTTCTGGTTCCCTCACGGGACGCACATTTATAACACCCTGATGAGCTTCATCAAGAAACAATATCGAATAAGAGGATTCACTGAAGTTGGTGACACTTTTTTTTATCTGACAAACACATGAAAACTGGGGAAGATAGGAGGGAGAAATTGAAGAAAGAGAAAAGTAAAATACATATTAACGGTGAGAAAGGGAAAAAACCCTTGAATAAAGAACAAACCCATCGAGGCCGCGGAGTTCCTGGGTCTCCCGACCCGGCCTCAGCGGAGCCACCGCTAATGGAAGATGCATAGCGACAACTACATAGGGAGAGAATGAATAGAGATAGAGTGCTACAACGATGTCCGCCTTCACGCGGTGCAGCACGACAGTCTACAGACTGCAAAGGACATCAACAACCTTCTCCGGAAGCATCACGCTCCGAAGAAACTACAAGAGAGCCTCTCTGTCTCTCTCTCTCTCATCTCTTCACTACACCTCCGTCTTCATTCTTTTTTTCGCCTGAGGGACAGTCCGATCCGGCTGGACTGTCCCAACTACTTCTCCTATTGGCCGGAGATATCGAGAGTAACCCAGGACCAAGGATGTGGCTGTGCACTACATGCAAGAGAAAGGCGAATACTAACTGCATCCAGTGCTCCCACTGCTCAGAGTGGGTCCACACTAAATCGACATGCAGTGGCCTCTCCTCACTCAAAGAATACATCCAAGTCGAATACCGCTGCCCGTCATGCATAACATCAACGACTCCGCTGACGACCACGAACACCAGGCAAACTCTCTCCTCTGACCCCACGTCCAACAGCAGGAACCTCAAGATTTTGCAATACAACTGCAATGGCTTCTCTGGCAAAACGACGGAACTCCATGAACTCGTCACTCGTCTGAAAGTCGATCTTTTCTCATCCAAGAAACTAAGCTAACGAACCGTTCCAAATGTTCACAAATTCCTGGATACACTATCGTAAGAAAAGATCGTGAGAAGAACTCCGGAGGCGGTCTTATTACCGGAATCAGCGAATCGCTGTCCTACACTGTAATGCCCTCTCCGACCGACACACATTTGGAATCTCTCACGGTCCGCATATTCGATGCCGATGGGAAGTCGCTCGATGTTACCAACATATACATACCACCGACGAGCTCTTGCACCACTGGTTACACGCCCGACCTCACTCCGTTCTTACACAATCGCGAGAAATCCATCATACTCGGTGATCTTAACGCTCATGATGCCGCATGGTTCTCCAAATCTTCAGACAGCAGAGGCTCTCACATCGCAGAAACGATCGATGCTTCAGAACACGCCGCAGTAAACCGTGACACGCCTACCAGAGTACCAGTCAACGGAAGACCATCTTCTCCAGACATCTCCATTTGTTCGCTGGACTTACTTTCTCAAGTCTCATGGAAAACAATACCATCTGGAAGCTCCGACCATCTACCCATCGTAATCGTCCTTGAGGGTTCCAACTACATCCGCACGCACAGGAAAGTCTCCTTCACCAACTTCGGAAAAGCGAACTGGAAAATCTTTGAACAGCTCGTCGAAGAAAAGTTATCCACGACACCTCTTCCCGACCTCCCCGCCACCCAAGCTGAGCCCTTCTTCCGGAAGATCCTGTTATCTGCAGCCGCCAGCTCAATCCCACGCGGTCGCATCAAGAAGAGAAACGTTGCCTTAACACCAGAAATCCGAGATTGGATGACCAAACGAGACGCTTTACGAGAATCAGACCCATCAAGCCAAGACATCAGCACCCTCAACATGAACATCAGACGAGCCACGGACAGAAACAAAAGGGACATCTGGATAAACTTCATGGAGACCTTTGATCCCAAACTAGACAGCAAGAAACTGTGGAAAACGATCAAGATGTTGAATGATAAAGGACGTCCCCCACCAAACTGCGCCATCGACTTCGGGAAAGGACCCCTCACATCCTCCTTCGAAATCGCGAACCAGTTCAACAAACGCTTCACACGCCCAGTCGACTACAAAACAAAAAAGGAAAATCGGAAAACCATGAAGAAAGTTCACAACATACACGCTAAAGATTTTGTCGAGTACTCAGAGGCCGCAGTGAAATCAGCTATTAAGAAGACAAAGAAATCAACAGCCCTCGGACCGGACGGACTCGCTCCAATACTCTTCCATTATCTCGGGAACAGAGGTATAGCCGTCCTCACAAAGCTCATCAACGACTCCCTCAGCTCTGGCAGAATTCCCATGATTTGGAAATCTTCAGTCACTCTCCCACTCCTGAAAGCAGGGAAAGAGGCAACGGATGGACCAGGATACCGACCGATCTCCTTACTCTCACCGATGGCGAAAATCATAGAACGACTTCTGTTGGAAGAACTCAAGCCGTACGTAAGAGTAGCTGAGCACCAGCATGGATTCACCACAGGAAGATCCACCACCTCTGCCCTCCTCACTCTTTCAAAAGACGTAGCTGCAGGCTTTAACGCGAAGAGACCAGCTAAACGTACAGTGATGTTGGCAATCGACATGTCAAAGGCCTTCGACAGCATAGACATAGCGGTACTCATAGATCTCGTCCTACAAACCGACGCCCCAAACTTCGCGAAGAAATGGCTAGCATCGTACCTCCGAGGACGAACGAGCCGAGCCGTACATCCTTTCGCGACGTCCTCTCAAGCTCATCCCTGATCAGAAGCGGAGTCCCTCAAGGCAGCGCACTCTCACCGCTTCTTTTCAATTTATATCTAAGCGATCTTCCGAACAACGATCCAAACATCAAAATCGTCTCTTATGCTGATGATATAACGCTATGGGCGTCAGATCCGAGCATTTCCACTGCCTCGCTACACATACGATCCGGTCTCCCACACATCGAAAAGTTCATCCACGATCGTGGACTATCTATTTCTCCTGCCAAAAGCCAGCTTCTACTCTTCACACCTTACAGCAAAGAGTACAAGACTATCCTAGATGTCTCGATCGGAGGTCAGAGCGTACCCACCGTGAATACCGCCAAAATCCTTGGAGTTACATATGATTCTATGTTCACATTCAGTCATCATGCGAAAGACATAGCAGGCCGAATGTCGCAACGTAACAATGTACTGAAGGCGCTAGCCGGCAGTACATGGGGCAACCAAAAGGAGACACTCCGTCTCACGTACAAAGCCATTTGCCAATCCATATACAGCTACGCAGCTCCAGCCTGGGCCAGCTTTCTCTCCTCCTCAGCACATACCAAAATTCAAAGAGGACAGAACAATGGCCTGCGTATCGTAACAGGAAACCATCAAATGGCCAGCGTCGACCACATACATGCTGAAGCTAAAGTTATGAGATCGAAATCGCACCTTCGCATGCTATCAGCCCAATACTTGGCAAGGACCTTGAGCCAAACTCACTTCCATCACGGATTATTTCTCCAAGGACCCCCACCACGCAACATGAAAGCTGATCTTTACATCGCATGCAGAAGCACTGTTGAAAGAGCCCTGTCGGAAACAGCAGAGAAGAACAACGGGAAAAACGTCGCCAACCGAGTCCACACAAACATGGTCTCGGAAGAAAAGGAAACCATCCAAGGTCCAGTCATACTGGGCGGCCGACCACCACCGGACATAAATGAAGAAGAAGTGGACCTCTCGAGAAACGCCCGCTGCACGCTGAGCCAACTTCGCTCAGGCTACAGCAGGTACACCAACCACTACTTACACCGGATCGATGACTCGATACCTGACTACTGCCCAGACTGTCTCAATGGACCTCACGACGTGGCCCATCTCTTCAAATGCGCTAGACGTCCAACAAGACTCACGTTGGAAGATCTCTGGATGAAACCAAAAGAAGTAGCCTCATTTCTGAGACTATTGTGAAGGAAAGAAGAAGAGATGTATTTAAAAAATAAAAAAAATAAAAAAGAGAGGAGAGAGAGAGGGAGAGAGCGGCCCTCCATAGCCAACTCTCTTCGACGCGAGACGTTTGCCGGCAACAACAACAACAATAGAGATAGAGAGATGTCGACAGAAATATGGAGAAGGAAGTAAGACAGTTAAAAAGGAGGAAAAGTGAGAGAAAACAAGAAAGATTGTGGAAAAGAGGAAAAAAAATTAATATTTTTTATTGTTGTTTATAAACTTGGGAGATAATAACACGCAGATTAAAGTAACAAAGTTCAAGGCAGCAGTGAGAAAATAAAGAAACGGAGAGGATACCGATGTGAGAGCAACTACTTGCTCATTCAAATATCAAAATAGCGAGAGTTGAAAGAAGCGTTGATATTCGTGGAATTACTGTCAACTAGACCATTACGATGAATTTTCTTCTATCGTAATCTAGTTGAGGTCATCACACCAAATATGTACAACAGCAAGTTGTGGGAGACTTCTGGACACTGGCAGCATTATGCCGAAGACATGTTCCGGTTTGTGGTTCTTTTTGGGTTTTAGGGTTGTTTTTTAAAAAGTTGCCTCAAGATATATCTTACCGTTTTCAAGTTGATTTTTTGTAAGGTTTTTTCAGATAGCGGGAAAATTTCAGAATTTTTTCTGGTTCGAAAGTATTCGAAAGTATAGATCCTGAATAACCAGTGGATCAGAGAGGTAAAGATAGGGGCTAGAGGAAGGTAAGGGCTAGAGGATCACCTAGCCGAACGAAAAGAAGAAGCGCTGGAAAGTGGAATATAAAAGTTAAGCGAATAAGAAGTTCAACAGATTGTTTATCAATTTGATACACACCATAACATAGTTGATAATATAAACTATGTCACTCCCTTTGAAATTTGTATCTGAATATTTGCTTATTTTCTTAACCAATATGTGATTTATTCAAGGTTCGAAGTGGAGAAAGAGCAGTTTGGCCTGAAGCCGATGAACTGCCCCGGGCACTGCCTCATGTTTGGTCACCAGCCGAAGACCCACAACGAGCTGCCGATCAGATATGCCGACTTTGGTGTCCTCCACAGGTTAGAGTGTTTCAACTTCAGCTCCTGAGTCACTTTTGATCCTAATCTTTCTGTAAATTGAACATATTATGACCAAAAAATGACGGGCAAAAGGTAGTCGAACGGGTTGGGAGAAACCCGACCGCCCCTCTATTATGAAGAGTCACAACCGAGTGCATATTCATCTCATTTTTTAGAAATTTAGAAATTTTAGGTTGGGTCGACTATTTCAATTCAATTCAATTCACTTTATTCGCCAAAGGTATGCTTGTTGTCGCATACACTTATAAGGTAGACATTGAACAACAAAAAAAACGAGAAGAAAAAAAATAATTTAAGATTAAAATTTAAAAAAAAAAAAAAAAGGGGACACAACAGGCTCTGACTAGGAATAGAAAGAAGAAGAAAAACACAATCTAGTGGGTATCAAAGAAAATCAAAGTATCCTAGAGTAGATATCCAGGTAAAGTCATGAACGGGACTAAAGAACAATTCTCAACAATATTAATGAATTCTTCGATCGTAACGACGTCGGGGAACCGATCGCATAGTTTGTTCCAGAGGGTAATGGCTCGAGTAAAAAAGAAGTTGCCGTTGTGATAATTTCTTTCTTGCAGCAATCGAAGAGGATTTGTTCTAGATGAAGTTCTCAGATCACTGTTCGCCCTGTATTTCACATGAGATCTGCAGACCTGGCACTCTAAAGTTCCATAAAGTAGCCTGAACAGAAATAATAGATCGTATTTAGCGCGCCTTGTTATTAAAGGCTCGATAGCAAACTTATTCAATCTGTCAGGGTAATTGCTAGAAGGTATTAAGCATCGCCTCAGTACCTTTTTCGAAAAAATTCTTTGAGGGTATTCTAGTCTTCTAGCTAGCTCGCTACACGATTTAGGTGAGAATACTACAGTGGCGTATTCTAAAAGGGGTCGGATGTAAGACAGATAGACGCGTTTGTAGCCTTCAAAATCGAGGAATCTAAAGACTTTAAAAATCTGAGAAATCTTGCTCAAAGCTCTAGCTCTTATCATCTCTATATGCCGGTCAAATTTCAGGGTTGAATCGATTAACACACCAAGATCTCTTATTACACTTTTGGAACTAAGAACCTCATCACCGATAAAGTAAAGAGAGTTCACATTGTTTCGGCCAAGGTGTAGTACGTTAATTTTATGCTTGGCAAGTGGAAGAGACCATTCTATAGACCAGTTATGTATATTGACTACACATTGCTGGAGAGATTGAGCGTTCGAACTATATACTTTGAGGTCATCTGCATAAAGAGAGAATTTGACATCAGGAGGGATGCAAATTTCGATGTCATTAATAAAAAACAGAAATAGAAGAGGTCCGATGACTGTACCTTGCGGAACGCCGCTTAGCACAGGGAATGAATCGGAGTATTCCCCGTCTACGCGCACTTTATAGGTCCGATTCGTCAGGAAGTTTGCTATCCATCTCACAATGTCTATCGGAAAATTGAGTCTTTCCAGTTTGGTTATTAGTTTACCATGAGGGACCTTATCAAAAGCACGCGAAAAATCGAAGTAAACTACGTCGACATCCTTTTTGTTTCTCAAGTCGACTTCCCACTCACAAATGGTTTTAAGTAGTTGGAGCTCGCAGCTACGTCTAGAGATAAATCCATACTGAGACTTACAGAGAATGTTGCGAAAACCATTCTTTAGATGGTTACATAAGATTCCTTCGAAGATGCGGCAGAACACAGAGGTTATAGTTATGGGTCGATAATTCACGGCTTGAGATTTGTCACCCGATCTTTTGTAAACAGGAACCACTTCACCGCGTTTCCATTCAATAGGAATTTCGCTAGTAAGCAGGGAATAGGAGAAGAGCATAGAAAGAGGTAGCGCAAGAGATAAGGCGCAATTTTTGACTAAGAAATGGTTGATATTTTCAGAATAGACGGAAAATTTATTAGGAAGCTTCTGTAGAACATTGAACAGAAGATGAGGAGAGAAATCGACATCAGAGACTAACGAAGTGCTAGGCATAGAGCATACAATGGGATCCCTACTAGAGTAATTCATAGCAAACTCTTCGGCAAAAACTGTAGCTTTCTCTTTAGAATCGAAAATGAACTGACAGTCTTTTTTGATCATGGGAATGTCGGAATGAGGCTTCAGAATAGTCCTAATCCAATGGTGTATCCCATTAGGTACTTGCAATGCTTCAAGTTCTCGGCTTCTCAAATAGTCTGATTTCTCCTTCAATATGGACTTCTTCACTTCTTTATACTCTGAACGAAAATTAGAATTCGATTGTCTTGAGCGCCAAAGAAGTTTCTTTTGTTTTAGAAGTTCCGCCATGGCCTTGGAAGGACGGTAATTGGTCCTAGAGCGACAAGGTTTGGTGGGACAGAAGAGATATATGGCATCATGAATCGTTGACAGAAGAAAACTGTACTTGTTCTGTATATCAGAAAAAGAATCAAAACAATTCCGCCAGGGAATGTTTGCTAGGAAGATGTTCATGGACTCGTAGTCACCATTACGAAAATCTATGTAGACATCTGAATCACGATTACCACAAGACCCTCTATCAACAGGTACACTTAGTAATGAGTTTATTCTGAATGATATAGTAACGTGATCAGAATTCAACAATGGTGGATGCTCTGATACATCAGTGATGGAAGAGGTTCTGTCAGTCATTTCTGAGAAAAAAATTAGAAATTTTCTCAGAAATAGTCGACCCAACCCAGTTCTGGGCACAAAACCCCCTAGAATATATAAATCCACGTCCCAACTATCCAGAGAGAATCAGATAACTCTGTCCCAATTACGTAGCGGCCACTTTAGTTTCCTTAACAGTTACCTGCATCGTATACGGGCCAGTGAATCTCCCCTCTGCCCACTGTGTAAAATAGAGCTGCATACTTCGAGATATATTTTTTCGTGTCGCTGTAACCCCACTTCACTTAGCCCTATCGACCTTTGGTTTAGGCCGCACTCGGTTTTATCAACACTCAGTTGTTGATTTCATGTTCAATTAAATATCTCCAACAAAAAAAATAGAGAAAGAAAAGAAGAAGAAAAACAAATAATGATAAGAATGATAAAAATGGAGAGTGAGAGAGAGAGTGGGCGTAAATGTTGGAGGGTCGAGAGCTTCGACGACTTTCCCCAGTGTCTCGCGAAGGAAGATTTACCTGTTGGGCAAGACAACAATAACAACATGAAGAGTCACAACCGAGTGCATATTTATCTCACAGTCCTATATAAAAAGCTCAATATAATAGTTCGGTTTAGTATAAACAACATATGGATAAGAATAGTCTATATTCATTGATTTAACTATGAGAGTATCAAAAATCAAAAACAACCGAAAAAATCCGAACCTTCTGAGCAGAATTCGAAAACGATTGTTTACTTTACGAATATTGTAAGGTGATAATCCTTTAAGTTAATACTCGCACTTTCCAGGAACGAAATGAGTGGAGCCCTGTCGGGGTTGACGCGCGTGCGACGCTTCCAGCAAGACGACGCTCACATCTTCTGCCGCCCGGATCAGATCAAGCAGGAGATCGGGGTGAGGAAAGGCTACAACCCGGTTTAAGATTCTCCTTCATGGATCACCCATTAAATGAGCAAAGAGATATCACGACCGAGAATGGAGCTCAAACATAGTACATTTCTTGGTGCCCAGTCCTCTTCAGAGCAGGGTGTTTCTTAGCACCCGCACAACTTTTTTCAAGCGCATAGATTTTTAAAATTTCAGAACTTAGCATTCAAATTTTCCAATGATTTGGACTTTCCCTACAAAAAATCCGAGAAAAATTTTTCAAAGCGCATAGACTTCAATGTTTTTCGAGGTTTTTGAAGAGCGCATAGATTTTTGTTACCCGTACTGCGGGTCAGAAAACATCCTGCTTTAGAGTTCCACTAACTCCTCATCCAATCTTTTCTAAATTAAAGACTAAAATTTTTTTGATGAAGTTGCCAAGAATTGTTGTAGCAGAACAGAATTTTTTAAATATTTTATGTTGCTGAATTTTTAGATATGATTTAGAATAAGAGTTTCTATTATTCTAAAAGTTCATTTGTTGAATAAAAGTTCTTTCCGGATGTCTCTTCCCTCTTGCGTTTTGATTGTTAGAGAATCAATAGGGATAAATTAGTGAGACTCTTCTGGAACCGCAGATTGATTCATCCGATCACATATGCACCAGACGTCTTTTTTCTTGCCAATTCCTTCATCAAAGAAGACCACCAGAATTTTCCCCATGTTTTTCACTTGCGAAGAAAAAGTTTCAGCACTGCTTGGACTTCCTGTCCTTCTGCTATGAGAAAGTGTTCGGATTCAGCTTCAAGCTAAAGTTGTCCACCCGACCAGAAGGTTTCCTGGGAGATGTCGCTACTTGGGACAAAGGTCAGCTAATTTGCCGAGAACTTGGGGGGAGGGTCTCTTAAGAGCTCAAGAGTGATATAGGTCAAGTTAGAGACGTGCTTATTTCTATTCGGGTGGAGACTCTAACTTGTTGAAGATATACAAATTTAATCTGTTGGAGATGTAGAAACAAGCTGTTTATATTGTACTCCTTTTTTTGTACAATAAAAAACTGTACTCCTTTTAGTGTCTTATTTCTCAATCCGAATGATCTTATAAAAACCGTTTTGTTCAGTATTAACGGACTCGGATAACATATATTCAATCGTTTTTATGATGGTTCCATACCTACAAGACCAACAATATATGTTATACTATTGAATCTCGTTAGCAGTTGCGCCACTGCGAAGTGTTTACCGTTAAAAATATAGGAAACCTTGATTTCAGCGGAGAAAGAGCTGGAAGAAGCCTTGGATGCGAGTGGTAGAAAGTGGCAGCTAAACGCCGGAGATGGTGCTTTCTATGGACCAAAGGTACGGTCATACTAGTGAAATTTGGTCCCTCTTTTTGTTAATTGATACGAAATTTCTCGGCGATGCGGCTCACATTGTGGAAAAAAAAAGAAAATGCGACCGCTTTTTGAGCCTCAAAGTTTGAGATGGAATGTATTATCAAGAGAAGGAAGCGAGTCTGCACTGTCTTGCCTCTTTTTATATCGATCATGCTCTCTTCCTTTTCTGATCTTCACATATAACTCATTTCTTATTGTTATAGCCCCTTCCCCCTCGCGACTCTAAAAGAGTGAAAGACCCAAAACAAATTACAGGTGCTCTCGGTAAGCTATGGATAGAGTACCTTCGGATTTTGAAACCTGTCAAATGTTCTGGGTCGGAGGATGTTTTTTTCTGAATCTAAGCAAAATATTATAAAGTTTCAGATTGACATAACGATAGAAGACGCACTGAAACGCAGTCATCAGTGTGCGACGATACAGCTGGACTTCCAGTTGCCTCAACGCTTTGACCTCCACTACTTCGAGTGAGCATCATATTTCATCAAAGGACACTTACATCACTTATCATAGACTATGATTCATAGTTCCACACTCCCCGATCAAAGAGCGGTTGTTTAGAAAAGCGACTGCTATTTTAGGGTGGATTCTGGAACAATGATTAGCGAGTTGAAGGCAAACAGCAGAGAAGAACTAGCTTTTTAAATAATACTAGAATTATTCGCTCAAAGAATGGTAGTTTTTTTGATTTCTCAACAGTGCTGACCTAGGGTGAGTATTCGCGTTTTTTAAAGGATTAAACTCCAGGTTCTCAGCTGAATAGAAAAAAACTTCACAGAACACTATCACATGAGTTAGCAATATGTTTTTTGTAGTGTAGGGGCAAAGCGCTTACAACCGGTAACAGAGAGACGACTGGGTTCGATCTCGTCTTCCGGATGTGCTTTTTGCAATGCGGTTATAATGATAATTTAATTATTTATCATACTTAGCGTGAGAAATAGGGGAGATTGGGGGAAAACTTATGAGTGTTACAGTGACAAGGGGGAAAAGATGCGCCCAGTAATGATCCACCGAGCCATTCTCGGATCAATCGAACGGATGACGGCCATTCTCACCGAGAACTTTGCAGGTATGCAACCCTTTCATCTTTCTCTCTATCTTTGTTTCTCTTTCTCTTCTTCTTGGGTCCTCTATTTCTTTCTTGATTCTTTCTGCTTTTCCCCCATTGCTCTTTGCCTCTCGTTTTTACTTCATCATCTCTCTTTTTTCACATAACTTTTTGCTTTCGGCTCTCTCTTGGTTTTCCTTCTTTTTTCTCCAAATAACTATGAATTTCTAGGAAGAGATTGCTAATTAAACGCACTGACTGATCATTAAATTTGAGGTAAATGGCCGTTCTGGTTGTCCCCTCGGCAGGCGAAAGTCATCACAGTCCACGAGACGGTGAATGAATATGCCAAGACAGTCAGGGACAAACTCTTCCATGCTGGCTTCGAGGTAAGCTTTCCTCTCAAAAATTGCACCCTATATTGATTTCTACTATAAAAATTATATTAATTTCTACTCAAAAAGTAAAATAGAATATTTTATGAAGAATGCCCTGAGGGTTTTCAATAAAAAAAAAGTTTCAATTGGTGTCATAGACAGGAAGCGCCGTAACTCATACGATTCAACGCAGTTATATTCTCATTCACGTTCCTGATAACCAGGGTGTTTCTCTGACCAGTACTCATTCACGTTCCTGATAACCAGGGTGTTTCTCTGACCAGTACTCATTCACGTTCCTGATAACCAGGGTGTTTCTCTGACCAGTACTCATTCACGTTCCTGATAACCAGGGTGTTTCTCTGACCAGTACTGCGAGTAAAAAAAACCTATGCGCTCTCCAAAACCCCGGAAAATTTGAAATGTATGCGCTTGGAAAAATTTTTCTCTGGTTTTTCGTAGGGAAATTCCGACTCATTGAAAAACTTAATGTTAAACTCTGAAATTTTAAAAATCTATGTGCTTGAAAAAAGTTGTGCGGGTGCTAAGAAACACCCTCCTGATGACGTTCAAGCGAGACGTCGATCACTAGAGTTTATTTAAAATATGGTTAGAACGGTGCGGTCTCAAGGTGTTTGACTCCTGAGCTCAGAGCAGGGGTTAAATAGTCATGTCAGACCTTTTGTCGGCGGGCCTCTGTTTTTCCAAATCATAAGGGGGTACCCTCGAGTAAAACAAAACAAAATTTTTCGCGGGCCTTCGTCTCTTTTTTATCACCTAATGTGAAAATTTTTATCCGCTTTTGGCGGATAAAAATTTTTAAAAAAAAAAATTTTTTTAAAAATTTTTAAAAAAAAAAAAAAAAAAATTTTTATCCGCTTTTACCTTTTTTCTTGCACACTAAAAAACCCCTGGCTCAGAGTAACAACTTGGTATACATGTGCGCACTATTGTCGCGATTTCACTGGTCTTGGTCACTTTCTAAAGTGCTTTTTGACCGAGGGATAGACTGGAATTTCTCTATGCAAGGTGGTCTACGATGAGCTGAGCCCGGACACACTCAACAAGCAGATCCGCAACGCACAGCTGGCGCAGTTTAACTTCATTTTGGTAGTGGGAGCAAGGGAGATGGAGAACAACACGGTCAATGTGCGGACGAGAGACAACGCCGTCAGTTACTCCTTGAGTTCTTTCCAATTTTCTGATTTCATTTTTTTCTTCGATTTTCTATTTTATTGCTAGCATTTTGTCAAATTTCTTTGACTCCCGGTTTGTACACATATAAGTTTGTTTCTGAGATTTTTATTACGCAGTTTTTTTCACAACAGCGCGTTAAAATAATTTCGAACAAGTCAAGAAAATGACATGGGGTTTGAGGGGAGGAAAATATAGGGGTGCAGAAGCGCAATTCAATTATTCTTTGAAGGTTAATGAGCGAGAAATATATTCTCAGGTGAAAGGCACATCTTTAAAAAATGCTTAAATTGGTTGTAATAAATAGCTTTGGTAGCATTGCGAAGCCACTAAAGCAGAGAAATATTGTGTTGGTTCAGGTTCGAGGAGAAGTGAAAGTGGACGATCTAATCTCGAAATTCCATCGTTTCGCCAATGAGTATACGATGGACACAGAAAATGCGGCCGAATTTTAGGGAGTGTTATCGAATTGAGGGAGCCGAAATTTAGGTAATGCAGAAGTAATTAACTTCGTGCATCCGATTTCCAATGAATGAAGCGATGGAAATGCTGCAAAGCTTCCTTAGAATACCGAAACGACCAAAGATTCGATTCTGCTAACATTACTGACTTTATTTTTTTTACTGCGGAAGATTTCTTATTTGGGAATAAGTGTGGGGTTACTGGGCTAAGAAAACCGCCTTTCTTTATTTATTGAGTAGAATGATACTGTTTTTTGTTGTTGTTTTTTTTTAAAAACTCTACTCGAGAGATATTGAGCCTTTTAGTGGCTTTCTCAGCATCATTTTGATAGTTTTAAGCAGTAAAACTGATATTAACTTTCAAGTTTTTGCTTGTTCAGGGAGTTTGAAAGTAAAGGATTGTTTGCTTGCTAGGTTGATCAGAATTTGAGAGAATGTTGAAAAAAATCTTCTTTGAGCAGTTAAAAGTACTGGGATCAGTTTTTTCGCACTCATACAAATGTAATTCAATGAGCTTAAATTGTTTTACTATATTGTCTATTGTTTCACACAAAAATGGCGATTAGTACGTTATAAGCATACATTTGATTTCATTCGAGGGTCCAGTTTAACCGCCCTGTTAATGGGTTGATGTATGTTATTTCTTTTGAACTCTATTTTGCGCTGGATCTTGGTGAAAATAAACTGTTTTGTTTTCTTTCGTGGAGATTCTCTTTTTTGTTGAAACAGAAAGTGCTTTGAGGAGGTTTTTGATCCAAAGAAGCGATATATTCATCTCGTTCTTTCGAAAATAAGACGGATAGAATTTAACTCCCCTATTTAATGAAAACGGCTAGAACTCAGCCGTACTTCTCTCACCACAACACCAGCGAGAAATAATGGCTTATCTGGCTTAGAGCGCAATTTGAAAGGCTAAATGGGTTTGTTCTTGTGGAAGAAAAGGCAAGATTTTGAAGAAATCATGTCTGATATTATCATTCTTTCATTCAAGCCTGCTTCTTCACTCATCAAGTGGAGAAGTTCAATGATTAATTAGTTCAGAGGAACACAAACGCGTGTCCTAATTCTGTGTTGATAAAACTTTTGAACATTAGTAACAAAAATTAGACAAGATCAGATGGAAATATGTCGATGATCCCGTTCAAAGAAATAATTGGATATCGATCGGTAGAGGGTGGACATGACGTCTCTTGAAGAGCAGGCAACGGAGTGGGAGGTCCTCGATTCGATATACGAAGGCGACGATGCCTTTCAGAAGGTATAACTCACCTATTTATCGAATTGAGCTCGCAGATTGTTCAAGTTTTCTTGACTTATTCTTTAAAAATATGATTTGGTCGATTCAGTTAGCGTTGAATGATAACCACGATGCGGTAGTATTATTAATTTGTTTTTTGGATATCGGGTTCTCTCCAGAGCGGATAGATTTAACCCAAAGGTGAGAGGCTGTCGATGGACAAAAGTAGCTCTACCGAAGAATTTATCATGTAAATTAAAACGTTATCGATTTTAACACGAACTTTTTTGAGAGAATTTTTAATGTTTGAAGACTTGCAGTTGGATGATAACCGTTTGCAATATCGGATTGACGGTGAGAAAAGCTTCATGATCGAAGTGGAATGGCCGCCGGATTACCCGATGGTCCGTGCGGAAGTTTCTCTCGAGATGTACGGTAACAGGCACATTCCACAGGTTTGTTGCGAAGAGTGATGGAGGGGTCAAGAATATTGAAGATTGCTCTGATCTTTGGAATTAATTCTCACAGGGCGTGACGTTGCCGGCAAACGTCTCGCGTCGAAGAGAGTTGGCTATGGAGAGCCGCTCTCTTCCTCTCTCTCTCCTCTCTTTTTTTTAATTTTTAAATACATCTCTTCTTCTTTCCTTCACAATAGTCTCAGAAATGAGGCTACTTCTTTTGGTTTCATCCAGAGATCTTCCAACGTGAGTCTTGTTGGACGTCTAGCGCATTTGAAGAGATGGGCCACGTCGTGAGGTCCATTGAGACAGTCTGGGCAGTAGTCAGGTATCGAGTCATCGATCCGGTGTAAGTAGTGGTTGGTGTACCTGCTGTAGCCTGAGCGGAGTTGGCTCAGCGTGTAGCGGGCGTTTCTGGAGAGGTCCACTTCTTCTTCATTTATGTCCGGTGGTGGTCGGCCGCCCAGTATGACTGGACCTTGGATGGTTTCCTTTTCTTCTGAGACCATGTTTGTGTGGACTCGGTTGGCGACGCTTTTCCCGTTGTTCTTCTCTGCTGTTTCCGACAGGGCTCTTTCAACAGTGCTTCTGCATGCGATGTAAAGATCAGCTTTCATGTTGCGTGGTGGGGGTCCTTGGAGAAATAATCCGTGATGGAAGTGAGTTTGGCTCAAGGTCCTTGCCAAGTATTGGGCTGATAGCATGTGAAGGTGCGATTTCGATCTCATAACTTTAGCTTCAGCATGTATGTGGTCGACGCTGGCCATTTGATGGTTTCCTGTTACGATACTCAGGCCATTGTTCTGTCCTCTTTGAATTTTGGTATGTGCTGAGGAGGAGAGAAAGCTGGCCCAGGCTGGAGCTGCGTAGCTGTATATGGATTGGCAAATGGTTTTGTACGTGAGACGGAGTGTCTCCTTTTGGTTGCCCCATGTACTGCCGGCTAGCGCGCCCCCCTGTAATCTTCTCTCTCTCTCTCTCTCTCTCTCTCTCTCTCTCTCTCTCTCTCTCTCTCTCTCTCTCTCTCTCTCTCCTCTCTCTCTTTCTTTTTCTCTTCCTCTCTCTCTCTTTCTTTTTCCCTCTCTATCTCTCTTACTCTTTTTCTCGATCTTTTGTTTTGTTTTTATCTTTCATCAAAAATTTTTTCTGTAAAACGTTCTTTTTTGCTGGAGTTATGAGCCCAGCTTAAACTTTTAAAGATATTTTTATTGAGGTTTACCGGTCAAAAATACGCGACGCTTTGCACGCGGTCGCAGATGAAAACGTGGGTATGGCTGTCTCTTATCTGCTCATTGAACACTCGAAGGAACATGCGGAGGAATGGGCCGCTGAATGGGTCAGTCCGAGGCGATCAAGTTCAACATGTCTCGCCGGCTTTAATTGGTTTTTGCACTCAGCATCTTTCGCGACCAAAACACATTATGTGAAATTCAACACGTATTTATATAGGGCACTCGATTTTTTTAACAATGTACTCGGCACTTCTGATTTTCCCCATCTTAGATGAGGATTTCTCCCAAGTCGTCATTTGGTGGATGAGCAAGAAATAACAACAACATCTAGTTTTGACAAGTTGTGAGAGAGAAGATGATAGCATTCTTAAAAGAAACAACACGACCATTGACCCTTTAATATGTATTGCATCCAGGGGTTAAATAGTGACCGGATCGGTCCAGTCGGCGGATACATGTACACACACTATTGACAAAAACTCCCTCTCTTTTCTTACCCTTTTCCTTCATCCCCTCTTTTTTCCTCCAAACTTTTAGCGGCGGATACATGTAAACCCAAATTGGGCGGCTCCATTTAACCCCTGATTGCATCGGTTAATAATGGGTCTTCGTCAGGGTATAAGTTTCGCGCTCTTTTTTGGTGAGAAAGAGAAGGCTTGTATCGTTCCCTCCCCGCGGAATACGTTTTTGCCTATGCGATAGTTAAGTTTTTCAAATGAAAGTCAGAGAATACGAAGCACCTGCACCTTTTTCAACAGAATTCAAATTTAAAACAAAAAACTGTATTTCACCGGTTTTCACAGTCGCTTTTATTTGTTGAGATTAATTGTAATGTTAATGATGAAGGGAGTTGATACGAAGGAATCGAGTGGAGTCACTGAGGAAACATCGAATCGAGAAGACGAGAAGAAAACAGAAGTTGGCTTGACAATTATTTTTGTTTTTGAAATTGAGATAAAATAAGCACTTGATGAGCTACCGTTGAGCTCAAAGAAAGTTTTATTCTAATATGTTCAAATATTCAATTTCGAAACATTCGTTCCGAAGACTTTCTTTTCCTTAAGAAGCAGTATTGATGACGGTGGATTTTTAAAACCTACATTCTCAATATTTTCAATTCGCTTGTTAATTTTTAAATCTCGGTACACTGCACTCTGTAGTACGAAAGTTCATTTATAATTATATATTTATATCAAGAAGAGATTTTTTTACAGGCTTTGTCAAAAGCAGCGAAGCGCAAAATGTGGGACCGAGTCCTGGCGGGAGGCGGTGGGGAGAGGGAACGGGGATTCGATTGGGTGGATATTCTGAAACATCTTAGCCAGACCAGAGATAACTGAGAGAATATGAAAGGACGGATATGACTGCGTCTAATGGGTCTTACGAATCCATTTTTGATGCGCTTGATCAATGTTTCCGATCTATGTTTGGGAAGAAAAAAGGTAAAGAAAGAGAGAGAGACTGTTTAGACGAGTTTTGCAAGAAGATTCAATTTTTTTACAAAAAGCTCATGAATTATTCTGGTAAGAATAGAATTGATCACGAATCACATGTGATTACACCAGAATTGCTCTAAACAAGCTAACAAATACTTTCAGCCGTAGTATTTTTTTTAGAGTTTTCTGAACATTTCATTGATATTGTGTTTACAAATTAGAAGTACACATTATTTGCTGATTGTTTTGTTGACTATTTTTCTTGGTTCAAATGTATTCAAGAATGAAATAAATTATTTCGTCAACACTTCTTTTCCCGTCCCAAACGTATTTATAGGCTTCCGGCTAAATGCAACATTCATCCTCTCATTTTTTCACTCTCTCTCTCCTTCTCCTCTCTCTCTCTTTCTCTCCTTCAGCTCCAAAGTTTTCTCCTCTTCTTTTGATAACTAATCACGAACAAGTGCCGATGAGCACAAATTGATCGTTGTAACGTTGAAATCAGCTGGTGCTGATGGCCACTCTCTCACCTGATTCCATCTTTCATGTTCTCAAATCCTCTTTCCACCTTGCAGACTTTACTTCTGACATATGTTTATATGTATAAAAAATACTTTTAAGCCTGAAGAAGTGATCAGAGAAACAAATATTTCACAGAAGCTTTATGACTGTGGTGGAAATCGATTCCGTAAATTTGGGGAACATTTTGCGTCATAATTTTTCGATTCAGCTAATAAAAGAAATTGGAATATTCCGGCCGATACGGTATCATGTTTTTCAATTCCCGATAGGATTAAATTAAATTGCTGGGCTCCGGTTCAGCTGCCTACCGAGGATCGCAAAGAAAAAAGTAGAAGGAAATTCAAAACTGCAGAGAGGGCAAAGAAGCAACACAGGAAAACAGTATAGTTGTTGGAGAGTAGGCTACTGTAACATTTATTGTTACACTCATGAACCTATGGGAGCCGTTTTGTGATAATCCTCTTGTTCTTGCTGTATATCTTCTCTTCCGTATAGCTATAGCTCGTCAAAGGAGGGCGATGCCGGACCGGCCTTGGCATGCCACCGGACAAAACATCAGCCGATACTCCGCTATACTTTTCAATGGCGAGTCGAGGCGCCAGTAAAATAACCTCTTGCCCTTCTCCGGTTAATGAATGGGTCTCGCCAAGAGGATCGCCGACTGCGGGGCGAGTGTAGACGGAGAAACTCTCTCCGGACTCAAAAGGATCCTCACCACCAACCTATCCCAAAAAGACTCCCCTCGACAGGACCTATGGGCAAGACAACAACAACAACATCTCCTCTTCCGTGCTCTCTTATTTGTGCCCTCATCAGTTTCCCTCACTTGCCTCCACTAGTTGGTGGTTTTTTACTCTCACTTTATTCAGGAAACTAGCTTACCCGAACAGTTGTAGCTCATTGTTGTCTGATTACTCGAGCTGGTAATTAAAAACTTTAGCGGAGATTTAAAAAAATCCTTTCTGTTTCAATATCATCATTATATGTTTCTTTCGTTGAAAAAAATTTTTTTTGAGATGCAGGTTGAGCTGTAATTTGAGTCTAAGAGGTAGACTTGAGATTAGAATGCTACTCTTCACTTAGGAGCTACTAATGAATAAAGATAGGCAGAGAAGCGAAGAGATTGAGAGAGAGAGAGAACACAAGTTAGTGCGAGAATTGAAGCAAAAAGCTCAAAATCAGGTAAGGAAGACGTAGTGAACGAACTTAAGACGAACAGAGATGCTGTAACACTCGGCAGATATGAAGATGTTCATCATGAAATTCGTTCAGTTGTCTCTTCATTTATTCTATCTTAAACCTCTTTCATTTGCACCTTCTTGCTTCTCTCTCTCTCTCTCTCTCTCTCTCTCTCTCTCTCTCTCTCTCTCTCTCTCTCTCTCTCTCTCTCTCTATCGCTCTCTCTCTTCCTACTTCTCTTCCATTTCATCTCCACGTCCAATTATCTCAATCTTCCTTCACCTATCCGCAACACACCATTCTATTCCTAAAGTAAAGATGGAAGTATAGCATATACGGACAGATCAAGCTATGTAGGCTCGAGTCACGCTCATTTACTTCAAGAGAGCAAGATGGTGGCTCAATAAGGACTTC
The DNA here is from genome assembly GCA_964056735.1 of Allodiplogaster pararmata. Classification (NCBI taxonomy): domain Eukaryota; kingdom Metazoa; phylum Nematoda; class Chromadorea; order Rhabditida; family Diplogasteridae; genus Allodiplogaster; species Allodiplogaster pararmata. The sequence goes on along the minus strand of OZ057408.1, from coordinate 39,512,543 downwards.
CTGGGAATGCTTAAGAAAAGGGCAGTTTCTACTCTAACCTAGCCCCGCCTCAGCTCAAGCTTATGCCTTTCTTCTCATCTGTCACACTCTTTTCTTGAAGCGCTTGCTTGGTCTCTTCTTTTTACTTCTCTGCCCGCCGCCAATATCTCCCAGCATCCATAAGTGAGTTCTGAGTGAGCTTATCGGCTCTCCTCGTCTATTGACAGCCGCAGGGATGTTGAGAAGACCATTGACAGTACTCATCACCTTATTCAGTTTTCATCTGTGCCGATGTTAGTTTTTAGCTTTAAATCTACTAATAGAAAAATAGAAACCACCGGAGTGTCTTTCTATTAAGAAAAAGAATGAAATGAATCACAATGAACGAAATAAGTTGGTTATTAGTCAGCGTTGCACTGTAAAAATAGTAAGACTGAAAGAAGGACACAAAGAGAGTGAGAGACAAAGAGTCATAGGGAAAGGTAGAGAGATAAAGAGAAATTAGAAGAAGAAAGAGAGATAGAGAGAAATTGATTTAAAAAAAAGAAGAAATAAGGAAGTTGAGATAGGAAGAAAGATACGTGAAAAAAAGAAGAAAACATAAAGAGAGAGAGAGAACCAATTGAAAGGTCGTGTTAAACAATATGTATACATTTTGCAATGTCATGAAAGCGCGCCGTTCAAGATTATGAATGTAACCAATGGATCACTTACGAAAAAATGATATTAGTGTGGAATATAAATTCTCGCATCTTCAACGGGAGCGTCTTGTCTCTGAATTATCTGAGATATATGGGTAAGCGGATTTACCAAAAATGGCCATTTACTTATGGATCGCTCAAATCCCAATAACTAGATTTTTGATACATAAGGGACTTTGGGACTCATTTTATGAACAGAAGTTGTTTTTTTAAATTATTATTCTTAGGGTGAAACTAACTGTGAGTCCTGCGTGAAGCGGATCATGAAAAAGATCAGAGTGCCCTTTCTTGTTAGATCCTTAGAGTTAAGATCAATTTTCCATTTTACTCAGACTTGAACTTACTGAAGGCCATGTTCCAGTTTGCTGCTTGAAAATATTCATTGTGCGGTCCTCATTACACCCAAATCCTCCGAATGATTTACTTCAGAACAAGCAACTAGGAAGATTGTTTTCATGTTCTAGGATAGAATGTCCACCGAAGAGTCTTCTTCAAATAGGTCTCAAGTTTCATGTTCCTAGCTCTCCTAGCTTTTTCTTCTGCTTTACGGATGCTTCTTTGTCGTAGGGTAGGGTCTTTTGAATAAATTTTTTCTCTGATCAATACTATAATGAATAAAATTTTATAATAAATATTTTCGCAGTCAATAAAACTCTTGGAGATCAATCAGTGATATGTAGACATTATTATACTAACTGTTTTGAGAAAAAAATCTTAAAAATTTTAGCAATTGAGCAACTTTTCAGGGTCATTACCCGCAAAACTATGAAGTTCAAGTTCAAACGTTCCATCATCGATGTTTTAGGTCATGAAGAGCTATCGATTCGAGCGATTTCGCATTTTCCAATTCTTCATTGATAGTGTGAGAATTTTAGAGGCAGAAATGTTGCTAACGGTTTGTAAGATATGGCCTCAAGGTGTCTAACTACTGTAAGATATGGCCTCAAGGTGTCTAACTACTGTAATATATGGCCTCAAGGTGTCTAACTACTGTAAGATATGGCCTCAAGGTGTCTAACTACTGTAAGATATGGCCTCAAGGTGTCTAACAACTGTAAGATATGGCCTCAAGATGTCTAAATACTGTAAGATATGGCTTCAAGGTGTCTAACTACTGTAAGATATGGCCTCAAGGTGTCTAACTACTGTAAGATATGTCTTCAAGGTGTCTAACTACTGCTGAAGACTAAAAATCTAGTTTTTGGGTGATTGAAGTAAAAAAAAAAAAGTGAAGAGAAGTGAAGAGAAGTGAAGAGCGAAAAATATCTCAGCCATTCTTTCGCCACGACTAAATTGAGGAATTACAGCGATGATATTTAAAATGTTTCCATTAGATCTAAGTGTTGCGTTTCTTTGTTGTTTTCAAAGTACGCTCTAGCTTTCAAGAGATTTTTTACTCTATCCTAGATTGATATTTTATGTCTTGCTTTTTCGAAAGAAATCTCTCTCTCCATCTCTAACCAAAACTTTTAGCTTGAATCTCTTCAATGATGTATCTTTCCAGCTCTGGATATCTTCTTCACCATTCCACGATACTCTCTCTTTCTCTTCATTTTTCTCTCTCTTTTTCTATTTCTGTTTCTAATTCTCTCTCCCTCCCCTCTCTATCTCTTTCGATTTCTATTTCTTACCTACGCTGATAGTATTCTCTTTACCTGCATGCGTCTCTTTTATTTCATTCTCTCCCTTCTCATTACATCTTCCTATTGGATAGAAAAATGATTGATATGAGGTCAATTTTTGCACAAACGATGCATTCATAAGCCGGCAGTTGGTGTCTCTGCCACGGTGGAGAGGGGTGGGCACAAGGAACTAACAGCCGAGATTACCCAATTCCTTTCAGCCTAGGCAACGGTGGAGAGGGGTGGGCACAAGGAACTAACAGCCGAGATTACCCAATTCCTTTCAGCCTAGGCAACGGTGGAGAGGGGTGGGCACAAGGAACTAACAGCCGAGATTACCCAATTCCTTTCAGCCTAGGCAACGGTGGAGAGGGGTGGGCACAAGGAACTAACAGCCGAGATTACCCAATTGGTGTCTCTGCCACGGTGGAGAGGGGTGGGCACAAGGAACTAACAGCCGAGATTACCCAATTGGTGTCTCTGCCACGGTGGAGAGTGGTGGGCACAAGGAACTAACAGCCGAGATTACCCAATTGGAGAGTGGTGGGCACAAGGAACTAACAGCCGAGATTACCCAATTCCTTTCAGCCTAGGCAACGGTGGAGAGGGGTGGGCACAAGGAACTAACAGCCGAGATTACCCAATTGGTGTCTCTGCCACGGTGGAGAGGGGTGGGCACAAGGAACTAACAGCCGAGATTACCCAATTGGTGTCTCTGCCACGGTGGAGAGTGGTGGGCACAAGGAACTAACAGCCGAGATTACCCAATTGGAGAGTGGTGGGCACAAGGAACTAACAGCCGAGATTACCCAATTCCTTTCAGCCTAGGCAACGGTGGAGAGGGGTGGGCACAAGGAACTAACAGCCGAGATTACCCAATTCCTTTCAGCCTAGGCAACAGTGGAGAGTGGTGGGCACAAGGAACTAACAGCCGAGATTACCCAATTCCTTTCAGCCTAGGCAACGGTGGAGAGTGGTGGGCACAAGGAACTAACAGCCGAGATTACCCAATTGGAGAGTGGTGGGCACAAGGAACTAACAGCCGAGATTACCCAATTCCTTTCAGCCTAGGCAACGGTGGAGAGGGGTGGGCACAAGGAACTAACAGCCGAGATTACCCAATTCCTTTCAGCCTAGGCAACGGTGGAGAGGGGTGGGCACAAGGAACTAACAGCCGAGATTACCCAATTCCTTTCAGCCTAGGCAACGGTGGAGAGTGGTGGGCACAAGGAACTAACAGCCGAGATTACCCAATTCCTTTCAGCCTAGGCAACGGTGGAGAGTGGTGGGCACAAGGAACTAACAGCCGAGATTACCCAATTGGAGAGTGGTGGGCACAAGGAACTAACAGCCGAGATTACCCAATTCCTTTCAGCCTAGGCAACGGTGGAGAGGGGTGGGCACAAGGAACTAACAGCCGAGATTACCCAATTCCTTTCAGCCTAGGCAACGGTGGAGAGGGGTGTGCACAAGGAACTAACAGCCGAGATTACCCAATTCCTTTCAGCCTAGGCAACGGTGGAGAGTGGTGGGCACAAGGAACTAACAGCCGAGATTACCCAATTCCTTTCAGCCTAGGCAACGGTGGAGAGGGGTGGGCACAAGGAACTAACAGCCGAGATTACCCAATTCCTTTCAGCCTAGGCAACGGTGGAGAGTGGTGGGCACAAGGAACTAACAGCCGAGATTACCCAATTCCTTTCAGCCTAGGCAACGGTGGAGAGGGGTGGGCACAAGGAACTAACAGCCGAGATTACCCAATTCCTTTCAGCCTAGGCAACGGTGGAGAGGGGTGGGCACAAGGAACTAACAGCCGAGATTACCCAATTCCTTTCAGCCTAGGCAACGGTGGAGAGTGGTGGGCACAAGGAACTAACAGCCGAGATTACCCAATTCCTTTCAGCCTAGGCAACGGTGGAGAGGGGTGGGCACAAGGAACTAACAGCCGAGATTACCCAATTCCTTTCAGCCTAGGCAACGGTGGAGAGTGGTGGGCACAAGGAACTAACAGCCGAGATTACCCAATTCCTTTCAGCCTAGGCAACGGTGGAGAGGGGTGGGCACAAGGAACTAACAGCCGAGATTACCCAATTCCTTTCAGCCTAGGCAACGGTGGAGAGTGGTGGGCACAAGGAACTAACAGCCGAGATTACCCAATTCCTTTCAGCCTAGGCAACGGTGGAGAGGGGTGGGCACAAGGAACTAACAGCCGAGATTACCCAATTCCTTTCAGCCTAGGCAACGGTGGAGAGGGGTGGGCACAAGGAACTAACAGCCGAGATTACCCAATTCCTTTCAGCCTAGGCAACGGTGGAGAGTGGTGGGCACAAGGAACTAACAGCCGAGATTACCCAATTCCTTTCAGCCTAGGCAACGGTGGAGAGGGGTGGGCACAAGGAACTAACAGCCGAGATTACCCAATTCCTTTCAGCCTAGGCAACGGTGGAGAGTGGTGGGCACAAGGAACTAACAGCCGAGATTACCCAATTCCTTTCAGCCTAGGCAACGGTGGAGAGGGGTGGGCACAAGGAACTAACAGCCGAGATTACCCAATTCCTTTCAGCCTAGGCAACGGTGGAGAGGGGTGGGCACAAGGAACTAACAGCCGAGATTACCCAATTCCTTTCAGCCTAGGCAACGGTGGAGAGTGGTGGGCACAAGGAACTAACAGCCGAGATTACCCAATTCCTTTCAGCCTAGGCAACAAAAGCGTGTCTTTAGCAGTTTGAATTTCCCGTGCCAATCATAGCCAAAATAACAGTCAAGTATACATTTTCAAATGGTAACACGCCATTTCGCACCGCGACGAAATGCATTCGAATTTCGCAATCGAAATTTTTTCCAGGGTTTTTTAACTGGAATCTCTGCTTAGACCAGTTAAGTTCAGGCTAATGAGGCCGTACGGCTTAGTAAGAGACAGTATGGAAAAAATTTACAAGTTAATAAAGTTTAGAAAAAGTATGGTAGCGAAATTTCGAGTGCGACTTATCGCGGTGCGTAATGTGACGGTGAGAAATGATGCTGTGTGAAATGTCATGGAACCCCTTAAATACATTTGTTAGGGTAAAAGTAAAGTCAAAAGAGTTGTAATACTTTTTGCTTTTACAAAATCTATGAAAAAAGCTTTTCAAAGAAAACAAACATGCAGTTTTCAACGCCTAAAACACGAAGATGAACAGGTATGTGACGAACGCCTTGATTGCTTACAGCCAAAGACACTCCTGATGAATTGAAACCTACAGCGCTTTGTGGTCGAGTCCACAACAACACGGCCCTGGATGGAACTGCGCCGACGGCAATTCTATTCGGCTCCGCTGCCGCATGTCAACGTGCTTGCGTTGACGTTTACCCTTCTTGTGTCGCAGGTTCAATTCTTTGTACTTTCACAGCGACAACTATGTACTTTAGAAACCAATTATCAATTACCATTTCAATCTAATGAGATAATTGACTTATGATAAATTTTATCAATGAGAATTGAACATGATTTAATGGGAATAAACATCAGTACATTTGTAGTGTTTCTATGAAAAGTCTAATTTCCCCTACTCTTTAACGATTGAATTAGTTAGAATACAATTCTTCCAAAGGTTTTTCATATGTAAAAAAAACAAGATTTGTCATTCCTCCGCAGTTTTCATGATGTGTAAAACGGATAACAAAACTCTGCATGATGCGGTTGTTAAATAAGTTCGTGTACTAAATATTTTTGAGACTTATGATATCCGCGCAATGATTCAGATAACCGAGACAAGAAAAAAAAGAAGAAATAAAGACTTTTCAAAAACTTAACATCAATTCCGTTAATAACGATCAATAAAATGCTATTTGACGCATTTCTTGACTCAATAAGTGGAACATCGAAGCATCTAGAATGTGAAGAACTAGATGTATCGATTCCATTGAAGGTGTAATTTTCATCTGCTGGTTGATTCTTAAAAAAAAGCTTAAGTGATGACAAAACGATTTTCCTTTGATTAAATAACAGAGAGCCCACCGGAGAGAAAATGGGTCTGTTTGAGCTCGAGGCGAACAGACATCTTTAGTTTCCAAATAATCGTTGGACTATTTTTTTTTATAGTGTTGAAGTAATTTTCAGCTTTTTTCTGTAGCGAACGCATTACACGGAAAAAAAAGAAATGTTTTAGCGGTTTATTACTACGTGAAGAATGACGTTCGGCATCACTATTGTTACATGTTCGAGCAGAATTCAGTTACACCGAATGTCAGTATTTTATTTTCGATGAGGTATTATATTTTAAGTATTTTGATTCGAATGAAGTTTTCTACCACTACGTAGATCTAGATCGTAGACAGTTTTTGATCTCGGCTTGAACCCTAACTCGAATAAGCCTGTATGTGATCGTTGTTAGAGTCCATGCAATTTACCGATGAAAGTCAGAAGCACATGATAGACTAAAATACCTTGAAATTGAAGTGCTTTCAATTTATGATTTGCGCTTAAGATTCTTGAATGTGGCCTTAATTCTTTCTTTCCGCCCCACTTAACAGTATTTCACAGAACTTCTGGGTTTTACTCTCCTCGTTTTCTTCTTTATCTATCGCTTATCTCTTATTTTTTTTTGTCTATATAAATCTTTTTCTATATGTTTTCTCTTGTTCTATCTTTTTATTCTCCTTTTTTCTTATTAAAAAAAACATATTTGGTTTTCGATGCACAGTATCGTCCGTTTTAGAGACGAGATTCATTACTTAATAATCCTTAGTATAGGTGAGCCTCGTAGAACAAAAAGCGCCCTCGAAACGAGACCTGGTCAGAATGCTTGAGCTGGTAGAGCACTGCCATCAGGTTACCTTTTGTACGGAACTAGACACGAGTTCGTATCGCGTTTTTCGTTTCTTTTTGTAAAATTTATTACAGTAATATTTTGTATCTCACAGGTCCCAGATCAATTGGATCAAAATGGTTTGAATTTTCGAATTTATATTCGAGATTCTAAATCAGCATCTCTCATGAACAACTGATTAATAACTCTCAAGCATGTAGAAGAAAAAGAAAGGACATTCTGGAAGAAGCAAAATAAGGAAAAGATATTTTAGGAAGAAAGTAAGCGAAAGCATTTAGAAGTCATTTCAGTGAAATTCAAAGTGAAATTAACTTTATAAATCTAATAACAAAGTAAGCCGAAATTTATTGTTATAAAATGGCCTGAAAAAAGCATAGCTTCAGACAACTGATGAAATACATAGCTCCTTTTCGTGTTAAGAGGACGGATGTAGAACGCTGAAAAAGATACGAATTTGCTCAAAAATAGTAGGTCTTGTAAAATAAATCAGTCCAATTGCTTAATCAGTTCGATGCTCATCCGCCGATTTACGGAGAAATGGGCCTCGCGAGCAGCTCGGACCGAGTTGATAGGAAAAAAAGACGTCGGTTATTAAACTTTCGACTCTCATTCCAATTTAATTCGAACATTTCATCTGAGCTTTCGGAGAATTCAGCGTTAAAACAGCGTCAAACATAATATGATAATGGAAAATATAGATTTTGTTCAATTACTACTAGATGCCTAGTATTATACCACGTTGTTTACATTAGCGATGATCGATTTAATTCGACCGCACTAGTCATTGCGAACAACTCTCATTCCTAAACCAATCATTGTAGATTGTTTTGCTTCTCCCTCACCTCGCAAATTTTGGCCGGGATATCCATAGTTGTTGTTGCCGGCAAGCATCCCGCATCGAAGACTTGGTTATGAACACTCTCTTTAATGAGAGAATTTCTCGTGTTCTTCGGACAAGATGCGTCCGGAGAAGGGTTTTGATGTCCTTTGCAGTCCTGAGACTGTCATGCTGCACCTTGTGAAGGCGGACATCGTTGTAGCAACCTGTTCATGCTACAGGCCTTGTGAGTGGGTGGTCAACCCGGCCTAGCATCGTTTTGGGTGGGAGTAGAGACATCTCGCCTGTCGTTGACCGGAGATAGGCAAGAGGCTATTTGACTGGCGCCTCGACTCGCGGATATCCATAGTCTTTCTTATGCTTGAGTTATGGAATTATCAATGAATGACTACATAATTAATCATGCATTAATGCCAAGTAGATCAAACAAGCGATCAATAGATTTATTACCTCCTTTACAGTTTCCGAATCAGATGACATGGAAGTCGGTGACTGGACCGATTGGACCGAATGTAATGAGAAACTGGGTAAAGTTAGCTCAATTAACGTTTGAATTATGTTTTTACGCTGAAAATTTCCCCTTTTATGTGATTAAATAGCTTACAAATGAAAAATTTTTGCCCGTCTTCAGCAATTCATGGTTAACCAATAAATTAAGAGATTGTGAGTTACATTCAGGCTAAAATTAGTTGCCAAACCATTATGGATGAATTTTTCATTATTTTCAACCGAGATCAATAAAAACTGTTCATTAAAAAATGGTTTGAAAACTACAATTTTACCCAGATTTCGCCACTAGAACTCGCGAGTGCGCGTATGGGCGGCAGATTGAGCGACGAGGGTGTCCCGCAAGACAACGACCGGCCAATCCTTACCCAGCTCAGCCTCCGCGACCAGTGCAGCAGCTGCAGCAAACGAGGCAGCAGGAAATCTGGCAACAGGTCAGAAAATGAACATCTCGTTAAAAAGAAAAGTCACTTGCGGTCTTAGAAGTAAGACTTCATCGGTAAGCAATGCTAAGTGGTGAACCAACATCAGTTCGTTCTCTATGAGTGGTGACCCTTCCCGAGCTCTGCCAATTGATGGCAAATCTCCTCCTAATCTTTGCAACCTCCAAATTCCCACAGTCTCTCTTCCGTTCATCGATAGTCTTGTCCGAGAAACGCTGACAAAAGTTATGCAGCCGCTTCAACAGATGATACTTGCTCAGTCCCAACAGATTTCTGACATGAACAAAGTAATTCTGGACCAGTCACAGCAACTTCTACGGATTAGTGAAGAAATGCAATCCATAAAGTCATCTGTCTCTCCGGCCACACTTAGACCCCACTTGTATTCAGCTATCGTCGAATCCACTTATCGAGACAAGGATATGCTCATAGGAAAAGGTAAACGAGCTGTTATTATCGGACTTCCAGAAGGCAAGTCAGAGGATGATACGTGTTGCAAAGATAAAGATCTTATCTCACGTCTTATCATCAGACTCAATTCAGCGGACCTTATTGACGACCTAGAGAAGGGTAATATCAATCATCATCGTCACCCAATTGATCGCCCACGTCTCTCTGCTCCTCATGGCCGTCCCATGAAAATTGAGTTTTCTTCGCTTGGAAAGCGTAACCTTTTTCTGGAACTTTGCAGAAAGGCGAAACACCCTTTTCCTAAAGGATGTTACTCCCGAGCTGACCTCTCGCCGGCAGAGCTTCAAGCCGAGAGAGACTGCATCCGAATATCCACTAACCCATCTTTTCCCCCTGCCAAAGTGGTCGATGCTCACCTAATCCCTGCCTTTCCTCGTTTTGCCCAGTCTTACAAACGAGTACCCTATCGACCAATTTCCCCTCCTCCCGCCTCTTCGTCACTATCCCCCTTAGCCAGTTCAACTCAACACTCCCAAATGCCATCGTCTTCGCTGGTGAACTCTGGGGCCCGGTCGACATCTACATTCGAGGCTTCTTCAACTGACTTTCCTTCTCTGGCGGAAAGCTCAGTGAAGCCGCTACAAGTCAGAAGCAGACGCATTACCAGAAACGCCGAAGAATCTGCCTCATGCCCCAGAAAGTCAGACGAATTTGTTTCCAGAAGAAGAAATGTTAGGAAAACCTCTCGTTATTCACCATAGGATAAGTCGGATAAAAGAGCTAGAAAAGAAGTAATCAAATGCTTGTATTTCAACTGTAGATCAGTGATGAATAAGCTATATGATCTTTATTTTCTTCTTCGTTGCTGTAAATATCACATTCTCTTACTATCTGAGACATGGATGCACAGTGAGCTTCCCGACTCCATTCTAACCGATAGTTTACCCTTCACGGTATTCAGAGGTGACAGATTGGCACAAAGAGGAGGAGGCGTAGCCATTCTAGTAGATAATGCCATCTCCTCATCTTTAGTTGTTCAATATAGCAAGGCTCAGTGCGAGGGGTTAGCAATAGACATTTATCCTAACACATCTTTCTCGTTTGCTTTCTCGGCCATTAGACTGATTAATATATATCGATCTCCTAGCTGTGGAGTAGAAAATACAAAGGATCTCTGCTCGTTTATCACCTCTCATGTTACTGAAGTATTTCCCACCATTCTGTGCGGAGACATGAACCTCCCCAAGATAGACTGGGTAAATCTCACCGCTCCCAATACATGTAGTATGTCGTCTCTTGCATTCTTAAACATGACATGCGACAACAATCTTAAACAACTCGTACTTTCTCCCACTAGACTTCAAAATACACTCGATTGCCTGCTCTGTAATTCAAATATCATAAAAGACTGTATTGTCAGGCCTCCCTTCTCCACCAGCGATCATGCCTCAATATACTTTGAAATCAGAGATAGAGCCAAGCGTATTATCACAAGCACCAGCTCATCGTTAGACTGGAAAAAGGCAGATTGGGAAATAATCAACTCAGACCTCTTTAGCATCGACTGGACTTACATGCTCTCAAACCTAACTATTGACGAAAGTGTCGATAAATTAACCAACATCATCCAATTCATAATGGATAATAGGATTCCAAAAAATAAGAATGTCAAAACACATTTGAAATATCCCCCCAAGATAAGAAGATTATACAGCTTCCTACAGAGAAGTAACAAACGAAACCCTCTCTCCATTACGTCATTACGCACATCCAAGAAACTTCACAAAGAACTAGTCAAATTCGAGGTTCTTAGGGAAGACAAGCTTAAGTTCCCGAGAAACTATAAGGTATTCTTCAGAACTATATCCAACCGCATTAAAAGCAACACATCTATTCCTGCTCTCATAGTGAACAATAAACCAACTACTATCCCCTTCGAACAAGCAACTCACTTCGCCGAGTATTTTGATAAGTTACAACCCTTACCAATCAGTGGACCCCTTCAGATCTCTCGCCCGAATTTTCACCTCGACCACATTAATGACATCTCCCCTTTTGAGGTGAACTCCATTCTGAAACGAATAGCTCCGAAACTGAACTCTTCCCCTGACTTTATTCCAAGTAGACTACTCAAAAATTGTCTGGACTCACTGGCCATACCTCTCTCAATCATTTTCACCAACTCACTAACCTTAGGGCACTACCCTCTGGCCTGGAAAAAAGGAATAATCAAACCAGTTCATAAAAAAGGGCCCCGCTCTCAGATCGAAAATTATCGTCCTATCACTATGGTGTGCTCTATGTCAAAGGTATTCGAGAAACTGATCTTCAATATAACTTATCAATATCTGGAAACCAATGGCATACTACATCCCAAACAACATGGTTTCCGTCGGAGACGGTCCACGGTAACATCCCTGGTAGAGGCTCATTCCATTTACCTCACGCTTCAGAATAAAAAAATAGACTTTGACATCTGTCTAGTCGACTTTTCACGGGCTTTCGACTCTGTAAACATAAGATTTCTTGTTCACAAACTTGAAAAAGTGGGAATAACGGGCAACCTCCTCTATCTTATCCGTTCTTTTCTCACGAGCAGGTCCTCGAAAGTCTCAATCGGAGAAACATTATCAGGCCCTAAAGTATACAACAGTGGTGTTCCCCAGGGGAGTTGCCTTGGACCCCTCCTCTTTTCAATATTTATAAATGATATCATGGAGCACATAGAGCCAGATGTCCATGGTTTTCTATATGCCGATGACCTCAAAATTTTTTCCAAGAACAGAGACTCTCTTCAGAAAAGTCTGGATTCCATTTCCGATTACTCACTGACTTGGGGACTTGTGATATCAACTCAAAAATGCTTTATCATGCACTGTGGTCCTAGGAATCCAAAAGTAACATATAACCTAGAAGACAATATCATACCAACTACTTCATTAGTGAAAGATCTTGGCATTACATTTCAGGAAGATATCACATTCTCTAAACATATTGAACTAACCTCCCTAAAGTCCCAAAAATGTATAAACATGATCTTCAGAGCCTTTAAAACCAAATCAATTAAAGTTCTGCTCAAAATATACACCACATACATAAGACCCCTTATTGAATATGGGAGTGAGGTATGGTCCCCAGTAACTATCGGTCTCGTTAACTGCATAGAAAAAGTGCAAAGATCATTTACACGAAGGTTACTACAAAGGGCCGGATTACCCAAAATGAGTTATGTTGCTAGACTGAATTTTCTTTCCATCTCCTCGCTTGAATATAGAAGAAATGTGGCCGATCTTGTGTTCATCCATAAATGTCTGCACGGAAATATTCAAGTAGATTACTCAAATATGTTTAAACTTTGCCCATCGCCTTATTCGCTGAGAGAGTCGAATAACTACAGAATATGCTTGCCGTGTAAATATCAAAGCAGAACAAGCACTTGTGCCTCAAGAATGATTAATGTCTGGAATAAGTTACCTTGTTCTTTGGTTTCTACAAGCTCTTCTAGCATTTTTAGAAATGAACTTATCAAGCTTGATTGTGAGACCATTGTCACCAACTCTAGAATACATTTTTAATTCAAGTGCTTTGTTTCTTCAAATGTTTTGTTTCTGTTTCTCCTCTTTTTTTTCAATTTTATTTGTGTTCTCAGTTAGCTCTCGAATGATAAAGAGTGAGTTGAATTTTTGGAATTTCAAGTTATTATTGCGGATGAATAGTTCTTAATTGCTGATGAATAGTTCATAACTGAAGATACAAGCTTTGCTTTCTTTGCTTTTTTTGTGTGCTTTCCTATTTTCCTAAAATGAAATGTTCCTCATTGTTCTTGTCATATTTAGATCTCACTTTTCATAATCTTCACTGAATTCACTTTTCTTGTGACAGTGTCATCTGTTTCGTCACTTAACATTATGTTTTGTTTCAAGCGGAATAAAGAATTGAAGAATTGAAGTTGTAGAATTACAATTCTATACTATTAGAGAGCTAAAAAATTCTTTCTATCGAAAAACAAAGTGAATAAATAATCCAGGAAACTATGATTCTCACTATGGTAAATTCCGATTTAACCCAATAATGTAAAAAGGTATATTTATGCTTGTAAGCGTTCATTTTCACTAAAACATATAGCTCAGTCACGATTCAATGTACCGGATGGCGTGTAATTGATTGTAAGTAAATCGTGCTGAGCGATTATTGAATACTTCCGAGAAGTCCTAATAATGAATCGAAAACAGAAAGCAACCGGGTTAAGCTGGACCCACGACTACAGCAAATGCAACAACAACAGCAGCATCAACAGCAGCAGCTACATCAGCAGCAACAACAACAACAACAACAACAACAACAACAACAACAACAACAACAACAACAACAACAACAGCGACCACAGCCAGCGCAGCAACCACTGCAAGGTTTCATTTTTCACTGGGTTTTAATACTCATGCTTCAATTATTTAATATTCTATGCTTGAACATAATTCGAATTGTGACAACATATTAGTGCAAATAAATACGAAAAGTTCTTTGAGGTTAGGATTTTTCAAGAAAAAGTCGTTTGCTTTCAACAAAAAAATGTTTACAGTACAACCACAGCAGAATCAGCGTCAACCGACTTACCAACATTCTGTCGTATGTCTTTATTTGTCGTATCTTCATTTCTCCATTTTAGTTTCTAATTGTTATACATTAACATATAATTGTAAGAATGAGCAAAAACTCTGATTTAACTTCAAATAATTAGTTGCAAAAAGTAGTGATTGACAAATTTTTGATTAAAACAGGATCCTCGCCAAGAGCACTCGCCCCAGGATCCATACGCTCAACAGTACCATGAAAGGTCAGACGTTTCATATAAAATCAAGGGAAATTTCTTCGAGCTCGCCAATGGACTCTTTTTGTAATTACAGTGCAAGTTACTTTTAAAAACTTCTTGGAAAACTTTGAGAGTAAAGTTTTGAAAGAAAGTAAAGTTGTACGTGTAAAACCTGTTCGATCATTTTCTTCTCAACTTGAGTTTAAAATTCGAAAGTTCAAAAAAGTTCTCGAGGCTCATTCGTTCATTCATTCATTCTTTATTCCAAGCATGTAGGTATTTAAGACAAAAGCAAATTACAAATAAACAGAGGTATGCATGGACTACATTACACATAAAACTTAGTGGCGGTGTGTAAAGGGGAAAAAAGGGGGGCTGTGATAATGATGAAAAATAACAAGTCTTAATTAAGTATCAGAAACAAGACTAACTGGCACAATCACATTCACAGGCAACGAAAGAAGTTGCTTTCTAAATTTAAGGCTACTAGCTTCGTTGATAACATCAAATGGAAGAGAGTTCCAAACAGACATTTTACGGGAAACACATGTCGATAAAGAGGTCTTATTGATGCGGTGAGGAGGAATAAGTCTTAGAGGATGCGAATGCCGAGTGAAACGCTGAACAGCCGAGATTTCGTATGAAGGATCAATGTCTATGTCTAAGCTGTTATGTAAACATTTATGAATAAAAAGTAGATCAGAGATAGCGCGACGGTACTCGAGGCTCTGAAGGCCTGAAGGCCTTGAAAGCCTCTGGGAATACGGAAGCTTAGGGTGACGGACTCTTCCTAGTACTCTCCTCGTGAAAGAGCGTTGGACTTTCTCAACCAACTTAACAAGGCCCGAGGAAGATGGATTCCACAACTCACTTGCGTATTCGATAATGGGTCGGAAATAGATTTTAAAAGCAGATGTCAACAGAGAAATGGAAGGGGATTTAAAAGCTTTAAATAACATGTTGACAACAGCGGAAGCTCTCTTACACTTATCGACAATATGGTGTTTGTACGAGAATTCATCGGAAATAGTGACACCAAGATCTTTAGCTATCTCGTCAACAGTTGAAAGTCGTTCAGGTAACGACGTCATTATTGATCACGGCTCCGAGTTATATAGTCCAAGTTATGATCGATTCATCTTAAAATCTGTTTATACTCTCAAACATTCAGTATTGCTCGAATGAAATACACTCTGAATTTGTAAAACAGTACAGTTAAGTCCACTTTTCTAACTGAGCTTGTTTCGCAGAATGGCTAACTATCGGCCTCGTACTCGTCATCCAGCGATCCAACAAGCCGTCCCCTGCAGTGGTCCAGCTTGTCCTGCTCCCAATGTAGCAATTGCTGCTCTCGTTTGAGCATTGATCAGAAAATAGGCTTTGATTGTTCAGACAGAGCTCGCTAGAGCAGTTAAATTTTTTAAAATTTGTTTTGAGTATTTTTGCTCAGTTTTCATGACCCAGTTCTGAAGTTCATGGCAATAATTTGCAAGCATGGGCTTAGAGCTGTTTGTTTACAAAAGTTTATATCTGGAACCGTCCAGGTACCGCGTGCTCGTGCATTAGCTCCCTCACCCACGCTACCGTTGCCAACGAGACCACCGCCTAATGAGTTTCTCTTTCTCTGATTCTATTTTGCATTGGTTTGGTCATTGGATAGCTGTTATGGTTATCGATTTGATTTAAATGAACTTAAAGTACCGTGTTTAAAGTTTTACCTTTTTGTAGGAACTTTTTTATGCGAAGTTTGATAATAAACACAGCATACAGGCTGTTTTTAATCTAGCCAATGACGGTTTGCTCCAACTGGCTAATTGTTTTGTTGAAAAAGTTAAATAGGTCATCGAAGAATTTTCGGGGAGAACAAATGAAAGATAATTTTCATCTTGTGCAGCTTCGAACATTGAAAGGGTTTCAGATATCGTTTACCTCCTGCCGCTCATACGACATCAGGTTACATATTTTAAGACTTGTTAAATTTTGCAGTACGCGCGGGCTCTCCTGGATCGGCTGGCTCCCCTGGCTCCCCTGGCTCCCCTGGCCTAAAACACGGCCTTGTCAGCTAAGCCGTACGGCCTCGTCAGCTAAGCCGTACGGCCTCGTCAGCTAAGCCGTACGGCCTCGTTAGCTAAGCCGTTTGGCCTCGTTAGCTAAGCCGTGCGGCCTCGTTAGCTAAGCCGTACGACCTCGGTAGCTAAGCCGTACGGCTTAGCTAACGAGGCCGTACGCGGTGTAATTCGTTCGCTCGATGAACGGGTTGGACGAAAAAAGGTGCTGAAATTACTGTAATAAATGCGGATGCAGAACAACTTTTTTGCAACCGTTTTGGAAACCGGAAGACTATTCATTTTTCTATTTTCTCAGTTTTTCAGTTCGATAAAAACCTTTTTTAGAAGAAGAACTTGCAGAGAAAAAACGAACGAGAATTTTCGGCACCTTTTGCGTTTAGTGGCCCCTTCTACCAGAGGTTCAAATGGGTCAGATAAAAGTGGCATTTTTGTTACGGTCTCGTTAGTCTAAGCCGTACGGCCTCGTTAGCGTAAACTTTTGCCTAAGCCTAAGCGTTTTTTAATGTAAAATTTTTTTTCATTTTTTATTCCGGTAGTGGACATTCACAGTTGTAATGCACAGAACGGATAACTTCTCTATGTAAAAATAAGAAATTTTCGATGTAAAAGAATTTTTTTGTAAATGTAAATAAGTCAGACGTCTGACCCATTTGAACCTTTGGTAGGGGGGCCACTAAACACAAAAAGTGCCAAATTTTCTATGTTCTAGAAAACGGATTTGGGTTTTTAACAAAATTTGAAGTGAAATTGTCTCTTGCGAATTATTTAATAGAGCTCTCATAGCTAAACTTGAATATAAAAAGAATTTATAATTGCTAAAAACTTGATAGCGTGTATGTGTTAAGGGCAGTCAATACGAAGATGCATCCTGTAATATGGGATTATGTGAAGGGTGGTCGGAGTGGTGCGAATGGTCGGAGTGCAGAGGAAGCTGTGGCAGAGGAGAGAAAACACGAACCAGGTTGTTGGAGCTGATTAGAAGAGACTCCCTTTCTGTTTCACTTCCACTCTATCTCTGTCTAGTTTCTTTTTGATTTAAAATGTTTATTTGAAAGAAAGTTACTCTGAGTGATTTTGAGTGCGATGAAAGCTTCAATCCCAAGTTTTTAAAAACTTAAATTAGAAGATGAAAAACTTAAATGCCTTTTACCCCAAATTTTTCTTTGGGCGAATAGTTAGTTTTCATGAATTCCGTTGACAAGTTTGAGGGGAACCTCATCGCAACGCGAGAATTACTTCTTGAAAAGTAATAGTTTTTCTTTCTTTTTTCTTACTTTCTTTCTTCCCTTCCCTTTTCTCTCTCATTCTTCCCTTTTCTCGTCCTCCTGAGCGGTTGCCATGTAATGAATGACTCGCCACTCTTCACTTCCCCCTTCAAACTTCTCTTCCCGAACTTCCCTTATTAGAAACCGTCTAGTAACTCCCATTGGAAACCGCCAATGAACTCTACAGTTCTCTTCTCGCTTCTGCCCCTCAATTTCTCTGTCACCCAATCCCCCTTTTACCATTTTAACGTGATGTTTTGAAAGACTCTGCGTAATAAAAACTCAAAAAACTCAAAAGTATACGGCAACATTCAAATGCACGGAGGTAGTGGAAAAATGCTTCATCTCAAATCATCGAAAACTTCTCTCTTAAACATAATTGTGTGTATCCTCTAGGTACTGCACCCTTGGCACTCAACGGTGTGAAGGACGCGATTTCGAGGTCAGAGAACTCCCAACAATTTAGTTTAAATTATCGATTTGTTCAAAAAGTCATTAGTGCTTTAGTTGTTACATGATAATATCTTAAGCTCAAAAAGGCTTATAAAACTTTTTTTGATTAGATAAAGTGTCTAGTTGAAGTATGTAATTCATAATCAGAAAAGAGTTGAGAAAGATTATCTTTTGCGAGTTGAAATTGTTATAATGTGAACATTTAATTTGTTTTGTGAATGAATATCGAAAAAATAGGGTTCTCATGTCATTCTTCTTTTTTTCTATACACTCTTAAGTTATTCATTTATTATCCTAAAAATCATCCACTAACTTTGTTTGTTGATTTTATACACATAGTTGAATGGCTTGAGGCGGCCCCTTGCGATCCGGGCCCTTGCGCCGAGTGGACCTCCTGGGAGGAATGGAGCAGCTGCTCGGTCACCTGTGGACAGAACGGAAGGAGAAACAGAATGAGAACGTGTCTGGGTGGAGTCTCCGGAGTAGACTGTCCCGGTTCGTGACTGAAAGGGAGTTGAATGAATGCCTTTGGCACTTTTTCATTATTCAGTCATACACTTTGTACTTGAAATGTTGTAAACCTGAACTCGCCAAAAACTAATACTATGAATATAAATATCAGAATGGTGAGAGAATAGGTGGAATAATGAAGATAGAGAGAAGACAAGAGCTCATGCAACTAAGGCAAAGAAGTAATTAAAGATTCTATATTTCACATGTACTAGAACTTCAACTGTGTTGTTATAAGTCTCATATTTGAGGCCCGTCATCACAAGATAGTGGAAAAAACTTCGAATGAAGTGTAAAGTACAGGCTAGGCTTGGAAAAAAAATGCCATAAGCCATACCATATGACTTTCGATTATCTCCGATGCTTTGTCACGGACCTATCACACTCAATAGCTCGATCTTTCCAAAGCTCTTTGACATAGGTCCCAGGACGGAAGAAGCCGCCTGTGAGGCTCTCCCTCCCTGCTCATTCTGGGGTGATTGGTCGGAATGGTCTGGCTGTTCCGCCTCATGTGGTCGTGGCAGCAAGCGACGCAGTCGTAACTGTCAGCATGGGACCGATTGTACTGGCCCTGCAGAGGTACCTCGTGAGGCTGGAAAGGGATCTTATTAATATTTGAGCTTGGTAGGCCAGAAAAAGAGCTTTTCCTTCTTTAAAAAAAAAAGAAAACCTCTCACGTTTTGAATCAAACTTTACGATTTTAAAAAAGTTGGGATGAAATAATCTGAAGTTACTAACAATATTTCTTCCAATTCAATAACCTTTTGAAGAATAGAAACATTTGTTCAAATATCTGTACTTTCATTAGTCGTTCAAGAGGCAAAAACGAGAGCTTGATAAAATTTTGTTACAGGAGACGCTTTACTGTGAGGGTCCCCAGTGTTCGTCGTGGACGGAATGGTGCGAATGGAGCAAATGTTCATCAAGGTTAGCTCGCTAAACTACAAACTAAAACTACAAAACAACAACTACGCGAAAGATGCTTTCAGGGAATCTATATATGTTCGACAATTCGAAAAGAGGAGCGTGTAGAGATATATTTGAATGGAGAGAGAGAGATAGAGAGAGAGTGAGAGAGAAAAAGGAAGAGGGAAAAACAAAGAGAGAAACATGGAGTAAGAAAGAAAGAGATATAGAGTCTAGGAGATAGATACATAGCTGGGGACAAGCAGAGGAAGAAAAGAGAGCGCTAAAAAGAATTGGTTACAGATGCGGCCCTGGTAGAAGAGAGCGAACTCGGGTTTGCCTAAATGCAGACGGGAGTGAAAGCCAAGAGTGCCCTGGACCCGCCATTGTGAGATCATTTCTTTTTGAAAGAAGATTGTAGAAACTACCGTATCGAGGCGCATTGTTTATTACATGTTACCTATTCCATAGCATCCTTGAAGGAGATAGTGAATAACATTCATTTCTCTAAAAATTGCTTATTTCCGAGTAAGATGTGATTAGATTTCAGATCGATGCTCTGTAAGTACTTGAAATTGATGATGGATCCCAAGTAGTGTATTGGGTAAAATGATGATGGATCCCAAGTAGTGTATTGGATAAAAGGGCGTAAATGTGTTCACACGTGCCCGGAGATGATAAAACGTGCAGGTTCGATTTCATATCGAAAAATTTCCTCAAAAAAGTGGAAGCTTTCCCGTTTTTCTACCACTGCGAGCAATACGATCCCGGATCCTTTCACTATCCCTGAGAATTGAATATCTATTTAGGTCTCCTAATCGCTCTTTCACCTAAAAATTAAAGTCTCATTTAATATAAGCTCTTTCAAACATATTGAGTTTTCTATCTTCGGCTCACATCTCAATCACATTGGCAGCTGCGCAGGCCAGTTACGATACTGTGCTTCCTGTGTGTGTTGTTTCGATTACTGAGATGGAATATAATGCAGAAAAAATTGAATGGTTGACTTGTCAATTCAATGAGAATGCCCTCTTCTTAATGCAACAATTGGACTACGGAATGCCGCACTTGGACCACGTAATGCCGCACTTGGACTATGCTTCGAATATATGGAATCCATACTATGCAAGAGATTTTAATAATATAGAGAAAGTTTTGAGGAAATTCACTCGCATAGTTTACCATCGATTTTTCGCAAATGAAGTTAATACGAGGTCTCTTCCTTCTTACCCCAATCGACTCGCCCGCCTTGGATTCGGTCCTCTTTCCGAGAGGAGGATATTTTCTGACTTAGTCTTGGGTTTCAAGGTCTTCCATGAACTTTGGATAATAGATAAAAGGTGATTTTTCAAAGAGACTATTCCAACGCGAACTAATATAAATGGCTCATTAGTTCAAAGTAGTAAGAATACAGCTAGAAATAACTCTTATGAAATGCGAATATCCCGCCTTTTCAGCAAGCTACCTCGAAACTTGATTAATAGTATGAACATGAAATATTTTAAGTCCCAAAAGTGGTGTTCTATCTACTCATCTCTCCTCATAAATTCAGAACTTAACTTTTCCCCCCGTTAAATTCGCTATATAAAAGTCAAATTGCTGTATTCGCTTTTGTAATCGAATTTATTCACTTATTTGACAATTGTTAAGCAAATATTTTCTCATTTTCAATTGTAATTACATTTGTGCGTTTTTGCATCGAAAGATGTAGATAAAAATATATATTCTTGACTAGGAGATGATAGCCTGCCAAGGCGGGGACTGCTGTGGCTGGTCGGAGTGGTGCGAGTGGTCGGAGTGCGACCGGGACTGTGGCACCGGCCAGTCCTTCAGGAGTCGCTATTGTGAAAGGAAGGGCGCCAATGCTGGAGGTTGCTTTTTTCTATGAGAATCGAGAGAGTAATAGAGAGAGAAAGTCCGGAAGAGGGGAGGTTGAGGAAGAGAGAGAAAGAAAGAAATAGTTAGAGAGAGGAAAACAGGGGAAAGCTACCACTGTATAAACCCGTCTCTATTTACATACTTTCAGTGATCCAAGTGCTAAAAGATGTCATTTATATATGTGTTTTCAGTCTTTCTGTGTAAATATTAATCAATCAATCAATCAATCAATCATTTATTCCTTGAACATAAATGAGTATGGTACATGGATTGTGTAATTCACAGGTATACGATAAAAATAGCTCAAAAACAACGCAAGCTAGAATTCGAGATGATATACTCTCGTGGAAGTGCTAGCAGTGCATTTTTGAAAGCGAGGGAGGAGGGCAACAATGCAACTTGAGCTGGAAGCGAGTTCCATAAATTGATACAACGTGTGACACAAGTGCTATGTGAGTTGTTAATCTTGAAAGGCAAGACAATTCTCAAGAGATATGAGTTACGTTTAACGTAGGGAGTGGGAAGAACTTTGAGTAGACTAACACTATCCATAGAAACATTATTGTGGAGAATCTTGTGAACAAAACAAACATCAGCGATTTGGCGGCGATATTCAAGGGTTGAGAGGGACAAGGTCTTCAATCGAGTAAGGTAGTCGGCAACGGGTAGTCCAGTGCGAATGAAGACTCTTCTTGTAAAAGCTCTCTGGACTTTCTCGAGTTCATTGATCTTGCCGATGGCTGTTGGGGACCATATTTCGCTGCCGTATTCGAGGAGAGGGATAATGTAGGCCTTGTAGGCACGAATATAGACTGCCGTACATGGGGTTCGAAGAGAACGAAAAATCACATTCATCGCTCTAGTGGCTTTCAAAAAAGTTACGTCAATGTGATTAGTGAAAGAGAAAGCTGAATCAAAAAGTATTCCGAGGTCCCTAACTTTATCGACACACGGAAGAAGTACCGAGTTTATATGGTATGGGTTAAGCAAGTTGTTACGTCCACAGTGCATTATGAAACATTTAGTGATGGATACTTGCAATGACCAGGATTGAGAAAACTCGTGAACAGTGTCAATGGCTGTTTGTAAAATAGTTGAAGATTCAGAAAACAATTTCACATCATCGGCGTATAAAAAGCAACGAACCTGAGAAGGAAGTAAATCAACAAGATCATTAATGAAAATTGAGAAGAAGAGAGGCCCTAGACAACTGCGTTGAGGTACGCCTACGTTAGTGATTTGAGGGTCGGAAAGGCAATCATCGACTTGAACACGATATGATATACCGGAAAGAAATGATTGGATAAGCGACAACAGAGAGTATTGGACACCGGACCTACGCATTAAGTATGAAAGTGTTTAAAAAACTTCAGTAGCCCCTTACGCGGATGATTCATGTCACTGTGAGGGGCCTGAAGAGGAAGCACGGCCTTGCAACCCGCAACCATGCACTCCACAATGCCAGTGGACAGAATGGTGCGCGTGGAGTGAATGCTCCACTTCTCGCGAATGCGAACTCGGCATCACAGAGAGGTTCACTGATCGGTTGATAGCTTCCAAAAGATATGATTTGTTTTACAAGGAGAGTCTTAAGTATGAGTAAAGTTGCTTATATGAAGATTAATAGACCGGTTGAGCCTCTTGACTGCGATAAGTCAACGTAACAGAGAAAGCTCAATGATCAATTAAGAGCTTCATAAAAAAGGTTGAGTGATCGATCGAAAGCTTAGTATTTCATATGTTGACCGATCGTTCGATAGCTTTATGTCACAAAGGGTTGGTTTACCAGGCGGTAGCTCTGTACAACAGAGTTGATAACAGATCGATTGATAGCTTCAAAACAGTAGGTGAGCATTTGTTGATTCATTTTAGAAACGAGAAATGTGTAATTGTACAAATATTAAAGCTTTTCATCATTCATTGTCGCTTTGTATTTAGTTGTTTCATGAAAAAGTTATTTTACAAAATTTAACTGAATGATAAGAAGTTGTTCAGGAGTCGTCAATGTGTGGGCGAGCCGGGCTGCGAGTGTCTCGGACTTGCGGAGGAGGCGAAGCAGTGCAGGGGTAAAACTCCATGCCCCCATTCGGTCCCCTGCTGAAAACTGGTCACAGATGGCGAGGGGATGAGGCCGGCGGAATGGGTCCCGATACAGCTACATTGCTCATTCAAACGAGTGGAGAGTCGGAAGAACCCGGCGCAGACAATTCACGTTAAATATTCGTTGTTAAACTTAAAGCTGGATACTTTTAAATACTTGTAATTAAACTCAAAGCTGAAAATCGTAGGTTAAATATGAATACTTCCACTATACACAAAGAGAGAATCATACAAAAGACAGAACACGTTTTCCTGTATTCCTCATTCAGAAAAAGTTTATTTCTCAAACCTTTCTTAAAATCACGATAAATGGATTCGAAAAAAAACTAGTTCTCTAGTTTTTCATGAGATTCTAGATTTTGATATTGACTGTGTTCATAGAAAAATTTAAGTATGAGCTTCAACTAAATTTATACTCCGTGTTGCCTTTTGTACGAGATTAACACCGATGAAGGCAATTAGAATACTTCTAGTCATACTTAGATTTTCTCTGTGTGGTTTTTATACAATAGTTTGTGAGTTTGAATAATACACTGGCATAAGCAGACTTTAACCGGTCATAGCATCAAAGAATTACAGTATATTCATAAGTAATTGATATATGAAGGCGACTCATTGTATTTTGAGACATTTTGGTAGTGTAAATTACACGTTGCAACCTGAAAGACCTCGATTGTTTTCATTTTTTACTCTTAGCGCTAACCTAAGTTTGATACTTTAGGTGCTAGTATTCTTTGTTGCTAGTTAAAACATGATAAATAGAAACTTCATGACCTGCAACACTTTGATGGATTAATAGGCTGATTATGAATTATTGATTAATGAATCATTTATGATGAAGTAATATTATTATTCCTACATGGTGCATCATTCTGGAAAAGTGAAGCACTATTGATATAGAAAATCCTGTACAAGAAACCTAAAACTTGTAAGAATTCTAATTTTAATCTTCAAATTGGTATCGTCACCTTGAATGATGAGAATGCGGAGCCAAGGGTGAAAGGCAGAAGAACGAAAAAAGAAGAAAGCATTGTTTTGAGGAGTAAGTAAGTGGGAAAAGTGTGGAAATGAGGCAGGGAGCTGCTATATCACTGCTAAAATTTGTGATTTTCTCTCTCTTAAACACGGAAAACTGTTTTATTAAATGGGAATCGATTTATATTGAGCTTTTATTTAGTTTCAATCAAATGTTCCAACCTGAGAGTTGTCTTAAAAATAGAAAAATAGACCCTACGAAATTAGAAAAAGAAGTTTGCCGGCAAACAGTAGGACTTGACCATTGAACCCCAGGACTTACCATGAAGAGCAGGTATCTTGACAGAATTAGATTTAAAACGGAACTTCGAAACAATTGAACACTGCATTATTGGCAGTCACTTAGATCTACTAACATCGCATGGAGAAAATGCAAATTAAAATTCAATATAATCGAAACGCCTCGTCTTAAGTTTCTGGACACGAATTGTTAAAAATTGAACATCTGTTGGCGATGGGTGTAAAAGGTTAAAAGACGTTAAAATGGTTTTTACAATATATCTATTTTCCAAAAAAGGCTTAAGTACGTGTTTTGATCAGCCAATCAAGTTTGAGAAAAAAGCGACAATATTATTTAGTAAAAGTTCACGATTTGTTAAGCCCATGTTAGTTCCGTAGCAAAAAAATTTTCTCGACACTTCAGTTTTTTTAGCTGACATTTAAGCTCCCGATAAAATCATTACCCAACCAACTTTCAAATTTAAAATTAACGTTACCCATACATAGGTGCGATATGACTGATAAAAAAATGGCAGCATTTTTATGAGAGATTTATTTTTGTTTTGAGAGAGAAATCAGAAACTGGAATTTTGAAAGTTAAGTTTAAAAAGTTTAATTGATCGTGAAAAGCAATAATTGGTACTTGTAAAAGGAAGGCATAAACATGTGTCATCATCATCATCATACGAATTTGTTTTAGAAAAACATTATTGATTAACTAACTCATTAAAAATGTATTTAACATATACACATGTCACTCAGAAACTATCGAGGCAAAAGGGAGGTAGGTCATAGGAGGTAAGGGCTGAAGAGGACAACGCGGGAGAAAAAAAGGGCCTGGAAGCATCTGAAAACAGTTTTTATTCAGGTTTGGGCGCGGGATGATCCAATGATAAAAAAACACTCTTATTGTTTCGAGCATCCTAAAAAACAACATACTTTTCTACAGAATCGATTTGCGATTCTGAAAAAAATTATCGTTCCTATGATCTACAGGTCTATTTAAAAAAAGGATCCCGTGTAAAAACCTGATTATCAGAAAAAGAAAAAATTAAAACTTGGTTAAAAATAAGTTCTCAAGAAAGTTTGTCTTTAATAAAGGCAAACTAAAGAGAAAAAGAATTGTGAATCGATCAATAAGCACATAAGGAAGAATGAAAAGGAAGGGGAACTTGTGAAGTTTTGCAGTCCCACAGGCTCTGCTGGCTTGGCATAATCGGCTGGCTTGGCTGGCTGTTACGGTAATGACTAATATTTTGTTCATCACTACTTTCATGCACTTTATTTTATTAAGTGAAAGTGCTTGACTGTGAGTAGTTCGGCGAGAGTTCGGATTCGCTGTGATGAATTATTTTTGCAACATTTTTGTTTTTACATCAAAAAATTACTTTTTACATTAAATAACGCTTAGGCTTAGGAAAAAGTTCACGCTAACAAGGCCGTACGAATTAGGCGAACGAGAACACACAAGAAAATTTCTCATTTTATTTTTTTTTGTCAATTCAATGACTTTATTTTTCATTCAATGACCAGGCCGTTTTTTAGGCCAGTCGATTATGCCGATCATGCCGAGCCAGCCGAGCCTGCCGGACTGCAAAATTTACAAGTGGGAAAGAACGGAACCGAGAACTTTCGAGAGTAGTTCAAACCCTTCACTATGCTCATTCTTCAGTCACGATTCTTCAGTAATCGGGTGCTTTATTTTTCTCGCTCGTTCTAAAGACATTCTCATCTGGGGGAATTTTTGAAAAGGTAATTGAACCTTTTAAACACCCGCCGCATTTGCTTAGTCTTCTCTTCGAGTTTTTTCATTTCTAAACCAATATTTAACACATTTGAGGTAAAACTAACTTTAAACAAAAATGAAAATTACCTTCTAGTTGGTTTTGATCGTCCATAGGAGAAGCATCCACATATGGATCATAGGGTCCGAGAACGTAAGAAGACAGTGTCGCATCCGACATATTGTACACTTCAGCCTGTACGTTGGTAGAACCCATTAACTTTCCCATTTGTTTCCATGCCATTATGTTTCCGCCGAGAGTATACGTAGCAATTTTAAATCTTAAATTCTAGTATCACTTATTGCTTCTTAGAGGAAAAGAAAAGGCTATCTTGGAATCATGAGATCGCTTACCGGAGAAAGAGGCATCTGGGACTGGTTTGAGCCACCTCCTGGCGGGAGCTGTGAATCATATGAAGCTTCGAGGAAGTTTTCTCCTGACGGGAAATTTGGATACGAAGAGCTCGACTCTCTAAATTATGACATTTTCACACTAAACAACTTTGAAAAAGAAGCCTCAACGTGCAAGAAATATTGAAATTTTGCTTTTGCTCTTCTCTTTCCCCCCGGAACGGCTGATATGTAACATCGATGAATAAACCCTGCCGTAATGTTCTCCTTCTCCGTCTTTCTCGGATGGCCGCTTTTTAGCGACGCCCAACAGACCTCAAATTAAAAAAAACCATCTATTATTGTCGCCTGAAGCCTCTTCAACCCTCACACCTTATAAGATTTAATCTTCTCGAAAAACCCTTTATGCTCTATCATACATTGTGTGATAAAACAATTCATTTCAAATAAAATGAAGAAATTCGCGTGTGGCACAATACAATGCTTTGGGAGAACTTTGCTAAAGCGGAGAAGAAACGTTCAGTTCCAGGAATGTGTTTCGCGGAAATGTGTTTCTTGTGTTTCGGAATGAGTTTCGTTTCTAATGTGTTTGAAAAGTTTGAAAAAAAAATAATGTGTTTCGGTTTCACTATAAATGTCGTCCGTGTATGTAAGCAAATGCTTATTCATCTCATCTTCCATACCTTTGATTCATTATCAAAACATCACACGGAAAAAACTAGTCCACCAAGCGGGATCGAACCCAGTCATCTCTTATATCTCTAACCGTGAGCTCATTCGCCTTACCATAACAGGGACATACCATTGCTATTCCGTTACGAAGCGCTTTGAGGAAAGCTCGAATGCCTGATTCTTTTGGTTACCCTTCAATTATCTTATAAATTTATGAAGTGGGCGTCCTCAGTCTTCTCGGTGTCGTTATGATAATGTGGTTGCCCTGGTTAACAGAGACGGCTGCGTTCGAACTTGTCACGTGCACTTGCTTTTGTTCGCGGAAAAATATCAATAATATGCATTAATTAACTAACTTTTAAAAAGTAGTAATGATTACAACCGTAAGTATAAACAAGTATAACTGTATACATATATGAAATGTGTACGTATGAAATGAGTAACAAATAATTTAAAAATAACTGACTTTAAATGGTCAGAGGTGGTCGATGGTGGCTGAAACGATTCTCCTCCATCGACCGTTTGAGTCGGTTCACCCTAGGATTATATGTAATATTCCTCAAGCTTCTTCATTATCATATAATTTTTATTTTAATCTTGAATATGTATACATATGTAACGGATGATTCGTATATATAATATATACATATGTAGTCATATATATATAATAATAAGTTGCAGTAAGCTTACTACGACAGTAGTTTGGTTTTTTGTAGCCAAGATATGCCGATGAATCGAGGTTACCGTGAACTTTCAATAGGATTTGAGAGATTGAAAATCACTATCACAGGTCTCGAAACACACTGGCAACAGTGGCCATTCGTGACTCTACAGCCTTAAGAGCCTGTCACGGATGGAGCCGGATCATCCAGTCCAGAATCGAGCGCGACCTCAGGTGGCGGATAGAGGGATGCCTCCCTACGAATAATTCGTGCTGGGAGGTAGCGGGAGAAATCCCGCCGCGGACCAAAACTGGGTAGTATAGCTCGTCAAAGGAGGGCGATGCCGGACCGGCCTGGGCATGCCACCGGACAAAACATCAGCCGATACTCCGCTATACTTTTCAATGGCGAGTCGAGGCGCCAGTCAAATAGCCTCTTGCCTATCTCCGGTCAACGACAGGCGAGACGTCTCTACTCCCACCCAAACCGATGCTAGGCCGGCTTGACCACCCACTCACAAGGCCTATAGCATGAACAGGTTGCTACAACGATGTCCGCCTTCACAAGGTGCAGCATGACAGTCTCAGGACTGCAAAGGACATCAAAACCCTTCTCCGGACGCATCTTGTCCGAAGAACACGAGAACTTCTCTCATTAAAGAGAGTGTTCATAACCGAGTCTTCGATGCGGGATGCTTGCCGGCAACAACAACAACAACTATCACAGGTTAGAAATATTAGGTGCACATTTTGAGGCTCTTCTTGGTGAATTTAGCAACTTCCAAATTCGTAATAGCGCTTCTGAATGAGTTTTTTCTTCCTAGTTATTCCCTCTCCTCTCTTTAGAGCCCCTAACACACTATAGGGCCCTCTTCTTTCTCTAGGACCCCACTCTCTCTCTATCCCCTCCCTTCTTTGCCTTTTTGATATTACCGTGAACTAATCGTAAGATAATCTCACCTTGCTTGGTGTAAGAGAAGGATTCTGCTGTGAGGAACCCACTGTTTGAGGCATGAGTACTGAAATGCACTATTTTCACGAAATTTGGAATACATTTGATGGGAGTTTAAATGCATACATACATTTCTTTCAAAAGAATGAATAATAAAAAGGGGCACAAAGTCTAAATAATTCGCTAGATTTAAACTCTTCACGAACAGCACATACCAAAAAGAAAATGGGCTTCCAATTTAGTCACAGTGTTAGGACGGAGTTACGATTACTGCTACTGCTTAAAAGCCATAAAAAAAGAAGATGATGTTCAGGTATAAATATTCTGTGTTGGCAAATTAGTTTTTTGTTCCT
The DNA here is from genome assembly GCA_964056735.1 of Allodiplogaster pararmata. NCBI lineage: Eukaryota > Metazoa > Nematoda > Chromadorea > Rhabditida > Diplogasteridae > Allodiplogaster > Allodiplogaster pararmata. Next base: position 39,483,217 of record OZ057408.1, on the reverse strand, counting down.
GCATAAACATACATACTTTATGTACACATTCAGTGTATGAATGGATGATTTGTGCTGATGTGAAATGGGAAGAATAGATACTGCTTGCCGCTGTAGTCAAGTAAAGAGGTTGTTGTCCCAGTACAATTTCAAAGGCCAGAATATAGAATTCACTCGCTTTTATTGAGACTCAAACTGCTTTCTTATAACTAATATTTCCATGTCATGTGTTTTGCTTCCAAAAATTCCGCTTCTGTTGGGAATGATGTAATATAATTTGATCCAAATTCTTTGTTGCAAAAAATGATCAATGAACTTTTATCTTTGAGCTGTCTACTCTACTGCTTTTGACAGCAGCAGTTGGCTTTGGAGAGTTAGTGCATAATGTTTTGTTCTTTTTTTCTATTTTCGCTTGGTTCAGTTATTGATCCTTTTATCATTTCATAATGCATATTGAATGTAAAATCACGAGTAAACTTTGAATGAATTATGCAGATCCTCAATAAATAGAGAACTTATCTTGTTACCTTGAAAAAATCACTAATGAAAAAATTATATTAATTTTTAGTTTTTTTTTCCGAATTAAACACTAACTCACATGGGTGGCTCTCAGTGTCATTTAGAATGAGTTCTTCCATGAGTAGATCAATTCTGGCCGCTCCTGTCAACTTTGAGACCAAAACATCCTCGCAGATACAGTTGGCGAGAGACTCAAATTGATATTTCATCCATCTTCTTTTTTTTTGAGTTGACCACCCAAGGAGTACTGAAAACCCCCGAATAGAAAACTGTTTAGTGATTGAACTGAGTTCAAAATGATAAACATCCCTTGAGAAACAGTTGGTTGAGAAAGAACAACGATCATAGGTCATTCTTCTAGTGCGGAGAGACAATGCGGACCTCCCGTTCTTGTTTGAGTTCCGTTTCTCATAGGCATTGGCAGATGTGATAAATGACGCATACAAAGTAAGATTAAATATGGCTTAAAAACAAGGCAAAAGCAGTCTCTTACAACGAGAGTGGGGAGGGACGTGTTACCACAACACAACTGATAACCAACTGTGGTTCCAGGTTAGTGAACTGGGTTTCAAGCATGCATCATTTCATTCAAATATGAGAAAGTTTTTGCTGTCTGCGATGAGAAACCTGGAGTGGACTGAGAATGAAGAAGGTCAGGTCTCCCACACGGTTTATGTCATTCAGTCGGCGCTGCTTGCAGTGAGTATCGAGGGCGGCGAATATTCTGCGACGGGTCGCCAGGACTGACATTACAGTTGAGGAGGAAAGTCCTTTCGCAACTGCAAAAGGGTTCCCTTTTCTAATATCATTACAAAAAAAGCGTTTATAGGCACCTAAAATAGATAATGGATGAATGCAATTTTGAAAACAAAGCTTAATCTTGCAATTAATGGCAAAAAATTACATGGAAACTCACTTGATTTTGTTTTAAAAAAATTCCATTTTGCTAGGCTAGAAAACAAGGATTAATAAGCTTATAGCCTTTTCGATATGAGAACAGTCAAAACCTGAATGGTTTAGTTGACAATCACTTTGAGTTATTGAGCTTATTCAGACATTCATATGTTTATTCACTGATGGATTCATTATCCAACCAATATGTTTTTTCAAACATGTTAAGGTATAACTCAGTATTCTTTTCTATGATCAGTTTTCACATTTCTATTGGATGAAAGTAGGGTGACCTGGATTAAAAAGAATGCACGCCTTCATTGCCACGAACTCGACTTCGTCAATCTTTAAAAATCTCATGGGTGCCACCAACTCATCCAGAACCCTTTCGCAATCTCGCGAGTAGAAATCGCTGCAACATTATTTTAAAGATAAAGAGAACTTCTTTCATTAATTATTGTCTCATATTGTGAAACTAGGAAATAGTCTTCAAAGTTTAACCATCCATAGTTCGACATTATGATGCTTTCAAGATATTAGGATGAGATTTTTGTGCTGATTTTTTCTTGCCTCCTCAATAAAACAGAAAGTTCTCTTTCATTTTCAACAATATTGGAGTCTGGGCAAAACTTAGTTTAATATTGAACTTTTTCATGATTTATGAATACTAGAGCGTGGCGAGGTCATATCTGTCAATGATAATACTAAAAGAAAACACGTTCGAGTTCCTTTGTTTGAGCCGAATATCCATCATATGTATACCAGATTTGGACCGGTTGACAGCATTCTCTTTCTCTCTACTTTCATCTCTCTTTTTTCAATTTATCCATATTTATCCTTAATTTTTCTTTCCCTCTCTTTCTCTATACGTTTTCTTACTTTCTTTTTATATTTTTCTTTTCTACCACTTTTTCTCTAAAGATTTTTTTTCGAAATCAAACGCCTTTCAAAGCACATTGCTAGGAAAGAGAAAATCAGGCAAAGAGTTTACGAAAAGGGGTCAAATAAAAAAGAGCCACATGAAGAGAACTAGAAAAGATAAGAAGAAAAAACAAAAGAAGTATGTAGTGCTAGCTTGTGTGCTTTAAAAAAAACAAAAAACAAATGATATGGTTGAGTCGAACGGCATGTTACGCATACTTTCTTCACGTGACTTACTCTCTGCCAGTTTTTGTTGTTGAAAGAAAAACTATTTATGAAGACGAAAGAAGTTTGGGATCCCGCAACTAGTACTATCCTATGATCTACAAGAGTTAAGGACCCCGCAACTAGTACTATCCTATGATATACAAGAGTTAGGGACCCCGCAACTAGTACTATCCTATGATCTACAAAAGTTAGGGACCCCGCAACTAGTACTATCCTATGATCTACAAGAGTTAAGGACCCCGCAACTAGTACTATCCTATGATCTACAAGAGTTAGACACCCCGCAACTAGTACTATCCTATGATATACAAGAGTTAGGGACCCCGCAACTAGTACTATCCTATGATCTACAAGAGTTAGGGACCCCGCAACTAGTACTATCCTATGATCTACAATAGTTAGGGACCCCGCAACTAGTACTATCCTATGATCTACAAGTTTTTTGCAAACATCTTCAGTATTAGAAGAAGCTAGTGGTTTGAAAACTGTGCATGCACTAACAATGAAAATTTTGTGAGGCGTCTTAAATATGTCTTAATCTCCATGTGTTTGGTAGCAAAAAAGTGGGAAGTATTCGAGTGTTTTGGTTCATAAACTAAACTCAAGTAAGTTAAAATTGAGTTTTTTTTCCTTCCGATATGACTAAATGAGTCAAGAACAAAGAAGGTAGAGAGTCGACCGTTCTAACAGAGCTTGGTCAGTGTTACTGACTTTGGTTGGGTTACTCGTGGAATGTAGGAGTCGTTGATGAGCTTGAGCGTGTTCGTGTTGGCTACATTAATTGAGCGGTATGCTACACAAAGCACCAATTGCTGAGAGGCGAAGTGCCGCAGTAGCGCTGTCTGTCACAGAAAAAAATATTATTATAGTCCGACAGATCGTAATTCCCCCCATGAAAGCTTTATGCAGCTAAACACGTGCAACCAAAACTTGGGGCTCCCACGACTGCAACCCGAAGACACAACAAAAAAAAGTTTATAGATAGCTAGAAGCAAGATGTTTCTTACTATCCTCCGAAGAATCGTGCGGAGTGAAAAATCAAATAAGGAGAGAGAAGCACGCTTTTTTTAGAAACCACGAGCATGCGATGGAAAGTACAGTAACACATGCAACAAAGAACTCGTATCTATAGTTTATTTGAAGAACGCATATGTAAATAGCGCCCATTGTGGGTTAGAACAAAATTACCTGACTTTGTGGTTGATACCCGTTAACTGAATATGTATTTCGAACCTGGTCTTCAGTGGAAAGCTGCGCAAAGGGAGGCAGCGTCTTCGCCCATTCTATGACCAGCAGCAGTTGGGAGTGGATGGATGAGAAAATGTCGTTCACGGTCGCCGTTCTTTGGCCCTCCACTCGAGCTGGTTTCTACTCCGAAAAACCGATTAAGACTCATATTAAAATTGGAACAACAACAAAAAAGAAGCTTTTTTGGAACTTTCCCAGACCTGATATATGTATTTATTCTTGAAAGGGTTGGTGTGTGAAGATAAGGTGTGTTGAATAACTGAGCATCGAAAGCTCCTCTTCATTGTTGGATAAATTTTATTTCGAAAGACATTGCTTCGATTTCTTTAATGAAAATAACTAAGACCGAAATTTTTTTGAGCTATGAACCTGTGGCTCAGGACGTGTGGAGTATTCCACGTTACCAGTTTGCCGAACAATAGTGTGGCTGAGTTGGCGCACTGTTTCTTCTGACCTCAAACAAGCTGAATTGGAAATTCACACTTGATAACTGATAAGTAATCGACATTGTGACCGTTATCGTCATCCAGAGATAGTTGTCTCTAATGATTTTTCGGCCACAATGGCTACTCGTCTCTTTCAGACAAATTATATATTTATAACGATTGGATTTTTTATATCACAGGAAATATTATCATAGAATATGAGGCTTAAGATACCTAACTACCAGGATTGTTTACAGCAGCGCCGTAGTTGCCAACTCTCTTCAAAAATCAAGTTTTCCGCAATTTGTTCTCTTTTTGTCACATATTCGATAAAAAACATTCATGAATGACAAAGCATGTTTATGATCTTCCTGACTACCTTTTATTTAATCAATATAAGTGATGATTTAACATTTTCTCATTGATGATAAAATAAAATTCGAAGTTAATTTTTGTTTTCCATGATAAAGTAAAGGAAATCATTCAAGAACTTTTTGCTAAAAAAATAGTTTCATTCTCCGAAAAAGGTTTTTTGAGACGTACATATTGAAATGTTTTTTGAAAGAATGTGTGCTCAACGGAACAAAGCCTTAGATCCTAAAGAAAAACACAAACGCGCAAAATAACGGTCCAACACTCTGGTTTCCGCTAAGGAAGAGACGGCTGGGCTCAACCCTGCTCGTGCACAAGTATACATATTCTCAAGGCGATGAGTACACCATTGCAAGGGTATATTTCAAAACAATAAGTTTTCTGAGTTAAAGTTCAACTATCGAGTTCTCAATACTTTAACCTTTGAAAAAAAACTCAGATTTCGTTCGATCTGTGTCATGCTTTGTATATAGACGCGTTGTTTTAAAGGAAAGCGACTTCGATTTTTACTTGGGTGAAATTACTTGATGAGGGAGTCAAGCAGTCCTTGAGATGTCTCCCACAGCTCCGATTCGGTAATCCTTGATTCTGATTGGAGATTCTCGAAATTGACTTCTCGAGGAGAAGAATCCAATGAGGAATTGGAAGAACCTGTTTTGGGGCTGCTCTCAGAAATTCTGGAAGAAATCTTGGTTACATCTCACCATTAAAAAGTAGAAGCAAAGAATTGCACTCTCAATTCGAGTTACTCGCAATTAACCTCTATCGCCGTGAGTAAATTCCAGTTAAAAAAAGGTAGAGGGTTGAGAAGTAATTTTTACGACTAGTCAAAACTGATTCGATATCCAAAGAAAAGATATTCCGAAGAATGCAAAAACTCTTCGAGTTAAAGTTTTCTTCTTCTTCTTCAAAACATATGAGTATTGAAATGGTATGTCTATCACATGTTATGTCTATCCAAGAAAGAAATCATTTTTACATTTAAAACTTGAAGGAGTCACGAATAAGTTTTTTTTTAATTCCAGGTAATGAAGCGATTCATAACTTTTTTATTTCCCACAATTCTTGTTTCATTCTCTTTTTTTGTTTTTCATGTATTTTAATTGGTTCAAGTATGCGGCTTGGCGCTTTCACAGTGATTTCTTATAATGTTGATGCAATGAAGTAGTTAAAAACACACAAGTACCAAAAAAACTTTCGTAGACCAGAACACAACTTGAGTCTTCGTGTCAAATCAGCTGATAAGATAATTCTTATCACCGCATCTATTATTTTCGTATTCTGTTCAGCCTTAGACTAAATGGCAACGCTTGATAATTACATATTTCTTGTTTCGCGAATATTCTTAAGGAATTATACTCGATTATACACATAAGGCCTCGCTATAGCCTTACTATCACCGGAACCTTTCTTCGTGATAGAGTCTTTTTTCATAAATAGCAAATCAAAAATGAAATCCGTCTTTGGTCTTCTGAGTTAAAAAATCATTACATCGGCCCTGGTTCGTATCATCACTTGTTATCTGTCCTATTTCTCCTTCTAATTATCCATCTCTTCCTCTCTTTTCTTCGAGGTTGCTCTATAAGTACTTTCTTCTCCCTCTTAATTTTTGTTCCTTCTCACAAATGAACCTTGTCCTTTCTACGAGGTGACGCTGTTGTTCCATCTCATCAGTTTTTGTTCCTCTTCTTTTTCTGCTCATTCGATCATTCTTTCAACATTTCCAACGAATGCTAGTAATTAGGACAAAGTTCTTTTCTTGTACTATGGAATCAAGAGTATGCTTTAAAGAACGAGCTTCTCCGTCTTTTATGAGAACACAATGAAGCTTGACTTTCAAAGAGATCCAAGGTTTGATTTAAAATACGCGCGTTGCAATCCGCGAACAAAAAAGACGTTGCAATTAGATTTATAAATGTGTTCTTGCGTTTTTCGCTCACCATTTTATAAGACATGCTCCAATAAAAAAAAAAGTAATTTCCAAGTTTTTCATTCGATTTTTTTTTTCTTTCGTGGAAAAATAAGCAATGGTCATCAAAAAGATGTACAGTTAGTCGAAGTGGACCTTTAACTACTAGTTAAACGAGTCCGACAAACATACAATTCACCTGTCAGTTGATGTCGTTGGATGCCTTTTTGGGGTTGAAACATTCGAGGAAGATGAAGGACTCTGCACATCTTTTTAAAAAAGAAAAAGTACAATTTCAAAAAAATTCTGTTTATTTGTTTAAATAAGTATGATTTCATATTAAAAGTCTAATGATGAAATTTTTAAAAATATTAAAAATCAATTTGAAACATGAGATCTTTTACTTTGTGAAAGTACTGAAAAAGTAAGAAGCTACTATCACATAGAGCTTCTAAGTCATTTTATCATATGGCTTAAAAAATCTGACCGAAATTCTTCGAACCGAAAAAAAAAATTTCAATGTTTGTAATAAAAAAAGTCACCTTCTTCCATGCATATGCTTTCCTTAGATGAATATTGCGTTCATAACCTTACTACGTACTAGATTGCACTCACACACATTACAAAATTAGTCTAAAAAAAGCGTTTGGAAATTTCAATATTTGTATTCAAAAAACATGAAGCTATCCATAATCATGCATATGATGTTGGAATACTTATGTGTATGAATACCGCCCAAAATGTTATAATATATAGGGTTATTGAAAATAACTTTTTTCAAAGATAAAATTCAAAGCTCAAATTTTCACAGAAGTTTTTTTGGGTGTCTGTGCCGTACCGGACGTCGTTTTGAGTGATTTATTATTTATCTCCAGGAAATACACCGAAATTGGTATATCTTCCATTTTTCAGTTTTTCTCAATGATTTTTTTTAGTTGATTTTTTTTTGTTTACCGAACTTCATTCATAAAAATTTTGTTTCAAGTCATGGTTCGAACTGTTGGACATCGAAATACAAGTAAAAGAATGCAAGAAGCTGTTGTTGCTGGGGCGAAACAGGGCCGGTCACAGAGCGAGCTCGCTCAGCAGTTCGGGGTAACTCAGAGCGCTATCTCCCATATCCTCCGGCGTTTTCGAACCCAGGTAAACGAATTTTCTACAACTGAATAACTTTGGAACACAAAAAAATTGCAGGGACGAGTCATCGTGAAGACAAGTTCGGGGAGACCCCGCGTAACTTCGAGGTACATGGACCGAAGCATCCTGCGCGCATCTCGCGAAGACCCGAAACGCACTGCTACAGACATTCAAGCTATCATATCAACGCCCGCGACTCCTGCTCCTTCAATAACTACCATCAAACGCCGTTTGCAAGCCGCTGGACTGAATGGAAGGCGGCCTGCAAAGAAGCCTTTCATCAGCGAAAAAAAATCGTAAAGTTCGAGTTCAGTGGGCTAAGGATCACCTCAGTTGGACACGCCGTGAGTGGTCTCAGATTGTTTGGAGCGATGAATCCAAGTTTAATATGTTCTGCAGTGACGGTCTGAGGTGGGTAAGACGTCCAGCGGGCAAGCGTTTCCTGCCGCAATACCAGTCGCTCACAGTCAAACATGGCGGTGGTTCTGTGATGGTCTAGGGCTGTTTTTCCGCCAGCGGCATGGGTCCAATTAGACGTATTGTCGGAAATCTCGATCGTTACGGCTATGAGAACATAATGGAAAGCACTATGCGCCCTTGGGCCCTCTCCAAATTCGGCCGTGGGTTCACCTTTCAACAAGATAACGACCCGAAACATCGATCTCAGCACGTTCAGAACTGGTTTCGCCGTCGGCATGTGGATGTTTTGGACTGGCCGAGCCAGTCTCCCGATTTGAACATCATCGAAAATTTATGGGAACATTTGCAACGAAAATTGACGGGAAGAACATGCAGAAATGCTGATGAAAAGTTTAAGCAGCTAGAGGAGGAATGGAAGGCGATTTCGCAGGCAACCATTGACTCTTTGATTGATTCTATGCCTCGCAGATGTCAGGCAGTCATTGACTCGAAAGGATATGCCACCAAATACTTAGAATATTTGTTTTATTACTTCGAAAAAACTGAACATCTCTATAAGCACTTTTTACTATTTCCATTTTTTTTAACGAATAAACCTAATAAAGCATTTTCCAAACTTGTTCTATTACTCGAAACATGTGAATTTGGCTTGTTAAAAATATCTGAAAATTTGATCTTCATTCGTTTTTTTTTGAAAAAAGTTATGTTCAATAATTCAACATATTATAACATTTTGGGCGGTACTGTTGTCTCTTTTATCAGCTGCAATTCGACGAGTGCTGCAGACCTTTCCATTTTTACAGGCGCATTTTTTTTTGCATAGGCAGGCGTTTCACACTAACATTCAAAGCTTTCATTACCGTTCACTTGGAAAACCCGTTAAACCGCAATTGTACAGCTTCAATAACAGCGACTGAAAAGAATTTATCTTATCTCATCGCGTAAACGAAATTTGAAGAAAAACAACTAATTGAGTGATGAAGTTGTTAATTTATGAAAGTATGAGTCTGCATACTTGGTGAGCTGTGGTCGACGTGCTTCGAGCGCTTACCAATAACATCTCGCTCGCTTTGAACAGCTGGAAATTTTATTGAGTAAATCATTCATGTATATTTTAAACTGAACTCAAACAGTAAAACATAAGAGCATCTTTTTTTCTATCTGCATTCGCTGAATTTGCAGTTATGATCACTTAATAGTCTTATTTCGAAGATATGGAAAAGACAAGGTATAAATTTGTGAAAAAAAACAGAGATGTTTATTGGTGAAAAAATGAGCAGACATTATGACCAGGGTTAGATACAACTAGGCTCGAATAACAAGGGTTAGATACAACTAGGCTCGAATAACAAGGGTTAGATACAACTAGGCTCGAATAACAAGTAATTTTCTTACCCAGTTCGACAGAAAATCTAGTACTTCCTTTCACTTTTATCTCAAGCTGTCTTCTCTTACCGAAGTTTTTTCTTAAAAAATGGAGAATAGAGTTAAATAGTGCTAACCATCTTCTCTCATGCCTGCGTTCAAGCATCGTTTATAGCGACAGAAGCGGCACACAGCTCGACTGTCTTAATTCCATACTTCCTTTAATTACTCGATCATTTTTTTCTTTCATTCGATTACTCGATTTTTCTGTGTATTTTTTTTCATTTTTGGCACTTTTAAAGGAAATAATGAGAATGGTGAAATAATGGGAATACTTACTCATGTAGGCAGGCACTTTTCCTGTTTTGAACAAGACAGGAAAAATCCCGTTGCATTGCTTTGAGTAGAATGTTATGTTTTGCAAGACAAACACAGTTTGTTGAAGTAAAACATTTATTATTACTCACTGCGAATATTCATCAAGATAGCTATGCACCCTGTGCGCACTAGCATGTTCTACACTTTTTTATCGAAGTAGATCACGTCTGGAAGGAAGACAAAATGTGTAGTTTTTTGTCCACGTGATTTTCCATTCGATGAAAGATCAGGTCTCGGCAAGAGTCTTTCTCTTCCCCGGAAGAGTATTATCTCGTCTTTTCAAACTGCGCGATATGTCACTCGTCCAGGGGTATATAAGGGGGGCTCAGACCCTTTGATATCAGTTGCAATCCTGTATACGCTCGTCAACAGTTAACACTTTATTAACAAAACATTGATCAAATTCATTTGTTCGTGTTCTTCTTCTTCCCTTCTTTTCTTCCTTTAAAGAAGTTCTTCCCTCTCTGCTCAGCCTTCGTCTGTCTGAAATGAGAGGTCTTTGGGATAGGAATAACGAGAGTTTGGGTGGGTATTTGTGATGAATATTCGCAGTGAAGAATAATAAATGTTTTACTTCAACAAACTGTGTTTGTCTTGCAAAACATAACATTATACTTCACTGCTCATATTCATCAAGATAGCTAATTCAACACACCTCTCATTCAGTATGACTTCCTGATTAGAATCGTGGAATTCTTTGTGGTAAAACCTCTCAAAGGTAGAACCACCAGGTGCCCAGTTCGCCGCAGCCATGATGGCTTTGCTAGTAAGGCCTCCTCGGCTGCCTGCCGAAGTAGAGGCCGCTCTGGTGGAGTGGGCACCATATTCACTATCTATACCCGCAGCGGATAGAACTGTTCTCAACCACCTTGCTATGGTTGAGCTACTTACTTTTCCATGTGGCTCTATTGTAGCTCTGACTAGAGTACCCTCATGTTTTCGGTAGGTTTTCGTTCTCTCTATGTAGTCCTTAAGGTTTCTGATAGGACAAATGTTGGGATCTGTTTTGAAGCACTCAAATAAGGCTATGTGTGGTTTTGACCCAACTTTTCGATTTTTGTTCATGTGATCTATGGTAAATAACCATTTATCATCATTCTTTCGAACTGAATCTAGAGAAAACTTTGCTATTTCCGAGACTCGGTTGGGGGAGCAAAGGGCTAAAAGCATAACCATTTTTTTGAGTAAGTTGTTTTAGCGATAGTTTTTTGTTATCTCCCATTGACTTCAGGTAATCTAATACCTGTCTAACATTCCAAATTTGCGCATATTTGGGAACCGATGGTCTCTTTCTGAAGAACCCTTTTTGAGCTTTGTTTATGAGGTCTTCGTCAATAGCTTCTTTCTTGCTCTTTTGCACAATTTGCGCTAGTGTTAAAATTGCACTTTTGTGCGTTACTAAGCTTGAATAGCTTAGACCTTTTACATGCAAATGAGCGAGAAAGTTGACTATGTTCGGGGTAGTAGGGCATCTTTTATCGATCTGATTATTTTTACAGTAATTAGCCCACTTCCTTAGAGCAGAATTGTACTGGTTGCGAGTCCCTGGGGCCCAGTTGTTCATTACTGCTTCTATGGCGGTTTCGTTGAAACTCGCCTTTCTAAGGTAGTCCCTGATATCTTCCATGCTATCAGGCGCAAGTTCCCGACAATAGTCTTGGGATGAGGTTCTCCCTCTTGATCTGTCAGAATGTCTGGTCGATCTGGGTGATGCAACATCCTTCCCTGCGAGTATTTCAGTACTAGTGAATACCACCATTGACCTGGCCAATCTGGGGTCACCAACAAAAGGTTCGCGTTCTCTTGAACTGCCTTCTGTACAACCCTTCCGACTAGTGCGAAGGGTGGAAATGCGTAACTTGAGATCCCCGACTAATTCTGAGCGAAGGAATTTGTCGCTGCTGCTAAGGTATCTGGGCGGTAAGAAATGAAATTTTCGCATTTAAAATTCAATCTAGATGCAAATAAGTCCCAATCTGGTTTTCCGAATGTTTTGAAAATCAGATCTGTTACCCTCGGATGCAGGCTGAATTCTTCTTTTTCTATGAAGTTGCGAGATTCGAAGTCTGCTACAGTATTTTCTTTACCAGGTTTGTAGGTTGCAATCAGATGCACCTTCTTTCTCTGGCAAAGTCCCAGATCTTATGCGCTTTTTTATTTAGCTTTGCACTCTTTGATCCGCCAAACTTATTTATATAGTATACTGCTGAGGTATTATCCAGTTCTAGTCGGATGGAGATATCTCTAGCATCATTCAGGAAGGAGCTAAGGGCGCAAAGTGACGCCAAGGCCTCCTTCACATTTATGTGCAAGGATTTTTCGATTCCCGACCATCTACCGCCTGTGGTAATCCTATTCCAAACTGCCCCCCCCAACCTCTTTCGGATGCATCAGAAGTCACTGTTTCGGTTATTACCGGTTTCCATATGGTATCTGTGAAATGTTCCGATGAGGATTGGTTAGACCACCAGTTCAACTCACTTCTGACTAGAAGGGGAATGGTCTCACATTTGTTGAAAGATTCGGGCTGGTTGGGATTGGTTTTGCTTGTTAACCAACTTTGGATGCTACGCAAATGAAATTTAAGATAACCAGATACGGGTAGAAATGAGGTTGCTTTTCTTAAGAACGTAGCTATTCTGCTTAATTTTACTCGTTCTTTCCCAAGTATCTCTACGGCTAATTGTTTTACCTTCGTTATCTTTCCGGGTGGTACTTCCAGTGTTCCTTTCTTACTATCCACAATGAAACCCAAGAATTCGACTCTTGTAGATGGTGTGATACAAGACTTCTGCTCGTTAACTGTCACACCTAGTCTATCGAATAGACGCAGTGTTTGATTTACAATGTTACCGAGTTCTGTCTTAGTGTCTCCTACGATGATCCAATCATCTAGGTACACCAACAGCCGAACACCCAGTTTTCTCAGCTCTTCTGCTACAACCTTCATGAGGCGAGAATATACATATGGAGCAGATGCTAGACCAAAGGGAAGTACGGTGAACTTGTACATTTTTCCCTTAAATTCGAAAGCTAGATACTTTTGATGGTCTTTGTGGATGGGTATTGCGAAATAGGCGTCTTTTAGATCAATTTTAACCATCAAATTGCCTCCATTTATTAGACAACGGATCATGGAAAATTGTTCCATCTTGAAATGCTTCATGTTCAAGTAACCGTTTAAACCCTTCAAGTTTATAACTGGTCTTAAACCGCCTTCTTTTTTCTTCACACAAAAGATGCTAGAAACCCAAACGTGTTGCTGAGGTGGTATTTCTACTATAGCTTCTTTTGATAACAGATTCCAGACTTCCATCGCAATGATTGGTTCGTTCATTGTCGGTCTACTTTTTCTAATTTTACCTCTTGAAAGTGGAGGGAGATTATGGAAGTCTAGGTAATACCCATAAACTCATTGTTTAACCCATGGGTCCCTTGATAGTTTCAACCACTCTGTGGCATGATATCTAATCTTACCAGCTTGTATTTCGTACTGGGGAACTAAGGCTGTCGCAATGGTTTTGTTTTGCAGTTCTTTTTCGCAAGGAGAATCGTTCGACTTTAGTCGTTCTGCCCGTTTCGCGTGAACTCTTGGCGTGTTCTTCAGCTTCTTCAAGGACTTGGTGATGTCATTGGAGCCGGCTCGTTTCTGCGCTTCCTCGAGTAGACTCTTACCAAAGAGTTTTTTTTGGCAAGACTTCGCCCCCTCGAATGAGGGGTTCTTCTGAGAGGGGCGCCGTTTTGAAGGAGGGCATGGCTCGCCGAGGGTCGATCTTCATGGATCTTAACATCTTTGTTATTCAACGAGCCAGAAACGAGCTAATTAGTTTATTCTATACATTAGTCATGCATGGGACCTCATAATGATTTCTCGTCGGATCGCATTGATCTCATGATGAAGGTATCCCATGACGTTGATCCATGTTTTGATGTAGTTCATCATTTTGAGCTTGCCATCCTCGCTTTCTTCGGTGTGGCTTTGTAGAGCCATTGCGAGAGCTGACATGCCTGCCATGATACCGGGGTCGATCGAGAACAACTGCAAATAACTAGAGTTTTATTTCTAGTATGTTTCGAGTTTATTTTCTAGTATGTTCCCAATGGCAGTATCTTTACCTGCGTATCATATATTCGGCCTACGGTTCCTCTTTCTTGAGAGATTTCTTCGTCGACATTCGGCGACAAGGCGTAGACTAACGCAGGGAGAGGCATTGCTTCCAAGAAGGCCTCTCTCTCAGCAGCGGTCCAGAACATTCCTCGTGCACTGTTTTCAAATAGTGCCAGTATATCGTCCCTCAGCCGTGTCCTTGTACGAGCGGCTCGGATGACTGGCTTCGGGGAAGGAGGAACTTCTTCGCTGGCAGTCGCAAATTGTGAGCTCTTCTTCACAGATAGCTGTGACTGCCTGGACATGGGAGAGTCTTCTCGAGTCCGTCTGCGCAGGTCCTCGTCCAGATCATCGATCTCCCGATGATCTGTAGAATCTTCCTCCGAACGAGAGGACGCGCTTGAGGAAGATGATGTCATAGTCCTTCTCCTCTTCTTTCCGCGCTGTCTCTGATGTCTTCTCTCTCTCTTCAGAGCCTGTCCTCCTCTCTGAGGGGGACTTCGTGGGGAAGACGGTGACTCGCTAATCGGCTCTTCTTCCAGTACACTGAAAGAAAAGCACTGACTTCTGGAACTTTCAATTCTTTTACAATAAAGTTCAGCACGAGTCAACAGTTTTCTAAAACAAAAACCGTTATTTTTTATATCATTTACTTTTCAAAATGATATAGGGTACTGATCCAAATGAATCAAACCTGGCTTAGTTTAAGCCATAAAACAAAGCACCGATTTCAAGGAATCATCTTTGTTTTATTTTTCCTCAAACATTTTGACCTGATTACTACCGCCTGACCCTCCGAACAAGTCGGAAGGCTCAGCAAGCAACAGGAAAATGTTCGGGAATTGGTATTGATTCAATTGAATAATCCCTGGCTTTCATAATAGTTAAAGCCATGAAACAAAGTGCCGACTTCGGAGAGTCACCTTTGTTCTTTCCCCTCAACTCTTCAACCTGACTACTACCGCCGGTCCCTCCGAGCAAGTCGGAGCCCCAGGCAAGTGTCAGGGAAAAGTTGGGGGAGAAGGTACCGAGATTCTTTTCCGAGGAATCTCACCCTTTTTGTTCTTTCCCTTCAACTCTTCAACCTGACCACTACCGCTGGTCCCTCCGAGCAAGTCGGAGCCCCATGCAAGTGTTAGGGAAAAGTTGGGGGAGAAGGTACCGAGATTCTTTTCCGAGGAACCTCACCCTTTTTCTTCTTCTTCTGCCACGAGCGTCTACAGGATTGCAACTGATATCAAAGGGTCTGAGCCCCCCTTATATACCCCTGGACGAGTGACATCTCGCGCAGTTTGAAAAGACGAGATAATAATCTTCCGTCTCGGGGAAGAGAAAGACTCTTGCCGAGACCTGATCTTTCATCGAATGGAAAATCACGTGGACAAAAAACTACACATTTTGTCTTCCTTCCAGACGTGATCTACTTCGATAAAAAAGTGTAGAACATGCTAGTGCGCACAGGGTGCATAGCTATCTTGATGAATATGAGCAGTGAGGTATAATGGTTCATTATGAAGGATCGTTCACTTATCTAATCGTTTTAAAAGATAACTTCTTTGATTGTTGAACAAGTTTTCGTAAATGTTGGCTGGCACATGCTGCATATGTATAACATCTCAAAACTAATGCATTGAATCTCAAGAATCCTAGAAAATTTTTCTTTTCTTTCTTCTTACAATTTTTTTATCATTCATTCTTCAATGATTACTTGACAAGACATAAACAATGAACCAAGTGGTGATCCTTTCACTCTCTCACCATCTTTCTCATGAACTCATCGCTATCTACAGTGCATCTTCTTTTTTTCTTTCCTTGTTTTCTCTCTTCTCTCTCTGTTTCTTTTTCTTTTTCTTACTTTCTGTCTCTATTTCAATTTTTTCCCCTTTTTCTGTTTGTCGTTCTCCCATTTCCCTTGCTCTTTATCGCACTTTTTATCAATCAATCTCGCCCTCTTCTACAACTTTTTCCGCACTCGAATACGCTGTGTTATAATTTTGTTTCCTTGATCCCATGTTGATCAATCCCTACGGAAACAGCAGATAAAATGAAAAATGGCGAAAAATTTGTCAAGACAACAAAAGGTTCGACGACGAGATGAGAGGAATGCGAACAGAAACACGAAATTTCCGGATAAAAAAGGCTAAGTTGAATATATGTGAAACGAAAAAGACGAGGAAAAGTGGGGGACAGGACAATGGTTTTTTCGAGGGAAAAAGATGTCGAAGCCTAGAAAAGGAGAAACGCGATGTATCAGAAATTGAGTCTTCGTTCAAGTAATAATTCTGTTATGAGCAGAAAAATGGATTTAAAAAAAGGTCAGAAACGAAGTAAATAGAAAAAATTAACGCTTGTCGATGTTGCAATTGCCGCTGAATCTGCAGGAATATTTGGTGTTTCTCCTTATCGTTCGCCGGAAAAAGCCTCAACTACAACATTTTAAACTCATTTTGATTTTTTCTATAGAAGCTGAGTTTTTGTGATGGTAATTGAAGACTAAATCATACAATATTTTCCATCTTAGTTCAAATAATTGCGCAATTCTATGAGATATCAACAAAAAACTAGTGAAACGATATCTCGAGTCATTATCAATTTTTTATCGCATGATGTCGATCTCTCTTCAAAATCAGTTATTCCGTCACTGATATAGTACATACTTTCCGATCTTGAAGCTTTCCTAGCGTTTGGTGGGAAACAGCCTACTAATAGCTCTTAAAAAGTCGATTGAGGTATGACATTAATAGATTACTGTAAAAAGGACACCTTTGCATCCGTTGCAAGTGGTCGCGCCATAATGTCTTCCAGTGCCTGAAAACTATTTTGGAATGATCGTAAGGCTTTAAGTTTATTTTATTGAGTTGGATTTTCATGAATGTTTCATTTTATTTTATTTCATTTCAATTAATTCCATTTATTCATCCATGTAGGGTATATTCAGCGAATTAAAATCCAAATACATGTAAAAAAGTATAAACATGGTTTTTTATGGGATGTTCGTTCGTCTATCCTCTGAGTTGACAGATCTTATCAAAGAAAAGGAAACTCCCAGCTTGTACTTTTCTATTCAAACTTTTTCAAATGATCAGCATCAATAACTATTATTTAAGGCATCGAGACGAATATACAAAATTAAGAGACCTCATTAAATTTATTCAACTTCAGTTAAATGACTGTAAATAAGAGTATTCCCTACTCCTCGTTGATCTCAAGCAACGGATTTTTATACCGAGCAGAGGAGCGGATTGTTCGCAGAAACTTGTGCAAAAATCGTGTGGTGTGACGGGAACCGAACCCGTGACCTTTCGCGTTCCGGGCGAATGCTCTCCCCACTGAGCTACACACGCACACATGATAATGCACATTTTAAGGCCCATACAACATGCCCCCTCTCAACACCAAGGTCTCTCGAGGTCTAGGGTCAGAGGTCTAGGCGCCTTTGTTTCTGCGAACTAGCTCATGCTCGGGTTTTCTTATTTTTCTCTTTTTTTCTTCTCTTTTTCTCATCCCGGTTCGGCCCCCATGTAAATAAGAGTATTCCCTACTCCTCGTTGATCTCAAGCAACGGATTTTTATACCCAACAGAGGAGCGTATTGTTCGCAGAAACTTGTGCAAAAATCGTGTGGTGTGACGGGAACCGAACCCGTGACCTTTCGCGTTCCGGGCGAATGCTCTCCCCACTGAGCTACACACGCACACATGATAATGCACATTTTAAGGCCCATACAACATGACGAACTGGTATTTGAAAGCGAAATCATCTTTATTCATCTTTGGAATTGAATTGATTGTTACCTTCATCAATTGACCAAGGAACTATAAACAAGCCATCCTTTAATGATGAAGATTTAAAAATAATGAAAACTAATAAAAACATTGTCTAAAATAATCAAAACATTGTCTAACCAATATCGCCACAAACAGTGCATTTAAGAAGGCTGTCGCTGTGGATGACAGAAGATTCTGAATGAGCTTCTGCTACTTTTTTTACACATGAGTTTATAACAACAACAATTTTGATTAGAACTGTAATGAAAGTTAGTTGTTGAAGAAATTTTGTATCAAAGTGTTCGTTCCCTTCATGAAGTTTGCACAGTAAAGTGTAAGCGATTGAATAAATATTAAAAACATTCTAATAATCTTCCTCTTAAAAGCTTTCTGGGGCTTTGTTTTTTTGTTGTTGTTCGATACATGTAGTCGAGTTTTTTAGAAACGAGAATATTTACAAACAAAGCGCAAGATAGGAATCTCAAAGCCCTTCATAAAAATTGAAAGTTAAAACTAACCTCTCTGATCAAAAAGGAGAATAGGTGAAGGACTACGTTGAGTACTTTCTTTCTCCATTTCGATCTTGTTCAGAGACGAATCCAACATTTTGAAGGAAAATACGATCTTCAAAATTGGGCCTTCTACAGATTTTCAAAAACTTTTCCTTTCGTACAACGGCAGAATGTGGATTTACAGAGGACAAAGCTAATAAATGGATCTCGACTTCGGAATTCATGACCTTAAAAAATTATAATCGCATAGAGTTTAGCTTCTGAAATTCAACAATATCCTATACAAAAACTCGTTTACGTGGTAGAAGCACTGTGCTTTTATAGAGGATGTAGTAGGCATTAGAGAGATGATAGAGTTAATCGATCAATTCATATCAACTTAGAAAAAGATCCCGTTCTTCATCTAAATTACCTCTTCTTGAAGTAAGGAACTCGAGAAGCATATAAAAAAGTAACAAAACAAACATCAACAATATCACGAGACTGAAAGAAACGCAGCTAACTTATGAAAGTAATGTTTCTTTCAAAACTCGTCCTTGGATTATCTTTGATTTTGTGAAGAAAATTTTCCGAACAAAAAACTGTGGTTTATGGATTAAGGCGGAAAGAGGATAATTCAAACTCACCGGTTTGCAACTGAGGAGTAACTGAGACTAAAGATGAATTGGCACTAACTTTTACGTGCTGTTTTTACATATTAGTTTTATCAACTTACCTTCTATTTACAATTTAGAGGTCTATCTAACTTCACAAGTAGTCCTGACCAGAGCGTAGTAAAAGTTATAACTTGACTATTACATATAACTTCAAAAAGCGTCGCGTAATTCTCTCACTCAGTTCTTGAATAAGAATAACTCTTGTGAACTACATTTTCTAAAAATTTTAATTTTCAGGCGGTTTTGTGATTTGGATGATAAATCAAAGCGAACGATTACTCGAAATCTGTAATAGAAACAATTGAAAAAACATTAAATCAGCGTCTCAGCTCAAAAAGTACTGCTTGATTTGCTAAAAGTACCAATCAGAACAAACTTTTTCCTCAATTTTATTTCAAGTTTCTCTGTAGAAAAAAAGTAAAAAAGCAGAGAAAAAAATGTTAACTCAGAGAAGATACAAGTGATCATTCTTAACGCAAACCAAGGCCGAATCCGTGTAATAGTGAAAGTAAAAAGAAAAAGAGAGAAAAGGACGGAAGACAGAGGGGGAATAAAAAGAGAGAGAGAAAAAGAGAAAGACAGAGAGATAATGTGTTATTATTCCCCTCTTATCGCTCGAAAAGAATGATAGGAGTCTTTGAAGGTTGAACAAGACGGGGGGCCAAGACTTATTCTTTCTCATGATCTCAGGAACTTAAGTAAAAATAAATTTTAGATTTTTAATCTATGATCACAGCTGTTCTTTTGAACAATTATTCGTAACAACTGAGATGAGTTTGCGTTATTGTTCTAATCAGCAAATGACACAACTCGAATTTTAGAATTTTTTTTTCGGAATGAAAAAAGAATACGTACTAGTACTTGAAAAAAGAATACGTACTAGTACTAGTTAAACGTTAAAAAAACCAAGAATACGTACTAGTACTAGTTAAACGTTTAAAAAAAACCAAGAAAAATAGAATCATAAAAAAGAAAAAGGAGAAAGCCAAAACCGCTTTCTGAAAAGTATTGGCGTGATCGCACCTAACTTCCGTCCTTCACCTTTTTCATTGACGCACTCTCTTTATAAAAGACGCTCTATCTCAGCCGCTCTTTTTCTCATTTTTCATCTTCTTCTCGTTTAACTCTACCCTTTTTTGTCCACGAATTCACAAACAATTCATCACTTTCGCTGCTGTTTTCTTACTCAAAAAAAAAACATTATTCTTCGCATTAGCTATTGCTTCTTTTCGCTCTCGATTCCTATGATGTGCATGTGCATCTTCTTCCAACTTTCTTACCTTCAGAAATAACCTTGAAGAAGCTATCTATAACTCCTCTAACTTATACATTTTTTTATCAGTCCATATAAAAAATTGGACTTTTCATCTCTCTTTATCCTGTCACAGAGCATTCCAAGCGAAACGATCTCTTTTGCTGCGGGGCATCTTTTGAAGGCTTACAAAAAAGAATATTATTTCCTGGAATTTCCGAACCAAAACTCGGAGAGGAGTATTCCATGAATCTCAACAAGACATTAAGATGTGAGACAAATTCTGTTTAATTTTTCGGTCGAGTGATTTTTACATATTCTTCCAGTAGAGCTTTCAATGATTTATTTTAGAACAATTCGCATAATTTAGAACATCACTCGTAAGCTGAAACCCTGCTCTTCAATAACCAGTTATTTTGAGCTTTGTTTTATAGAAAGTTTTTTTATTTCTTCCGTTAACCCGCAAAAAACTGAAAGAAGATAAACACGAAATACAGGGATGGGAACGACGAAAATTCCAGAAGCGGACGGAGGAACAGCGAGAATAAGAGAGAATTGGCGATGCTTCATCCGTTATAAATATGAAGAAGGAAACGGAAAGCAATGCTTCGTCTAGAAAAGATAAATACCACGGAAAATTTTGAGTGAAAATGAAGAGCTTGAAATTTTTCATTACCAACAGAAAAGCTTGGCACACATTATCAAACTTTTGAACAGTCTTAAAAATGAAACCCGAGCAGTGGGTTTTTCGCCCTGTCATTCATCGGAAATAAGCAAGGTTGGTGTTTTGATGTTTTCTATAGGATTCTCAAGTAATGAAACATGTTTTTGGCTGAACAATCGAAAGCGAAGCTTTGAACTAAGATTGAACTTTCCATCTCAACAATGGGACATGAAGTGCCATACACCTAACATTTTTTGGTGTTGATAAAAAAATGGTTAAAGATGTTAGTATGTTTTGCAAATTACGTCTTTGAGCTTCGAAACAAAAAAAGACAGAAAATTGACCATTACAGAAAGCGGAAAAGTAATTCGAGCCTGTTAAAAATTTTTTAGAAAACAAGTTCATCAACAAATGCAACCCGCATGTATAACCATGTAGAAAAATTTGACTTCACTAAAACACGCCTGATAACGTTTTGATAAGAATAAAAAAGAATGATTATCTTTCGACCTCGGCTACAGTTATAAAAATTTTTTTTATTGTCATCGTTCGCATGATTATACAATTGTGTGTACAGGAAAAATTGGGAACAAATCTAATCCACAATGTCAAAATAAGAAGTAGCAGCTGGGCTACTAATAATTAAACAACTGACGAAAAAAATCAATAATTCAATCCATTTAAAAACTTCCTGGCCTTGGGATGTGACAAGCTTAAAAAAACAGGGAGATCATTCCACTCAAAGACACTTGAACTTAATTGGAGCACTAACATCTATGAAGTCCACTTTTTGTTCAGTAAGTGGCAAGACGGTGCGTAATGAAGCATCAGGTCCAGTTGCCGTAAAAGATGCTTAGAACGCGGCGGCTAAAATTTCAGCTATTTCGGGATTTGAAGTTACAGTAGTTCCTGTTTTAGGGTCCTTAGGAGGACCAACCAGAACAGGCGATTTTAAACGCTTGCTGACAAAGGATAACTGTTTTTTTATTCTTAGAACTAGAAACTTGTGCTTCTTGGTCAGCTTGAATCTTTCGAATTGCTCTGCGTAGTTTAATCGTTCTTCTGAGGTAGGGTTGAAAGCCTATCCGCTTTGCTTGTTTGTATAGGTGGCTACCAAAACGTTCTTGGTGCGGTTTGCCCGTTGAAGATCTCTGGTTGGGTAGACAAGGTCTTCTCAGTTATGGCTCAGAAAACAATTTTCTTACTTACATCATTTATCTAATTACATTTATTTTGGATTCTTTATTCCGTTTTTTTAGAGAGAAGGGAATCACTTGAATAAGAACTTGACAACAGACGAGACTGGTGAGACTTTTGCGATCGTCTCATGGTGAGGAACAGTCGTCTCGGCTCTCTGTTCACTGGTATCCCTCTACCCTCTACCTCCCCAGCTCCATCTCTCTCTATCACTTCTCGGCTGTGTTGCCGAATCAAGGAACAATTGTTGGTTGTTTGTTTGAATAAATGAATGTGGAAAGAAAGTGGCAGGCGAACAAATTTTGAGTGAATCAAATAGAATTCAGTTGGAAACTGAAATTATTATCTAGGTTGCATTGGCAACTACATGGCAACTACATGCAACTACAACAACTACATAACTACAACTACAACTATTCCACAAATCTATTGTTCTTAAAGGTGTTCGGTCACAGTGGCACGAGAATAAATGGCTAGTTTAATGTGGCTCTTCTAGACATTTTGGGCAAAGAGGGGATTGTGCAGCTCCTATTATGTTTAGGTAGCTGTTAAGGGAATTTGCATAGCCCCTACGAAGTTGCGATGATGTTATTTGTTGTTCCCTGAGAAGTTGGCTCGCTGATTTATGGATTCTGAGTGTCTCTTACCTGGAACGGGGTTTAGGGAGCAGGAGATAATTAAGTTTCTTACAGTCACAGTATGTATTCTTTTGAGTGCGGCTTTCTGATTACTGTCTTCTAACACTAGTTTTGGGTCCTTGGCGTGTTTACGCATCGTTCTAGGGGGGTTTAGTTATCGTTATCGTGCATCCGCTATATGAGGGGTGGTTTGGTTGGAATCTTGCTCTTGCGACCAATTGCTTGGTAAGCATCGTATTGTGCTCCTACACGGGTAAAATTTTACTTTCTAGAGCAAAGTGCTCTGTGCCGGCCATGCATAGGTTTCCACTTGCTATCCGAATTGCCTAATTTTGATTTGCCAGCAGTTTCTTCCAGTTCGTCTCGGCCAATTGTCGGGAATAAATTGGTGCAGAATAGTTTAACACGGATTTGATCATTGTTTTGTAAGTTGCAAGAGGGTATTTTTCTGTTGACCCTAAGTTCTTCTTCGAGGGCCCGTAATATGTTCAGTCTTTTTGATGTCCTCTGTTTCAAGTCGTATGCATGTAGTCGAAAGGTACCGAGTTGGTCTAGGACGACACCGTAGAAGACTCGGGATTTGCTTAGGGTAGCGAGTCTGCTTATCAGAAACTACTCTCAGAGGAACTGTTCTAGAAATCACGTCCTGAACTACTGAAAGAAAAGAATCATATAGAGAATCTGGATCAGAAAACACAGAGTGTGGAGGTCCAGTCATGATAAAATAGAGTGGGCTAGATCAAAGTTATAGCGCTTGAAATCTAAGTAGGTCTACTTGTGTTTCATTCTTCTAGGGACACGGAGATCGAAGTTAACAAGATTATGATTGAGTGTAGGGAGAGGCTGAAGAACGAGGAACTCTGGGATTAGTGCACTGTCACTAGTGAAGACAAGGTCCAGAACACTGTTGCCTCTAGTTGGAACATTAACTCTCTGCGTTATTCCCACGGAAGTGGAAAAGAAAGTCGGAATTTTTTATGAGGAGTACACAGAGAATGAATATACCAGTCAACTTCTTTGGAATTGAAGTCACCACAGACAAGGAGAGGATAACTTGAAGCAGACATAACTGAAGAATTCCTTCAGTTTGTCGTGGCTGAGAGCGGTCGACTCATGAAGCGTTAGAATTCAAAAAAACCACTGTGAGTCACAGTTATTTATTGTGAAATTCACTGTGAGTCACTGTGATTTTTTGGAGTTCTGGCGCTCTATCACTTCTCGCTCTCCAATTCTATCGCCGCCGAAATGAAGGATTCCGGTCTCTAGCAGAAATTGGACACCTTGAGACCGTATCGTTCAAACCATAATCGACACGCCAGTCTACATTCTACGTTCTCGTTCTCAACATCAAGAAACTAAGAAGAAGTTGGAGTCGTTTGGATCAATGGCGCTTCATGTACCATGACATCGAGAATAAAGCGTTTGAATTGAATTGAATTGAAGAGATTTATGAGATGCATTCATCGAAGGAATAGATAGAACAATATGGACTACGGTAAACCGAACAGAGGAGAAAAATTAAATCTCTACATTTAACTTCACATATGAAGAGTTGAGAGAAAACGGAATAGGAGCGAGAAGATATGAGCGATGCTGTCAAGTGAGAACCCAGTAGTACTCCACTCTCAGGGAAGTACTCCACTCTCAGGGAAGCTATCGATCCGAATTTGTAAAGATTTGTATTCCTCTGGACGGTGAAATGTAAAAATGTGAGGCTGCTGTACATTTTTTTCTCAAATAGTTCTATTTTATATTTGTTCGAGAACATGGAGAAAGGTTCGATAGTGGTGAGTCGATTGATTATCGTGTATGTTGTTAGATGTTCCGCAGTTTCCTGACGCTTCTGCAGCTTTGAGAGATCAAGAATAAAAATGAGGAAATTAAATTAATTTAAGAAGCTGTCGGCGTTCCTTGTACTCCAATTACAAATCGGCTCTCCTGCAAACTTGTTTTGCAAAATGAAATTGAATTAGTTTGATCATTTCAATCTGGTTCTAAGTTAGGAGAAGATACAATCGAGCAGTATTTCAAAGTTGGTCTGGCATCAAATTGAATGCCTGCTTGTCAAGCTTTTTGACTTTGATGTGCTGAGAATGTAATCGCGCCTCATGGAGCATTCCTCTCCTACTCGTACATATACTTAGCTCCGCCTCATGGAGCATTCCTCTCCTACTCGTACATATACTTAGCTCCCGATTCACGAGAAAGGTTCTCAGAAGCTTAAGGAGGCAACCTAAAATTCTAAGAAGAGGGAGTTTTTGTTTAAACAAAGAGTAATGTGAGCGTGACGAGAAAATTCGAAAGTCAATTAGTTCGCAGCTGATCTACTAATTCTTTTAAATGAGGAGATGACTATTCAGAAAAGTTAGTTCGCATAAAGGACAAGGTTAGAAACCGTATCTGTGTGGAGTTAATATATTGTTCACATAAAACTTTTTTAACAGATGATATAATGGAAAAAGGCTATTCTTTCCGTGTCAACCTCTAAACAGTAAATGATTGTTTTATGATACGTCTTATAACACAAAATTTGATTGATAGTAATTTTTGACAGAAGTTGGGGCTAGTGTACTATTACGTATCTTTCTAAGTGATGAAATGGAGATGAACAGATAATTTTTTTATGAAGAGAGGTTAAACCTCATGAGTAAACAATTTGTGCTGAATCTGTATCAAAAAAGTTGATGGACATTTTGAAACAGCATAAAACATATACTCAAACAATGTGTTCAAATCTATAAGACGATCAAGTATTCAATCACGTTAGTCTTCTTCTATTCAAAAGGGATCCTTCCAATTTGGTCGGATGATTACCTATTTTTAAACAAGCGATAAAAAGATTTCTTGGGTGACCGTTGAGATCCAATTCGTAAAGAGCTCCTAAAGACATCAATCATACATGATCGGAACAGAAGTATGAAAGAGAAAAGAGACTCACGCATCTCATCGAAAAACATTTTGTGTTTGATCAGCATACTAAATGTTTAGCACATGTGTAGCTATTTTGTATATAATACAATTTTTGAAAACCAAAATTTATGAAAAATGAACTGACATTGCAAAAAACCATGTAATAGTTTTAACTGCACTTAATGGCGAGATTGCTTATATGTACTGTGTATCTAGAGAGATGTAAGATAGGCGGCCTTCCTAATTGACCGTTAAAAATTGTAGTTCAGCCTAACGTCCATTTCTGTTTCCTAATTGAAAAATTTTTCTCTAAAAAAATTTCGCAACTTGGTAAATTTATTCATTCTGAGGTTCAAGGTTTTTCCTTTGAATTTCTTTGAGAAATTCCTTTTAAAAAAATTCTTTAAAAAAATTCTTTGAAAAAACCGTATTCAGTGGAAATTAAACGTTTCTTGACTATTTATCAGCTTCAAAGTTGATCCACTCCTCTAACACAACAGCTTATCCTTAAATTATAAAATTTAGCTCAGTCCAGTTTTATTGATTCCGCAATTAGCTTACACCTATTTTCGAGCCAATCATTCATCGAAATGACATTTAACGCGCCTTGTTGGATCTTTTCATTGCTTATCTGCTTTTTCATTGCATGAAAAAAGGTGATTGAAAAGCCAATGGTGTTAAAACATATTCGAATATAAAAACAAATATACGACTTTTCAAGAAAAGCGTCTTAGCATTGGAAGGAGAGAGGAGAGTGGAAACATGACAGAATGAGGGAATGGTTGAGTAACGATAACGAGGTATTAACGATCTATTCAAGGAAAAGACTCGTCGGTGAACATGGTGATGTTGAGTTAACTTTACTGAGAAATACTTGAGCCTAACACTTTCCTCAACAATTTTACCTCCCTCCGGACTGCTTTTAATATCTGAAAAACTTCTATTCCTGAGTAAATTAAACTCTGCACTGTCAGACGCTGCACACTTACCGAAGTAAGCGTGAGGTGATAGCTGACAAGCAGAGAATAATAAGAAATAAGATAACGAGAAGAGACTGCAGACAATCAGAGAACAATGCACTGTCTGACACTGCACGCTGCACCACACCTATGAAGGAAGCCAGAGACGCAGTCCGGCGTGGAGTAAAGTTCGACGCCCCCTTCCTATGCTCTTTAACTCTACCCAGTTCATTTAGTAAATCATTCATTCATTGAATTTTTCATATTTTTTTATTCATTTCTCATCATTCCCTCGTAATTCTCTAGCGAGCCGAGAGTGTTTAAACAGCCAGGATGCATCATTACAAGAATCACGCACTATGTAGGCTTTTAAATGCGAACGATCCTTCTGACTGTCTCTACTCTCATGACTCCATCTTGTCTTTTCCCCCATACGAACGTCTTGCATGATGTGGAATTTTTTCACATAGCTCAAATGCTGTTTTTAATATCTTCCATTATTTGTTCACATTATTCTTCATATATGCAAGTACTCGGTTCAATCTTGACATCTTTATTTTGCCTTCTAATCTCTCGTTGTTGAGTTAAACTACTTCGAACAGCCTACTTCATTGCTGTTAGCTATGTAGAATTTTTTAGTTGTATTACAATAAATACCATCATAAGTATGCATGGTATAAAAATGTTTCTGGAAGTTTTTGCGTTCATTATAGGCGATAAAGATTTGAACAAAATGCTGTTTTTTTCTTGTGTTGATCCTTGCTGTTAATTCAAAGCAATTCAATCAATAGCTGTATGTTTTTTACACTAAAAACATCCGTGGCAGTTACTTATTGTCCTGAAATGAAAAAACTTTGATTAAATTTTACTTTAGCTCCCCAGCACTTTTAGCCCCCCCCCCCTCAGTGATACAATAACCCCCACACAACTGAAAAAAATTTTGTGGGGGCGAAAGTAAAATATATAAATTTAAGAAATGGGGGGAGAAAGTATATTGTCAAGATTTTTCAATAGCCCACCACAGAAAATGAGTGGCTAAAGTTCACACCCGGCAATTCGCTCAAATTTCGGCAATTTGCTCAACTTGCTCGCTCAAATCCCGGCAATTCGCTCAAAATGGGTGGCTACAGTTACATAAGCCTCCCACCGAGGATTTCTGAAGAAAGAAGTTTGTTCTACAAAAGCAGGATTGTACCACCTTTCAACTTTCCTAACGGTCACTCTACTTGTGTTTCAAAATGCATCGATACCTGGAACTCTTTACCATCGAAAATAGTATCTAATTCATCTTCCACAGCGTTTAAATCTGCAATTTTACAGTTACCTATAGAAAAAATTGTTCCGAAATCCAAGCTCCGCCTCACAAAAACATTTTGCTCATTCTGCTTTGCTTGTGTGATTTCAATTGTGTGCCTGTCGCCCATTTTATCTCTATTTGTTCATCTCTGTTGAACTCGAACCCCTTGAATTTATCCGATGTATTTAATGAACAAAACAAGGAATAAATGATTGATTGATATGGTGATACAGCATCCTATAACGCCCGGGTTGAGAGAATGGGGGGGGGGCTAAAGTATCACCGAACTTTCCCAGTGCATTTTGTCCCGTGTGGAAGGCTAAAGTGAAATTTAATAAAAAATTTTTTTATTCAATTTCCCTATGAAACTATCACACACAAAAAAGAGTATGAAAAGTCATACTTTCGAAAGTATGAGAATGGAACTATATACTTTAAAAGTATTCCAAATCATTCCGGACACAAGTATTACTATTCATACATTGAAAGTATGACTATTAATAAAATGAAAGTATGCTAGGGATACTTTGAAAGTATACTGTCAATACAATGGAATTATGCTAAATATACTTTCAAACTTCCTAAGTATATTTAGCATACTTCCGTTGTATTGACAGCATAATTCAGACAGCAGTCCACAATAAAAAGTATGCTGTTTCTTGGGTTTTTCATTCAAAATTTTATTTGTTTGTGTTTTTTCCCGAAGGGCCTTTTTTCCGAAAGGTGTTCCCGAAAAGCCTTTTTCAAGGAGAGCACTTCACAATCAAAATTCTTTTTCTTTTTTTCCATAAATTATAAAAATTGCCTTCCTTCTAGAATGACTGGGGAAAATGATTTACACGATATGGTTCGTATGTGGTATTATCTCTTACAAAGTAATCGAGATGACAAGTGTATATAGAGCAACCTAAGTCAACCGGGTTTGATAATTGGATAAGTGCCAAGAAAAGGAAGAGAAGCCACCAAGGCATACTTTCAAAAGTGTTCCATTCATACATTGATTGTATGCAGCATACTTTCATACTCACGCGCAGGAATACTTTCAAAGTGTTACTATTCATATATCACATGTATGTCTTTTTAGCATACTTTCCTAAACTCATCCTTTTTTGTGTGCAGATGAGTGGATGAATAATGTCTTCAATTTCATGTTTTATCATAAATATTTACTATTCCTAATTTTGTTTCGCTAATCTTTACACAGCGCAACCATTTTCGAGACTACAAAACTGAGCTCAAACTTGCGAGTTACTAAACAAGTTTCTCATGGAAAACCTGCATCATTGTCTTTGCAGGTAAATCAATTCGCTGAAGAACATGCGCAGAAAGTCGTCTTACCAATTCTGCAGAGCCCGGTTGGTTTTCTCTGAGTTATTCAGATAGTGTTTATCAGCTCAAGATGAGAAAATGACCCGGTGAACAGATCACGGTGTTTCTCTCTCTGCGGGTAAATCTTTGTACTAGTCGATGGGAAAGCTTTTCCGAAAAACCTAGTTGTTATTATAGAATAAAGAGGTGATAAGTATAATTTACAACTATGATATCGCTGCTAAGACTGTAATGTAGCAGAAGTCTGTTTCGCCCCAACTCATACAGGCTTCTGCTCTCTCTTATGCGTAGTCTTTTATTTATTCGTATTTATATTTTTCGTATTCGAATTATGCGTATTCTCATTTCAAAAGAACATTATCTACATATTATTCTTTTCACGCTCTCGGAAACTCTTCAAAAACTGCCATTTCTCAATCAGTATTCTTTCCGAATTACATTCTTCTTTTGTAGGTGGTCAACGACAGCATGACCCAAACTCTAAACTTCAATATGTGCTTCAGATAGATACATTAAGAAGAGACAGGAATCGTGAATAGGATGGTTTTAACGGTCTGAAATATTATTTGTCATTTTAAATCTTCAAAGAAGTACGCATGTTATGTGTGAATTGTTTGAACTTCGCTCACTAAAAAGAAGATGCTTATGATTTTAAACGTGTACCACTAGAAAACTGTTGAATTGTGTTCTTTCCTAAGCTCCCAGTTGTGTTTTGGTGCTGAGATTAGCACAGTCCTCAGCAGTGTTGTAGATAGTCACGTGACCGTCCTTGTTAAATGACAGCACCAGATAAGTTGAAGCCTCATCGTTCAAGGAACACATTTTGCCCATTCAACTCACAAAAAATTTTTTACATGAAAATTCATACCAGTAAAGCATGGGAAGCGTAACGATACGTTTGAAAGTATTCCGAGGAATACTTTCTCAAAGTATTGTCTTTCATACCGCGAAAACATGGTTTTTCATGGAATCAAAGTATTCTAGGCATACCACTGTTTGTCGGGATACTACGCAAAAGTATTCTTTTTCATATCTCGAAATTTTTTTCTCTCATGAAATCAAAGTATTGCAGGCCATACTTTGAAGTATGCCTGCCCTTTCTTTTTTCCTTGATTTTTGTGTCGAGATTCTTTTTTGTTTGTTTTTTTCTGGAGTCAATTTTTTTATTATTGAATCAACAAATTTTTATTCAATAACAGCAAACAATGTTATAATCACAATCAACCAGCAAAAAATTGTAATATATTACAATTTTGTTATTATAATAACAAAATTAGAGTCAGCACAACAAATAGTACATTTTTACCTTCTACCAAGCATGAAATTTTTCGAAAATCTACTTCGTCATAAATTAACAAGGAACTGGCGGAATAATTTTGAGAGCGATCCTTTCTTTTTTGAGGCGATCTTTTAAGGCGATCTTTTGAGGCCGATCCTTACAAACCAAACGTGTTTACGTAAAAGAAGAGAAAACAAGATGAGCAAGTGATCAAGTTCCTAACTAAATTTCTTCAACTAATGGTCTTCTGAGTAAGATTAACAACAGCAAGAACGAATTTAAACGGTTTAACATTTTTTACATACTAGTTCGCAGAACATTAATACTGTGACTAATTGTTTTATACGGTCTCATTACTAAGCCGTACGGCCTCGTTAGCTTGAAATTTTACTAAGCATAAGCAAACTGCACTGTTAAAACACTTTTTGATATTAAAAGAGAAAAACATTTAAAGTAAAATTGGCACTTTTGCACTTTAGGTCCCCCCTCCCAGAGGTTCCATGGGTCATACTTCTGACTCATTTACATTTTCAAAAAAGTTAATTTTACATTAAAAAACTATTTTTACATAAAAAAAAACGCTTAGGCTTAGTAAAAGTTTACGCTAACGAGGCCGTCCGGCTTAGGCTAACGAGACCGTATCAAGAAACTTACCCAAAAACTGACTCATGGAACCTCTGGGAGGAGGGGGGCCCTAAAGTGCAAAAGTTCTGTAAAATACCACCATAAAAGCATGAGTGTGACCCCATGCAAGACACAGGTTAAAGTTCAACGGTCTCAACTTTGAAAAAGAAGAATTTTTTGATACAGTACTTGAGTTTTAACGTTACTTCGGGTCACGCTTTTGATTTTTACGATGAGGCATACTTTCACTAGTATTGTATTAAAAAATTCAAAGTATGCCTCTTTAGCATACTTTGATATTGTTGAAGGGATATCGCATTGTCGTTGCCAGGAATACTTTCGAAGTATTTTTATTCATGAAATGTCTTTATCCTTTTTAGCATACTTCCATAGTTATGCTCTTTTTTTGTGTGAGAAGCGCCATATTACAATTGTTAAAACAAACCAATTTCAATACAAAACTCAATAATTATTGATTGTCTGGGTTTGTCATTAAATCCGTGTTTTAATGACCCATTTTTAGTGTTGTTCTAGCTAAAGAGTTACGGTAAAAGCTCGCCACGCGCGCGCTAGTTTTTTCGCGATATTTCTTCAATCATCGCCTTCATTTTATACCCTTATCTTCATAAGCTACGCCTTTTCATTTCAGAATTCATTGAATTTTAATTTATAGAAATATATTCCATATATTCTATACTTCATTATGTTATTATGTAACATCTTTGCCTCCTCCTAGCCTCATCTAGTGCACTAGTGTGTTTTGAGTGCTCAAGGAGCATTTTCTCAAAGTTTATGGAGTTAGAATATTTTTGATAGCCCATTGAAGATTCTCATCATTAATGTTCTGGCCTTCGTGCCTCTTCTCCATTCTCTTTCACATCTAGCTAGTGTTTGGCTAGGCGCGTTTCGTGCGTTTTTGTTTGTGTTAATTAAATCAAGGGTTTAATTACCCAAGTTTGAGTGTGCGGACACTCTCTCCCACGGGCAATCCCATCAAAGGTCAACCCCTCCCCACGGGCGTCTCTCTACGCGACTCGAACCAACGCGGCGACGCCAAGCAGACGACAAGCAGATCGACGGCTGAAGTCCGGGTTTGAGTAGAGTAGGGGCGGGGGAGTTGGGAAACGGGACACTCAATAAAGGAGTTTTCCATTGTGACTCCCAGTTCTCTGATTTAGTATTCTATTCTTGCATTCAGTAAATTCAGTAAATTTAGTAATTAAGTAATTTATCATTCTCCATTTATTTTCTTCATTTTTTTTGTTTGTTTCTGTGAAGTAAAGGTCATTAAAGTCCCGCGTGGCGATTTCACAAGTAGAGAGAAAAGGATTTATCCCTGAATTTATCTGCTCAGAAATTCAAAGGCGACTACATGGTGCCTACGGGCCCAAGGTCTTCGGGATCGGACGACACTGAAGCGAAAATGGCCGAAGAAGAGGAGATCGGCATCGATTGCCTGCCTCAGCAAAGCCACCTCGCTCGACAGTACAAGATCCTCGAGTCGCACTTACAGCAGAAGGAACGATTGGAGAATCTGAATATGAATCTGAATATGAATCCGAATCTGAATCTGAATACGAATCTGGAGAACCGCTCGTCCCGACTGGGAGAAAACGCGTCGCTGCTCCGACAAGTAAAAGTCCTCTTAAGGAGGCTTGGCATGGACAGAGACCACTACAAGAAGGCATACGAAGACTTGACTAAAACTTTGTCTAAGGTCAAGAACTCAGCAGAGAAAATCGGCCATACAACAGCGTTTGATTCTTGGTTAAAAGAAGATGCAGAGAGATTCCTAGCTACGGTCGAGAGAAACGTGGAAGTCGCACTTCTGGATCTGGAGTTCCTACGTTCCGAATTGGAAACGGAAGCGCAAATCACAGTATCACAGCAAGGTTCTACAAACGCTGCCAGTAGACTTGCTGAAGAGAATTCAGCCCACAATGCAAGTAGCGCAATAGAAGAGCGGCGGTTCCAGCAAGAGACAGCAGCACTGTCACGACTACCTCGCTTACCTCCGCTACCTTTGCCAGTGTTTGATGGGAACTGCTTGGAATTTCCAGAATGGTTCAAAAGGTTTAATGAAACGGTGCACTCGAGAGCAGACGTTTCGGACGCGGAAAAAATGAGCTACCTTCTGAGTTGTGTCCAGGGAACTGCGAGGATTGCAATTACTCAGTTTCCAATTACTGCAAGCGGTTATACGTCAGCCATGGATCTTCTGAAGGAAAGTTTTGGAATGAAGCAGAGCGACGAGAGAACGCTGGCAGTACAAATTGAGACATTGACAGCAGCTAGCTACTCATGGAACGACCAGCTCTGTCTAACGTTGACCCTGAAAGCTTTAGTAGCACGGATGGCAAGAACTCGCGAGAGCATCCAGAAAGACATCACACTACAAGAAATGATAACCAGGAAGTTCCAACCGCAGCTGAAAGACAAATTGCACCGTTTCACTTACCAAGCGGAGAACATCACAGTGAAGTCGATTCTGGATAAAGCTGAAAGCTTAATAAGAGAAGAAATGTTCGTCGCATCGATGAACGACCCGGCTGCGAGTAACACAGTGAGTTATTCAAAAGAATGCATAAACGTCTTGACCAGGGTGTTTCTCAGCACCCGCTCAACTTTTTTCAAGAGCATAGATTTTTATAATTTCAGATTGGTAACATTAAATTTTTCCAATGATTTGGACTTTCCCTACGAAAAAACCGAGAAAATTTTTTTCCAAGCGCATAGTTTTCAATGTTTTTGGGGGTTTTTGGAGAACGCATAGATTTTTTTAACCCGCAGTGCGGGTCAAAGAAACACCCTGGTCCTGACGGTAAACAGAGCAGAGGAGCGCTTCGTTTCGCCAATGAATGTTCCAGTTGGAAGGGCCATACCAAATGGTCAGAGGCAAATCAGAAATTTCGTGAGAGGAGATCCGACTGAAAGCCATCCAAACACCGCAAGGAAAATTCAGAGACCAACCGCAAAACAAAGCTGCGTCTACTGTGGGAGGCATAAAATATCAAGGGATTGTTACACTTTGCGCCTAGTTACGGACAGAATCCGATTTCTCAAGCAACGTGGCGTCTGC
The DNA here is from genome assembly GCA_964056735.1 of Allodiplogaster pararmata. Classification (NCBI taxonomy): domain Eukaryota; kingdom Metazoa; phylum Nematoda; class Chromadorea; order Rhabditida; family Diplogasteridae; genus Allodiplogaster; species Allodiplogaster pararmata. The sequence goes on along the minus strand of OZ057408.1, from coordinate 39,449,155 downwards.
ATTGCCTGCCTCAAGCCACATAGTACCGTGCACAGATGTGACGTCAAGTGTCCGAATTGTGACGAGGAGCACGACATATCTGTATGCATGCAATGGGCAACTAGGAAGCAGTCTCACAAAGGATATGAAATTGAACGTCGGAAGGAACCAAACCGTCGAGGAGAAGACGGTAGGACGGAACATGTTCAGAGACAAGAGGCAGAATTGAGGCAACAGGAACGTCAGAGGGTATTATTAAACCAAAGCCGTGAGAAGTTTGGCACCTTCTCGCCGCGACTACAAGCCGGTCGGGTAACTGCACGAGGAACTGCACATGGAAAAACCAAGAGAGTAGCCTCTTTAATGGACACCGGGGCCAGTATGAGCCTAATATCAAGGGTCCTGGCTGAGAAACTCTCGCTGCGGAAGTTACGAGACTGCGAGTCTTCTCTATGCGGACTGGGAGATAAGACGGAAGGTCTGAAAACCTATCCCATCTACGAAGTAATGCTCCAAAGTGTCACCGGGGAACGGATGACCATTGAAGCCCTGGGATTATCTGAACCATTATTGGGTTCACTGAAATTCCCGCCGCTCCCACAAGCAGATGTGGATGAAATTCGACGTCGGAAGTTGAGAATGGCCGATAAATGTGACAGGATAAGTATCATGAAGCCGCAGCTGCTGATTGGCAATGAAGATTACTTAAAGGTCACTGATGTCGATGAGCGCAGATTTAAGCTTCCGAGTGGCCACATACTTCTACCTTCGATTCTCGGGTGGATAGCCACAGGGTCAAAGGTTGAGCCTAAGTCCTCAATAATCGTTGCTCCAATCATCGACAGAGATACGGTCCGGAAAGAAGTGAACAACACTCTCCAAAACCACCCGAAAGTCAATTATCGCGCCAACGGAAAGGAAACTAGAGCTTATTTGAGATGCTCATCCGAAGCTGTTCCCTACTTGCGTGACCTCGTTCTTGGCAGGAAAGACGAAATAGGTGCGAAATGCCGCACGGAGGGTAGAGCCCTCAACAAGCTGTCTATGAGTCGCGAAGCATTAGACCGTCAGAGACGCCACGTAACTTATGACTATCGTGAAAGGAAAAGGGAAAAAGAATACGACCCTGGCAGCGGGCCGACAGACATGAATAATCGACCATGGATGGAACTTCCCAAGGGCAGAAGAATGTACGAAAGATTGTGGCGGATAGCTGAGACCTCTGGCGAAGGAACTCACGTAATGACGCCAGAAAGCACGAATTTGAGACCTATTAGAGGTTGTGAATCGCTTGCAAGGTTACCCCGCGTATTGGAAACTTGTTCGGAAATGAATAATCAGGCCGCCCGGGCCCAGTCTCACCCAGTGACCAGTTATAATGATAATCATGAAGAGATTTCAATAAGAATGCAATTCGAGAATCATTGAAGAATTATAAGTGGAATGGTCTAGAATTTGGAATAGAGAGGAAATGCGCGAAGAATGAGCTTCATTTATTTAGAAATGGAAGCTCTGGATCAAATGACTAAGATGCTGTTCTCGAGTTGAAGTACCGCGACCAGGGAGAGAAATGAAGCCGGCCAAGTACGACTCGGCACGATGTTCGCGACGCTCCGGTGCTCATCATCTGGCGACGTGCGCCCTCAATCCATTCTTCTGCCCTCGACCCTAAATCCCTACTTCTGCCCCGGGGCCCCAATGTCATTAAATCCGTGTTTTAATGACCCATTTTTAGTGTTGTTCTAGCTAAAGAGTTACGGTAAAAGCTCGCCACGCGCGCGCTAGTTCCTTCGCGATGTTTCTTCAATCATCGCCTTCATTTTATACCCTTATCTTCATAAGCTACGCCTTTTCATTTCAGAATTCATTGAATTCTAATTTATAGAAATATATTCCATATATTCTATACTTCATTATGTTATTATGTAACATCTTTGCCTCCTCCTAGCCTCATCTAGTGCACTAATGTGTTTTGAGTGCTCAAGGAGCATTTTCTCAAAGTTTATGGAGTTAGAATATTTTTGATAGCCCATTGAAGATTCTCATCATTAATGTTCTGGCCTTCGTGCCTCTTCTCCATTCTCTTTCACATCTAGCTAGTGCTTGGCTAGGCGCGTTTCGTGCGTTTTTGTTTGTGTTAATTAAATCAAGGGTTTAATTACCCAAGTTTGAGTGTGCGGACACTCTCTCCCACGGGGCAATCCCATCCAAGGTCAACCCCTCCCCACGGGCGTCTCTCTACGCGACTCGAACCAACGCGGCAACGCCAAGCAGACGACAAGCAGATCGACGGCTGAAGTCCGGGTTTGAGTAGAGTAGGGGCGGGAGAGTTGGGAAACGGGACACTCAATAAAGGAGTTCTCCATTGTGACTCCCAGTTCTCTGATTTAGTATTCTATTCTTGCATTCAGTAAATTCAGTAAATTTAGTAATTAAGTAATTTATCATTCTCCATTTATTTTCTTCATTTGTTTGTTTGTTTCTGTGAAGTAAAGGTCATTAAAGTCCCGCGTGGCGATTTCACAAGTAGAGAGAAAAGGATTTATCCCTGAATTTATCTGCTCAGAAATTCAAAGGCGACTACAGGGTTTTTTGTTAATGTTTTAGGCGTCATATGTATGAAAAAGTCGCAATAACAAAATGTCTTTTTTCAGATACGAACCGTTTAATATGAGGTTTGTAACAACTCTTTCAACAAAAAAAACTTGCTAAATTTATATGTATTCCAAATGGCTGTTCCCGTTTCTCTTCCTATCCTGCTTTCTATTCCAGTTGGCTGTTCCCGTTTCTCTTCCTATCCTGCTTTCTATTCCAGTTGGCTGTTCCCGTTTCTCTTCCTATCCTGCTTTCTATTCCAGTTGGCTGTTCCCGTTTCTCTTCCTATCCTGCTTTCTATTCCAGTTGGCTGTTCCCGTTTCTCTTCCTATCCTGCTTTCTATTCCAGTTGGCTGTTCCCGTTTCTCTTCCTATCCTGCTTTCTATTCCAGTTGGCTGTTCCCGTTTCTCTTCCTATCCTGCTTTCTATTCCAGTTGGCTGTTCCCGTTTCTCTTCCTATCCTGCTTTCTATTCCAGTTGGCTGTTCCCGTTTCTCTTCCTATCCTGCTTTCTATTCCAGTTGGCTGTTCCCGTTTCTCTTCCTATCCTGCTTTCTATTCCAGTTGGCTGTTCCCGTTTCTCTTCCTATCCTGCTTTCTATTCCAGTTGGCTGTTCCCGTTTCTCTTCCTATCCTGCTTTCTATTCCAGTTGGCTGTTCCCGTTTCTCTTCCTATCCTGCTTTCTATTCCAGTTGGCTGTTCCCGTTTCTCTTCCTATCCTGCTTTCTATTCCAGTTGGCTGTTCCCGTTTCTCTTCCTATCCTGCTTTCTATTCCAGTTGGCTGTTCCCGTTTCTCTTCCTATCCTGCTTTCTATTCCAGTTGGCTGTTCCCGTTTCTCTTCCTATCCTGCTTTCTATTCCAGTTGGCTGTTCCCGTTTCTCTTCCTATCCTGCTTTCTATTCCAGTTGGCTGTTCCCGTTTCTCTTCCTATCCTGCTTTCTATTCCAGTTGGCTGTTCCCGTTTCTCTTCCTATCCTGCTTTCTATTCCAGTTGGCTGTTCCCGTTTCTCTTCCTATCCTGCTTTCTATTCCAGTTGGCTGTTCCCGTTTCTCTTCCTATCCTGCTTTCTATTCCAGTTGGCTGTTCCCGTTTCTCTTCCTATCCTGCTTTCTATTCCAGTTGGCTGTTCCCGTTTCTCTTCCTATCCTGCTTTCTATTCCAGTTGGCTGTTCCCGTTTCTCTTCCTATCCTGCTTTCTATTCCAGTTGGCTGTTCCCGTTTCTCTTCCTATCCTGCTTTCTATTCCAGTTGGCTGTTCCCGTTTCTCTTCCTATCCTGCTTTCTATTCCAGTTGGCTGTTCCCGTTTCTCTTCCTATCCTGCTTTCTATTCCAGTTGGCTGTTCCCGTTTCTCTTCCTATCCTGCTTTCTATTCCAGTTGGCTGTTCCCGTTTCTCTTCCTATCCTGCTTTCTATTCCAGTTGGCTGTTCCCGTTTCTCTTCCTATCCTGCTTTCTATTCCAGTTGGCTGTTCCCGTTTCTCTTCCTATCCTGCTTTCTATTCCAGTTGGCTGTTCCCGTTTCTCTTCCTATCCTGCTTTCTATTCCAGTTGGCTGTTCCCGTTTCTCTTCCTATCCTGCTTTCTATTCCAGTTGGCTGTTCCCGTTTCTCTTCCTATCCTGCTTTCTATTCCAGTTGGCTGTTCCCGTTTCTCTTCCTATCCTGCTTTCTATTCCAGTTGGCTGTTCCCGTTTCTCTTCCTATCCTGCTTTCTATTCCAGTTGGCTGTTCCCGTTTCTCTTCCTATCCTGCTTTCTATTCCAGTTGGCTGTTCCCGTTTCTCTTCCTATCCTGCTTTCTATTCCAGTTGGCTGTTCCCGTTTCTCTTCCTATCCTGCTTTCTATTCCAGTTGGCTGTTCCCGTTTCTCTTCCTATCCTGCTTTCTATTCCAGTTGGCTGTTCCCGTTTCTCTTCCTATCCTGCTTTCTATTCCAGTTGGCTGTTCCCGTTTCTCTTCCTATCCTGCTTTCTATTCCAGTTGGCTGTTCCCGTTTCTCTTCCTATCCTGCTTTCTATTCCAGTTGGCTGTTCCCGTTTCTCTTCCTATCCTGCTTTCTATTCCAGTTGGCTGTTCCCGTTTCTCTTCCTATCCTGCTTTCTATTCCAGTTGGCTGTTCCCGTTTCTCTTCCTATCCTGCTTTCTATTCCAGTTGGCTGTTCCCGTTTCTCTTCCTATCCTGCTTTCTATTCCAGTTGGCTGTTCCCGTTTCTCTTCCTATCCTGCTTTCTATTCCAGTTGGCTGTTCCCGTTTCTCTTCCTATCCTGCTTTCTATTCCAGTTGGCTGTTCCCGTTTCTCTTCCTATCCTGCTTTCTATTCCAGTTGGCTGTTCCCGTTTCTCTTCCTATCCTGCTTTCTATTCCAGTTGGCTGTTCCCGTTTCTCTTCCTATCCTGCTTTCTATTCCAGTTGGCTGTTCCCGTTTCTCTTCCTATCCTGCTTTCTATTCCAGTTGGCTGTTCCCGTTTCTCTTCCTATCCTGCTTTCTATTCCAGTTGGCTGTTCCCGTTTCTCTTCCTATCCTGCTTTCTATTCCAGTTGGCTGTTCCCGTTTCTCTTCCTATCCTGCTTTCTATTCCAGTTGGCTGTTCCCGTTTCTCTTCCTATCCTGCTTTCTATTCCAGTTGGCTGTTCCCGTTTCTCTTCCTATCCTGCTTTCTATTCCAGTTGGCTGTTCCCGTTTCTCTTCCTATCCTGCTTTCTATTCCAGTTGGCTGTTCCCGTTTCTCTTCCTATCCTGCTTTCTATTCCAGTTGGCTGTTCCCGTTTCTCTTCCTATCCTGCTTTCTATTCCAGTTGGCTGTTCCCGTTTCTCTTCCTATCCTGCTTTCTATTCCAGTTGGCTGTTCCCGTTTCTCTTCCTATCCTGCTTTCTATTCCAGTTGGCTGTTCCCGTTTCTCTTCCTATCCTGCTTTCTATTCCAGTTGGCTGTTCCCGTTTCTCTTCCTATCCTGCTTTCTATTCCAGTTGGCTGTTCCCGTTTCTCTTCCTATCCTGCTTTCTATTCCAGTTGGCTGTTCCCGTTTCTCTTCCTATCCTGCTTTCTATTCCAGTTGGCTGTTCCCGTTTCTCTTCCTATCCTGCTTTCTATTCCAGTTGGCTGTTCCCGTTTCTCTTCCTATCCTGCTTTCTATTCCAGTTGGCTGTTCCCGTTTCTCTTCCTATCCTGCTTTCTATTCCAGTTGGCTGTTCCCGTTTCTCTTCCTATCCTGCTTTCTATTCCAGTTGGCTGTTCCCGTTTCTCTTCCTATCCTGCTTTCTATTCCAGTTGGCTGTTCCCGTTTCTCTTCCTATCCTGCTTTCTATTCCAGTTGGCTGTTCCCGTTTCTCTTCCTATCCTGCTTTCTATTCCAGTTGGCTGTTCCCGTTTCTCTTCCTATCCTGCTTTCTATTCCAGTTGGCTGTTCCCGTTTCTCTTCCTATCCTGCTTTCTATTCCAGTTGGCTGTTCCCGTTTCTCTTCCTATCCTGCTTTCTATTCCAGTTGGCTGTTCCCGTTTCTCTTCCTATCCTGCTTTCTATTCCAGTTGGCTGTTCCCGTTTCTCTTCCTATCCTGCTTTCTATTCCAGTTGGCTGTTCCCGTTTCTCTTCCTATCCTGCTTTCTATTCCAGTTGGCTGTTCCCGTTTCTCTTCCTATCCTGCTTTCTATTCCAGTTGGCTGTTCCCGTTTCTCTTCCTATCCTGCTTTCTATTCCAGTTGGCTGTTCCCGTTTCTCTTCCTATCCTGCTTTCTATTCCAGTTGGCTGTTCCCGTTTCTCTTCCTATCCTGCTTTCTATTCCAGTTGGCTGTTCCCGTTTCTCTTCCTATCCTGCTTTCTATTCCAGTTGGCTGTTCCCGTTTCTCTTCCTATCCTGCTTTCTATTCCAGTTGGCTGTTCCCGTTTCTCTTCCTATCCTGCTTTCTATTCCAGTTGGCTGTTCCCGTTTCTCTTCCTATCCTGCTTTCTATTCCAGTTGGCTGTTCCCGTTTCTCTTCCTATCCTGCTTTCTATTCCAGTTGGCTGTTCCCGTTTCTCTTCCTATCCTGCTTTCTATTCCAGTTGGCTGTTCCCGTTTCTCTTCCTATCCTGCTTTCTATTCCAGTTGGCTGTTCCCGTTTCTCTTCCTATCCTGCTTTCTATTCCAGTTGGCTGTTCCCGTTTCTCTTCCTATCCTGCTTTCTATTCCAGTTGGCTGTTCCCGTTTCTCTTCCTATCCTGCTTTCTATTCCAGTTGGCTGTTCCCGTTTCTCTTCCTATCCTGCTTTCTATTCCAGTTGGCTGTTCCCGTTTCTCTTCCTATCCTGCTTTCTATTCCAGTTGGCTGTTCCCGTTTCTCTTCCTATCCTGCTTTCTATTCCAGTTGGCTGTTCCCGTTTCTCTTCCTATCCTGCTTTCTATTCCAGTTGGCTGTTCCCGTTTCTCTTCCTATCCTGCTTTCTATTCCAGTTGGCTGTTCCCGTTTCTCTTCCTATCCTGCTTTCTATTCCAGTTGGCTGTTCCCGTTTCTCTTCCTATCCTGCTTTCTATTCCAGTTGGCTGTTCCCGTTTCTCTTCCTATCCTGCTTTCTATTCCAGTTGGCTGTTCCCGTTTCTCTTCCTATCCTGCTTTCTATTCCAGTTGGCTGTTCCCGTTTCTCTTCCTATCCTGCTTTCTATTCCAGTTGGCTGTTCCCGTTTCTCTTCCTATCCTGCTTTCTATTCCAGTTGGCTGTTCCCGTTTCTCTTCCTATCCTGCTTTCTATTCCAGTTGGCTGTTCCCGTTTCTCTTCCTATCCTGCTTTCTATTCCAGTTGGCTGTTCCCGTTTCTCTTCCTATCCTGCTTTCTATTCCAGTTGGCTGTTCCCGTTTCTCTTCCTATCCTGCTTTCTATTCCAGTTGGCTGTTCCCGTTTCTCTTCCTATCCTGCTTTCTATTCCAGTTGGCTGTTCCCGTTTCTCTTCCTATCCTGCTTTCTATTCCAGTTGGCTGTTCCCGTTTCTCTTCCTATCCTGCTTTCTATTCCAGTTGGCTGTTCCCGTTTCTCTTCCTATCCTGCTTTCTATTCCAGTTGGCTGTTCCCGTTTCTCTTCCTATCCTGCTTTCTATTCCAGTTGGCTGTTCCCGTTTCTCTTCCTATCCTGCTTTCTATTCCAGTTGGCTGTTCCCGTTTCTCTTCCTATCCTGCTTTCTATTCCAGTTGGCTGTTCCCGTTTCTCTTCCTATCCTGCTTTCTATTCCAGTTGGCTGTTCCCGTTTCTCTTCCTATCCTGCTTTCTATTCCAGTTGGCTGTTCCCGTTTCTCTTCCTATCCTGCTTTCTATTCCAGTTGGCTGTTCCCGTTTCTCTTCCTATCCTGCTTTCTATTCCAGTTGGCTGTTCCCGTTTCTCTTCCTATCCTGCTTTCTATTCCAGTTGGCTGTTCCCGTTTCTCTTCCTATCCTGCTTTCTATTCCAGTTGGCTGTTCCCGTTTCTCTTCCTATCCTGCTTTCTATTCCAGTTGGCTGTTCCCGTTTCTCTTCCTATCCTGCTTTCTATTCCAGTTGGCTGTTCCCGTTTCTCTTCCTATCCTGCTTTCTATTCCAGTTGGCTGTTCCCGTTTCTCTTCCTATCCTGCTTTCTATTCCAGTTGGCTGTTCCCGTTTCTCTTCCTATCCTGCTTTCTATTCCAGTTGGCTGTTCCCGTTTCTCTTCCTATCCTGCTTTCTATTCCAGTTGGCTGTTCCCGTTTCTCTTCCTATCCTGCTTTCTCAGTCTGATCGTCTATTTTCTCGTCTCAAAAGATAAACAAAACAACATTCAATTTCCGCTTTATACAGCTCCAGAATATCAAGTTAGTTTTTGATTAAGACTAAAGAAACAAAAAATGAGTTTTTAGGGTTATCAATCATTTGCACTCAACCTACATATTCGTGTAGAAACACACATCATTCCATATGATTGAACTGATTGAATTATTTTTCTGACAAAAACCAGATTCAGGGAGTGATCGAACCCTGCCTTCTCTCACTTATTGCAAGCGAGCGCGTTACCACAATCTTATTGAAAACAGTTCTGAATAATTTATTCATATCACTAATCTCACCATAGATTACTGATATCGTTCGTCTAATATGAGAGAAAAAAAAGCGAACTTGCAGTTTCGGAATTCATCGTCATGTTTTCAATTTCTGTATGGATTAGACTTCCTCTTCACGTCTCCTAATGGAGAAATCATTGATGTATATCTTATTGACCGAGCCGCCATCCAAACTTTGAAGCGAAATTGTAGGTTAGAGACCTTTCAACTATGTATGTTTAACTTCTGAAACAAAGAACTCTACGATTTGAATAAAATTACTCCATTGCAATCATATTAGAGAAAAAGTGAGTAAGAGCAATAAAATCAAATGAAAGAGTAGATGAATGTAGCGTGAGAGAATAATCTGAACTTTTTATTTGAAGCTGTTAATGCTTTTTTTCTTCTTTATAGGTCCAAATATAGACGATGAAAAGTATTCATATATATAGAAGTCTTTCATAGGTTCGAATGCTTACGAAAATGTTTAGCTCATTTGCTCATTACAGCCGGAGGCCAGTGTTATCGATTCTAAGCTTATGGCTGACCAAAACAACGTTGTGGTTCAATTAAGTGCGTATTTCTGAGCTAATTCTTTTAAAATGTTGAAGTTTAGACAATATTTTTCTTCCTTTGGTCCTTTTTTCCAAATCCTATAGAAGGAAAAAACAAACAGATCAATTATGAGTAAAGAAGGATACTTCAGCGCAGATCTTGTGTTGCCTCTCGAGGTGATGATTGACGATAGACACAGAAACTTCGAAGTCAATAATGTTTCTTCCGATAAGGCAAGCCGAAATTTTTTCCTGAAATTTCGTCACCGAATAGTAAAAAATTATATAAAAAAAAGTTTTATCAGCTTTTATCTTGTACTTATTCCTAGTATTTTTTTTTTGCAATGTGTGAAGTTGTTCTTTTTTAAGGTTAAGCCTGTCTACTTCCGACGAGGTCTAGAATACTTCATGATTGAAGACGAAAATTTTTCCAAGAGAGCAATTTTGCAGTTAGGATTTGAAAATTTTCAACTTTTTATCGTGAATGGCCTGCTTTTTAAAAGTAATCGACCAGTTTCTGAAATATGAAAAGATTTCTTTGATATAAATAATATTTTCGGAGAAGATGATTTTTGCATCACACACAGAGAAAATTGCATCACATTTGAACAAGTTAGTAAACAACATAAAGGTGACGATCTTACGAACGCAGTTACAGGGTGTACAGAAAGTCCAGGTGCATAGTATTTTCCCGATAAAAACTTAACGGATTGAGCAAATCAAACAAAATTTTCATCAAAGTTTATTCAAATAGTTTGGGATAGAAATGAGTTTTCAAATTTTGAACAGCCCTCCTTTCTTCTTGACACAGGCGCGGAGTTGCTTGTGGAAGGCACCCACCGTGATGTACAGGTAAGCGACGTCAAGATCATCCCACGCGTTCTGTAGGGCACGCTTCAAACTTTCCAAATTCTTGTGTGGGGAAGCACAGGCCTTGCTCTCAAGAACCGACCACACAGAGAAGTCCAGAGAATTTAAATCAGGTGAGTACGGAGGCCATTCGGCGGATGTGATCATGGAGGGGAATTGGTCTTGCACTAGTCTTGCACCACTTTAGCCTTGTGGGCGATCGCACAGTCCTGCTGGAACGTCCATTCGCGTCCCGCGAAGTGAGCCTGGCTCCAGGGAAGTACTTCCTTTATGAGAATGTCGTTCAGGTAGTTATTGGCATTCGTTTTGACTCCCTGCTCGACGAAAACGAACGGAGTCTTGCCAGTCGCGCAAATTCCTGCCCAGATTATGAAAGAAGCGGGATGGCCCTTTCTCGAGACGTAACGGCCACTCTTACTGGCATCTTTGACCGATTTCGACCAAGTCCTATCGTTCTGGTGGTTGAAGGACTGCTCAATATTGAACAACTTCTCATCGGTGAAGAGAATATCCAAACAGTCCACCGGCTTGAACCGCTTTGACAGTTCACGACATCTGCAAAGACGGGTCACCTTCATGTGGTCCGTCAATGTGTGAGTCTTCTGCAGCTTGATGGGGCAAAGTCCAATGCGAGATTTTACGATCGTCTGAACAGAACTAGCCGAGATATTCTCTCTTTCGCGAGTTTCCTGAGACTCCGCTTAAGGGGTTATATCGAATCTTGTCTCGGATGCTTCTCACGTTGAAGGAAGTGGTCGCGGTCACTGGTCTGCCGCTCCTGGGACGGTCATTCGTCGTAACAGTCTCACCAAAGCGACGTATTGTGATTTGAATGGTCCTGCGGGCGAATCCAGTGGTTCCTGCGATGTGCTTTTGAGTGGGACCGGACTGGCTGAAGCGCATAATGTAGCCTCGGTTCATATCAGGGAGCATTATCAGAAAACGAAAAGAGTTATCAATCTGATTTTTTCAGGGTATGTTAGCAACATTATGGATAATATACGAGCGAAAAATCGCACGGCCGCTACGCCAAACAAAAAAGATGCAAAGTGACAAATTCGGGCACCTGGACTTTCTGTACACCCTGTATATTGTTCAGTTACGATCGTGTGAGTACATTCTTGCTCTAATCTTTAAACTGGAATGATATTCAAGAAAGATCACGTATATTGATCACTTGCAAGAAAAAGTTGCGGTGGAGTCTCGCTCTTATTGGCTAAAGTTTTCGTTCGCGTGCAATTCAGGCTTTCTGGAATGCCTCATTTAATTCAAAAAAAATAAATAAGCTAGCTTTTTCAAGCGCCGTTCCTCAATAAAAAAGGTTTATAAGAACGATGCTGTAATATCCCGAGAATCATGTTTTCCCTACTGCTTGCAGTAAAGAGTTCTTTGTACTCACGATGTAAATGACACAATGAGTCAGGAGCTCGCAGCTATGTGACAGGGTTAGAACAAACGCAAATACTAAAGCATGGCTTGATTAGAAAAAATATCTGAGGATGAACTCTAATTGGCCAGGCCCGGTTGGCTTTCTTAAAAAAAATTTCTTCTCAGTCGGAAATTTAAGCGTCGAGGATTCCATTTATACTTTGGAGATAATTTTTAACATTTTTGCCAAAAAGTTTTGAGATTTTTTGACATTTTTCACAAGAAATTTTTGAAAAAATTCCCTGTATCTTCATTTTACGAAGCCGAGAAGTTTTCTACAAATCTGTAAAATTATTAGGAAAGTCTAAATCGAAAGATCACAGTTAAAGGGAGGGAAGGGGAGGAGGGGGTTGGCTTTACCTGAGAAAAAGAGAGAGGAAAGGGTTGGGGGCTCTACCTAAACGGAAGGGGAAAGGGGTCCTACATAGGAAAAAGGGGTTAAGGAAAGGGGAAAAGTTATTGGTCCACCATTTAAATAGAAGTGTCACCAAATAAAATAGTAACGTCCACCAAATAAAATAGTAACGTCCACCAAATAAAATGGTACCATCCACCAAATAAAATGCTCACTTCCACCAAATAAAATAGTAACCTCCACCAAATAAAATACTAACGTCCACCAAATTTTGTGGGCACGTCCACCAAATTTTTTTCTTGTGAACTTCACCACGGCATTTTTTTCTCACCTGACACCAAAGGTTACTTTTTCTGCTCTCTCAGTGAGTTGTTTTTGATGGTTTTTTTTGTAGTGGAGGTAATTTTCGCGTGAGTAAAGTTTTTTATGAGTGTTTTTTGTTGTTGAATGTTTTCTTTAGGTCATTCTGTTGAATGTTTTGTTTCAGTTATAGTTTAAAAATAGGCACTTCTGCAGTATAAGTGGCAGCGCTCGTGGGCTTTAAACGCTTTGGTTTCGAAAAATTTCTTCATAGGAAATCATTTTGAGCATCAGGAACTTTAGTTCTTGAAAAAAAACTTGTAAAAAATTTTTTTCAGAAAAAACAACAAAATTTCCAGAAAAAAAACTTTTTTTTTTTCTTTAGTGTGGTTTATATCTGTATACAAATTTATCAATATCAATTCATCTGTATAATAGCTTAAAAAAGGTTTTAAAATGAAAAAAATAACCTGATGTTGCAACTGCAAAAAATTATTTTTACATTAAAAACGCTTAGGCTTAGGAAATAGGGCACTTAATTTTTCGTGTGGCTCGCACGTCGCGGCCCCCTTCGCGTCGCGGCTTTTATTTATTTATTTCTCAGAAAGAGATTTTATTCATGAAAACTCTTTTCCCCCTTTCTCCTTAGGGCCCCCTTCCCCCCTTTAGGCCCCCCCTCCCTTCCCTGCTTAGGTAAACCTCCCTCCCCCTCCCCCCTTTCCTTTCCCCAAAAATTATAAAGATAATTTATAATAATTTTTTTTAAAAGGAAAAGAAAAGAAAGAGAAAAAAGAAAGAAAAAATTGAGGAACCGCGACGCAGGCCGCGACGCGCCTACCACACGAAGTAAAAAAGTACCGGAAAAAGTTGGCTCTAATCTACTTTAGCCGTTCAAAGATTTTTTCTCAGAAAGAGTTTTTATTCATGAAAACTTCCTTCCCCCTTTCTCCTTAGGGCCCCCCTTCCACCCTTTAGGGCTTTGGGGGTGACTGAAACTGCAGTTGAGCCCAAAAATTTTTTTTGTAAAAAAATGAAAAAGATTTTTTTCACAAAAAAAAAATCAGAACTCTGGTTTTTGCAAGAACCAGAGTCCTTCACACAGAAAAAAATTGATCACCAATAATAAGGTTCAATGCATATTGATCACATTTTGATCATTTTTGGTTTCGCTGAGAGCGCAGGAACTGAACAATATATATTTATCAGTATGTTTTACCTAAGCCGTATTTTATTTCCCCAGTTTGACTGCTATGGTTGAGGTTGAGTATACATATTACTTCATATATTTTTTAATTTCAACAAAGAAGATTTCGTGTTTTTTTGTTGCATTCTTCATTCCGGTTTTTTTGTTGTTCCCTTCTTAAAAGTATAGATTTGATCTTTCGAGAATGCCTAAAAATTAGATGTTCATGTCTTTTCTGATGACTCCGAAAGCTTGCAGGTCAGAAATGAACTCATCAGAAGATCAGCGCAGGGTTAGAATGAGAGAAAAAATTACTTAAAACTTAAAAATTGTATTTTATTTTTCCTCGTGTTTTCAAAATGCGTTTTTATATATTTGCTACTCAAGATAAGAACGAGAAAAGGTACTTGTGTATATCGACGTAGGATCCGCCCCTCTTCCCCCTCGACGGGCGGAGTCGCGGATTTATGCCTAATTTTTTATACGGTCTCGTTAGCCTAAGCCGTACGGCCTCGTTAGCGTAAACTATTACTAAGCCTAAGAGTAGTCATAAATCCGTGACTCCGCCCCCGAGTGGGAGGAGCGGAGCCTACGTAAATCTGGACAAGTACCATTATTTTACTGTAAAAATAACAGCGAGAGGGACGAGGAGGAAAATGAGAGAGAACAGGAGCAACATCGTACATCAAAATGCATGGGGGAGGAGCCTACGTCTAACTACACAAGTGCCACGGAGTGATCTGAGCTACAAAAGCTAGAGATGGTTTCCCTTTCATCGCATCATGCCTAATAATTTTTTTTAACCAGTGTAATAGAAAGAACAGTTTAATATTTTAATTGTGCTTAGACTCATATGTTTTTTTATTTGTTGAGATTATCGAATTTTTTCTTCTTGTTATTTAGACAATGATCGAATCAAGCTTGTTGATTTTTTTTGTAAAAAAACCAGTTACCCATAACAGAGAACCTTGAATTTTTTTTAAAATTCTGCTTTGACTCTTCTGTTTGTGTTGATCGATATTGTGATGGAATATTTTGATGGAATATTTTTCTTTGATTATTCCGTAAATGTTTGTTTAAAAAGATTTTATCATGCTTGTTGGAAAAAAAGTTTGTTGATTTAAACTGTTCATTACATTCCATATGAAAACGCAATTTTTGTTTTGAATTGGAAGAAAAAAAATTAAGAAAAAGAAAAAAGGAAGAAAATCTCGCAAGTTATGGGCGAGGTTTAATACAGCACACTTTTTTTCCAAGTGAACAATATTATTGACCACAACTGAACAGTTTCGCAGTTCGCGAATTAGCGCTAGGTGGGGCGAGTTTTACTACAGACTGAACAATATAAAGGGGACTAACTCCATCGTCCCCTTTATAATGTTCAGAAAATGTATCAAAACTGATAAATTTTTCTCTGTGTGTTGATGCTCAAAATGAACATCTATGAAAAAAAATTGAAACCAAAGCGTTGAAAGCCCACGAGCGCTGCCACTCAAACTGCATTACTCATTAAAAACAAAAACAACAAAAAACACTCAACAACAAAAAAAACTCATAAAAAACTTTACTCCCGCGAAAATTACCTCCACTACAAAAAAAACCAATCAAAAACAACTCACTGAGAGAGCAGAAAAAAGTAACCTTTGGTGTCAGGTGAGAAAAAAAACCGTGGTGAACTTTAAGAAGAAAAATTGGTGGAAGTAAGCATTTTGTTTGGTGGATGGTACCATTTTATTTGGTGGACGTTACTATTTTATTTGGTGACACTTCTATTTAAATGGTGGACCAATAATTCATGCCCTTAAGGAAATGGGGCTAATTCTGGTTTGCTACCAATTTCGGAGCTTATTTCTGACACCCACACTTGAACTGTGATCCGCCTAACTGATCATCATAACCAATCAAATCTGAACTAATGGAGCGTTAGAATTCAACTTTTCACTTTGCAAATTAATTTTCTACAAAGTGATCCTGTTGAACGCTCCAATGTCTCACCACGAATTACCGTGAAAAGAAACATGGACTACGGTAAAAAGAAAGAACACATGCATTCTAAGACAAAGCGACGATTTTTCTGTAAAATTCATAAAAAATTACGTCCAACAGTAAAAGTTATTATAAAAGTAATAACGTAGTCCATTTTTCTTTTCAAGGTAATTCGTGGTTAGACATTGTAGCGTTCAACGCGATCACTTTGCAGAAAATTACTTTGCAAAGTCAAAAGTTGAATTCTAACGCTCCATAACAAACCTAAAATTCCTGCCCCTCTCCTTCTCCGTAGGGCTCCTTTTTTTCCTATGCAGGGCCCTCCTTCGCTTAGGCCCTCCTCCCCTTTCCCCTGTTTTTGCTTGGATAAACCCCTCCCCTCTCCCTTTATCTCCTCACGTTGTTTTTTCATATTTTTTAAAAACATTTATTAGGTATAATATATTTACTTCAGACTCTGTATCCCGGCCAGGTAAGACGAAATCGGAAAATGCATGTTTTGAAAACACAACAAAAAATTTAGTTTTTCATAGTATTGGGTCCCTGGTGCTCAAAATGGTCACCTATAGCGGAAAACGCGTTTAAATTCAATTTCAATCTGTGTCTTGCCTTGTGAGATGCGTTGTTATGTTGAAGAAAAAAGACGGATCGGACGTTTCGCTTTATCAAAGCATCATCAGCGAATGTTCGTCACCTCAAGACAATATGGATAGCATAGAGAAACACAATATGAAAAAGGAATGAACACCATGAAATATAAAGAATAAGTATATATGTATATAGAGAATATGTATATATATATATATATACTTATTCTTTGTATACCTTTGTATATTTCATGGTGTTCATTCCTTCATTCCTTCTTCATATTGTGTTTCTCTATGCTATCCATATTGTCTTAAGGTGACGAACATTCGCTGATGATGCTTTGATAAAGCGAAACGTCCGATCCGTCTTTTTTCTTCAACATAACAACGCATCTCACAAGGCAAGACACAGATTGAAAGTGTATCGTCTACTGGATTCTTCATCCAATGCGTTTAACTCAGCACAAACTCTTCGTTTAAATTCACTTAGGCCTGGCCAATTAAACTGCAGTAAGGCCGGATAAATTTACATACATATATGTATTCTTCAGGTAACGCACAATTAGCACTTCAAAAATGTATCATAAGTGATCAATATGCGTAATTTTTTCTTATTATAATGATCTTTTTTCTGTGTGTAATGTTTTGTGAACTAACCGCTAAAATTATTGAAAACAAAGATATTTCGAAAAAAAGGAATAAGCAACTGCAACCCCGCAGCCACCCCAACCCCTACACAACCATTACAGAGAAACTCCAAGCAATGTTATATTATGTTTTGTTATGCTCCAGTGATTTAAAGAAAAAAAATTTTTTTTTAAATGAATTAAATGAAATGAAATAAAACTGTAGCCTGGCACCGAACATTCTCGGTTGATAGCTTCGTATTTTGACTTTCTATGTGTACTCAAAAAGTTACAACTTTTAAAAATAAATAAATAGAATCTCTCCAAACACAAGATCGTACTCAAGAATAGAAGTAAATTGAATCGGTACTTAGACTTCACTATCGTCTCTCGTCTTTCGTCTCTCTCTCTCTCTCCGTTTGTCTGTCTGTCTGTCTGTCTGTCGTTCTTTTAGTGGCTTATTGAAGCTAGAATTTTGAACAGAGCTCGAATCGCTTTCTTCGAGTAAACATTTAAAAGTTTTCGTTTTTTATCAGGTAAACCGTTACGGTTATTCATCCCCACTTCTCTAAGTAGTTTTTCCTCTCACTCTTCTTGATCATTAGGTTCCTGTTCTTTTCATCTCGGTAGTTTTGATAACAACCTGTTTTCGATAATTCTTTTTAACCCTGAATTTGTAATGATACGCGACGTGAAAAAGTTCTTCCAAGTGGCGTTACAGTTACACATTCCTCTGTCTTCCTCATATCGGAAATTCTCTCTGTGGGCCTTGTTCCCGATGGATTCGATTGAACAAGCTTATACTTACTTAAATTTTTTTTGAACTTTTAGATCTTTTCTGTAACCGTATCTCATTTTAGAGAGCATATGATTTGTTTTCATGTACGATGTGCACCGGGTCGCAAACTTTTTACTTCCGGTGGATATCTGGGTATTCGAGACTTCCATCGCTCACTCTCGTTTCATCGAATGTCTAAATATGACTGTGAGGCCCCCCGCCAAGAAAACAGAACTACCCGCTCACTTTGAGGTTCTCCTTCTTAAGTGAAAAAAACAAACTTTTATTACAAAAAAACCTCAAAATTTGGTACTACAAGATTCGCTCTGTTTCAGATACAATATAAATTTCCCGGTAAAATTCTCCGATTTTTGCAGGTGGTCATGGCAAACTTCCGGGACGAGCTGATGCACATGAGAGCTGTTCCCTTCATAATCGGTGGTACTCTGCTAGGTTTGTGTCTGTGCTACACTTCATTTATAATGAGAGTCATACGTCGAGTTATACATTCGACGCCAGACCCGAGCGACAGGCCGGTCGGCAAATTCTTGTCGCAACTACATAATTCTAACATCTCCATGCTACAGGGCGTCCCCCAGAAGCGACGCACGTTGGCCATGCCCCACCAACGTAAATAAAATGTGCGGGCAATTGGCAGACATACGACCAAATCTCATATCGAGGAAAGTTCGATTCGCCGCCCTCAACATCGGCCCATTGACCGAGGGCTGCCGTGAGTTAGCGAACCTTCTCAAATGCCGCAGAATCGATATCGCATGCGTCCAGGAGACGAGATGGAAAGGGCCGCAGAAGAACATCGGTGAATGATATAAGCTCATCTATCATGGAATGAAGAAGTCCAACGAGGTCGCCACCGTGATGAGTGAAGATCTTCAGAGCCGAGTAGCCGAAGTTCCCTCTGACCACCTGATGTATATTTCGATTGATGCCGAAAACCGCTCTATTGAGATTTTATCCACATATGTCCCACAAACCGGATGCGATGAAGAGGATAAGGACAAGTTCTAGCAAGATCTACACGACCAAGTTATGAACTTAGCCGCAGAAGATCTTCTGGTACTTGGAGTATTAGTATTGTATTAACAGACATGTCGGAGGGATCTGGCGCGCACTGATGGAGTACTTCGATCCAAAGAAAGATGTCAACAAGCTTTGGAAGACCATCAAGATCCTCAACAACAAAGGAAGACCACCGCCGAACTGCGCCATAACCTTCAGAAATGAGACGATCACGACCGCCTCCGATATCGCGAACCGCTTCAACAAAGCCTACACTTGCCCAGTCCAGTATACAACCTCAAAGGAAAACAGGAAGACTATGAGAAAAATACACCGCCTGTCCGCAGATGACTTCGAGGACTTCACTACCACAGACGTAGCAGCCGCCATCAAATCCACGAACAAGTCCACTGCGCTTGGTCCAGATGGCATCGCTCCTCTAATTCTCCACCATTTAGGTCCGAAAGGAATCAGCGCCCTGACTTCCCTCATCAAGAGCTCCCTACGCACAGGCAGGATCCCCATGATATGGAAATCGTCGACCATACTACCACTATTGAAAGCAGGCAAACCAGCATCCGAAGGCTCCAGCTACCATCCGATATCTCTACTCTCGCCCGTCGCCAAAGTGATTGAACGGCTAATACTCGGCTCTCTACAGAGGCACATTCCCCCGGCAGACCACCAACATGGCTTCACGGCAAGACGCTCTACAACCTCGGCCCTCGTAACTCTCTCACAGAGCATCGCAGACGGTTTTAACCAGAAACGTCCCGCATGTCGAACGGTTCTCATGGCGATCAATATGTCCAAGGCATTTGAAAGTATCGACATCGTCAAGCTAATCGACCTCCTCGAGACAACAGACGCGCCGAACTACATTAAAAATGGCTCGCCTCTTACCTTAGAGGAAGAACAGGACGCACAAGCTTCCGCGACTCGCTATCAAGTTCCAGACTCATCAGAAACGGAGTCCCACAAGGCAGCGCCCTCTCGCCCACGCTTTTCAACCTTTACCTCCGCGATCTTCCCACAGACGATACCCACACGAACGTCATCTCGTATGCTGACGACATCACGATGTGGGCGTCAGATCCCAACATCAACGTCGCCTCCGAAAATCTACACAGGGCCATCAAGAAGATTGAAACCTTCCTCAAAGAACGCTCATGCTTTTCACCCCGTTCAGTCGCGAATTCAAGTCTACTCTGGACATACCAATCTGCGGATCACCGGTCCCCACCGTCAACCAGGCCAAGCTACTCGGCGTCACGTACGACTCGATGTTCACATTCAGCCATCATGCCAAAGACATCGCGAGACGAATGTCGCAGCGCAATAACGTACTGAAAGCCCTTGCCGGAAGCGCCTCGGGCAACCAAAAAAGAAACCCTCCGCCTCACGTTCAAAGCCATCTCGCAAGCGATCTGCAACTACGCCGCACCCGCCTGGTCCACCTTCCTCTCGGACTCCCCTCACGCCAAAATCCAACGCTCTCATCCGGACTCCGCGTCGTGACAGGGAATCATCAAATGGCCGACACTGACCATATTCATCACTAATCAAAGGTCATGCGCACCAACATACTCGCCGCGCAGTACCTCGCGAGATCATTGGACCCAGAACACATCCACCACGGCCTCCTCGACTGCCTGGCGCCCCCTCGTGCAATGAAGAACAACCTCGTGTTGAGCTGCAAGAAGACTGTCGAAGCCGCAAAAAAGATGTCAAAGGATCCGAACATTGGGAAATCAGTCGCAAACACCGTACACTCAATGATGGTCTCGAACGAACTCCAATCGATGAAGGGCACCGTCATCCTCGGAGGCAGACCTCCGCCCGTAATCCAGGAAGAAGAGAACGAGCTACCCCGCAGGACTAGATGCACTCTCAGCCAGCTCCGTTCGGGATTCAGCAGATTCAACAACAACTACCTCCACCGCATTGACGAATCAATCCCCGACGTGTGTCCTGATTGCTCTTCCGGACCTCACGACGTTGCGCATCTCTTCGACTGCCCATGCCACCCGACCGCGCTGTCTCCAATCGACCTATGGACCAAGCCGCTGGAATTCGCAGCGTTCTTGAAGATAAAAAAAGAAAAAAATTTATAGAAGAACAAGAAACGAAGAAGAATACAGACATTCTTCGAAGCCTGCTACATCCGGCAACAACAACAAAGGTGATTCCGTCCGATGTTTCACCCCTCAACACAAGCTGGTCATCACTGACCTGTGTGTCAACGTGAAGAAGAGAGTACAAGTAACTGGCCCGGCAACCATCAAATGGTGGAAGCTTCAGGAACATAAATCAGCCGTCGTCACTGGTTTCTTGGACCATCCTTTGACCAACAGGGTGACTGGTCGAGCACCGGCAGACTGGTTGACAAGTGTCACGGTCCCGATTTTCAAGAACAAAGGAGATCCAGCAAACTGTTCGAATTATCGACCGATACGCCTTCTTTGAAATACAATGAAAATTTTCGAACGTGTCCTCGAACAGCGCTTGCGAGAAATCGACAAGCTCCAACGCAACCAATGTGGATTCGTCAAAGGAACAAGCACTTCAGACGCTGTTTTTACTGCTCGCCAGCTGATGGAGAAACACAGGGAGAAGCAGCAACCACTCCATCTCGCTTTTCTCGATCTAGAGAAAGCATTTGACCG
This sequence comes from Allodiplogaster pararmata, assembly GCA_964056735.1. NCBI lineage: Eukaryota > Metazoa > Nematoda > Chromadorea > Rhabditida > Diplogasteridae > Allodiplogaster > Allodiplogaster pararmata. Next base: position 39,428,204 of record OZ057408.1, on the reverse strand, counting down.
TGTACCACACGAGCTCATCATGTACGCCCTTCGGGACCACGAAGTGCCTGAACTTCTAATTGATCTACATAGATGCCACGAGCAACGTTAGGTGTCCCGTCGGAATCTCGGATAGTTTTCCAGTGAGTGTGGGCGTACATCAAGGATCAGCGCTATCGCCTTTCCTCTTCATTCTTGTCATGGACACTATTACTCGTGACCTACAGGGTGACCTTGCATGGACCATCCTGTACGCGGATGAAGTGTTGCTGGCAGCTGAAACAAGAGAGGAGCTTCAGCAAAAAGTGCAGGACTAGAGCAGCCGACTCAGTCAGTTCGGACTACGTCTGAATACCTCAAAGACGGAGTACTTGGAAACAATACCCTTCGAAGACACCATCTAGGTAAACGGCGATAAACTGACGAAGTCGTTTTCTTTCCGAAAGAAGACCACATTTCTTCAAGTTAAGAGCTTCCAATACCCGAAGAAGCTACTTCAAAAGAGTTTTTGCTCCCTCTAGAACTATATGCCGTATGAACTCTTTTTCTTACCGCTCAGCTCGTTTATTCTCTGATTTAGATAGGCAGGACACCGAATTCCAACCATGAGAACGATGTCTTCTTATGTACTTCATATTAAAACACATAAGAAGCGAGCATTATTTTTTGTCGTTTCATTGTAATATTTCTTCGCTCGTTTCCACTCATTCAGCTTTACGTTACACACATTTTTGCTGTAAGCCTGAATGTTTTCACGTAATAAAACAAGAAAGTCTACCAGCTTTTACTACCTTGGATCGAATCTCCAGAGCAATGGAGGCATCGACTCTGACGTGATGTCACGTGTCAACGGAGCATGGATGTAATGGAGAGATGTTACACGCGTACTCTGCGCCTCAAGTCGAAGATATATCGGACAGTAGTGCGCCCGTAGCTGTGTATGGAACCGAGTACTGGCCAACTACGAAAACAGTTGAGCGACGTCTACAAACTATGGAAATGCGCATGATCCGTCGGATCATTGGAATCTCTCTCCGCAAACACCTACAAAATGAGCAAAGAAGATTTGGCGTCACCCCCATCGACGAGAAAATGCGCGAAAATCGGCTGAGATGATTCGGCCATGTCACTAGAGCACCATCGGAAACTTTAGCCAGCACAACTTACAATCTCGAATTGGACAGTCGGCAAGCGAAGCAGCGATGGCAAGAGATCATCAATGCGGACTTGAAAGCCAGTCCTCTAAGCCCGAGAGATGCCCTCGATCGGTACAAGTGGAGAAAGAAGATCCACAAATTTGACCCTGCCATAGCAGGACAACGCTAAGAAGAAGATACGTCAAGATATACCATAATTTCTAACATACTAAAGTTTTAGCTCATTGCGAAACGAGCAAAGCAAGAAGTAAATTTAATCCGGAATTTGCATCTACATCATCACGCTACAGTTAAAAATGGATAAAACAAAGCATTACACTGGAGAGAGAGACCCAATTTATCCAATCAGATTTGAGCCAACAGTTCGAAAGACATGTTCCGAGGTAACGGCAGACTTTAAAAAAAGATCGAGCGTGAGCCATGGAAAATAGAAAATACTAAACAAACCGTGAACTCAAATCACTAGTTCAACAAAAAAGCTTTTCAAATAGATTCACGTATAAAATTTACCCGCAGTGTGAAAAATAAATACCATAAATCCATTGTAGGCTGGTATCGAGAGTGTGGCATAATCCCACATACGCTTGATGTGGACTTTGCCATACTCTACACGGACTTCAAGCCAGAGATGAAGGAGAAACTGAAAAATCTGGCACACTTTGATTTGTACAAGCGGACAGGACAGGTTAAGTTAAACACAAGTCATTGAATGAACTCATGGAATGTATATAATTTACAAGTCATGGAATGTACATAAGTCACAAGTCATGAAATGAACATAAGTCATACATAATTCATGGAATGAACATATGTCATAGCTTGGCACGCACGCTTACAACTCAAAAGAGATACTTTATGGAACGGCTGCTTGATATATTGATTTCAGGACCACAAGTCTTTGGAGTTCACGTTTGTCTCGCATGATAAAGGACCAGTTGACCTCTTCGTCATGTATGTCTGTCAGTTCTTTCTTCCAGAAACAATACGAGATGTAGAACGGATTTGCTTTCGGAGCAGGTATCTCGTGATAATCAACATCTTTCAAATGAAAGCTTTCAAACAGGTAAATAAAAACTTTGCTTTACAAAGAATAAGTTGATTAGATAAATTACTTAACAAAAATCAATTATTTGCGATTTCAATCGAATAAAATTTGCCTAAATTAGATATAGAGTAGCTTCCAGATGATGACGACCACATCTACAGCGCGGGCGTTGACAAACCAACTCGCGAGAAATTCAAGTGGATTCTGCCCAAGTAAGATATACTCAATTGATTTGAGGAAGAGAAAAAGAAAAAAAAGTGAAGAGAGAGAGAGGAAAACTGAGAGAAACAGTAGAAGAAAAAGATATTTACACGGTATGCAGAAAAATGTGGAGAATCGAAAGCCCAAAGAGTATTCAACTCATCTTTGCATTCAGAATCGATGAGTTCTGCACTGGAATACTGTATCTTTGCATTCAGAATCGATGAGTTCTGCACTGGAATACTGTATCTTTGCATTCAGAATCGATGAGTTCTGCACTGGAATACTGTATCTTTGCATTCAGAATCGATGAGTTCTGCACTGGAATACTGTATCTTTGCATTCAGAATCGATGAGTTCTGCACTGGAATACTGTACGGAAGACTTTTCTTCGTCCCTTGCAATGTAAAAAAACTCATTAAGGTGAGAGACAAAAAGCCACTCAATAGCTCTCAATTTTATTATTATAATAGACATCTCATCTGAGCCACTCAATAGCTCTCAATTTTATTATTATAATAGACATCTCATCTGAGCCCCAACATCTAAATACTTGATTCAAAATCAAAATATGATAGAAATCTGCATAACACACTGAATCAAAAATATAAAGTGTAAATTGGAAAAATAATGGTGAAGAATTTTGTGAAAGACATTTTATTTCAGGCTGAATATGGTAAAAATTGGCGGAAGGATCACCTGACGAAAAATTTCAATTGGTGGGAGACTCACAAGAATGTTGTCGAGGATGGTTCTTACACTAAGGAGGAAATGAAAAAGTATTACATAGTGTATTATTAGACGATTCATATGGTATCAGGGATTTCCTGCAGAGAGACTCACAGATAAAAAGAGAGAGAGAGAGAGAAAGGGAAAAAGAGAATTAGAACTAGAGAGAAAAAGAGTAGGGAAAGTGAAAAAAGAGGAAAATAATCAGAGCTCAAGCCTTACAGAAAAAAGGGCATATTGACAAATTTTCCGCTTTCAGACTACTTCTACGTGTTCAATCTATATTTAAGGCTTTTCTGTGAGTTTAATAGAATAGTGCCAAGTTTTCAATTCATATTGTAAAAAGTAGGAACATTCAAGGTTGCGATTGGGATTAAGGTGACCTTAAAATCTCAAAAACGGCAAACTCATTCCAGTACCAAAAGCCGGCTTTTTACGCTGTGGTCAAAATAGAAAACACATGTTTAAGCGCTATGAGGTGGTTCAACGCTCTGAAAGAAAAACCTTTTTTAATTTCAAAATCAAATTTATCTTTCAATTCCATGCCTGTTCACGAAATTCATATCTACTACATATCGTTGTGAATAATAAATTTTGAAGTCTTTTGTGTCACAGTTGATGAGTGAAAAGTTCCATTACATGCTTCCATCAAAAGGTGATGCGTTAATTTTCAATGTGTATGGAATTCTTGCGGTTTGAACTGTATTAAAATATACTATCACTATAGTGAAAGTCAACTCGGGGGTTTACGGAATAAAAAATTACTGATTCTCACTTGTGATGACTCGATGCTTGTGTTATTATTGTGAACGGGATTGATTGACTCAGTTCGTTTGTTCGTTTGCCGCAATAAAGTTGTTGATCCATTCAGTTTTGCAATTGACACGCTTATTGAATGATTTACCCCATTGCTCGATCAAAGTAACCTACTTTACCATGCTCTCTCAGAAGTTCGTTATCCTTGAAGCAGTTTCCAGCACTAGTGCTTCGAAAGAATTTCTTCACTCTCCATTTTCTTACGAGACAATTTATCCTTTTTTTGTCATAGGCAATTGATTCGATTAAGAACGCATCAATTTTGAAATTTTATTGGAGAGACAGAATCGAACATGTTGTAATTCGCACCATATACATAGGATCGTGTTTTAATTAGCACCATATAGGATCGTGTTGTAATTCGCACTATAAAGGATCGCCAAGTATTTCGAATTATTCGGAGTAAAAAAATGGGATATACAAAGAATTTTCGATGTTCAAGTAGAAACTCCTAACAATGTTCGAATCGTAACTCATCTTATGCAATTTATAGTTTTCGTACTTCAGAAGTAGAAATGTTCTAAAAAAAAGTTTCTTCAGTTGAACATATGATTTTTTTAAGTTGAAAAATTATAAATATAATTCATGGTTTACCATATTTTAAAGCTTCCAATAATTTTAAGACTAGGACAGTCTATGCAGGCACGTGAACAGTATTCATAAACATGCAACATTCAAAAATTGTCACATCATATTGCACTCAATATGTATTAGCAAAAAATGTCAATTGTATGGTCAAATGATTGGAATGAGAAGAGAGACGAGGGGAGGGGGGAGGGGATAGCATCAGTGGGTGAGAGAGGGAGAGAACATAGATTCACCTACATTGAATAATCCCGGATCTATACCATTCTTATTCAACGAAATCAAGAGACTGGATTTATCTGGTAACAACTTAATCAAAGGATTCATAGTTTTTTTGTTTATCTGAAAAATCGTATAGATTTGATAGGTAAAACAGTTCTAACTAGAGGTTATTTTTTCCATTTATGTTATTTGAATATTTCACCTATTTAATTCAATCAAAATAAAAGAATTCATACAGTTAAACTCGCTCAGTTTTTCTTTTGCCAATTTCGTTAAAATGCTATGAGTCATGGAAATCAGATCTTTGCGTTCTCAAAAACCATTCGAATTGCTCCGGATTCAAACTTTCTTCGAAGAGAATAACCGTCAATTGAGAGTCTCAGTTTCTGAGAGCAGGAAAATAATTTCAGAAAGGGAGGGGCTTTCGGGTTCATGACGATTATTGTTTCCGGTTATTAGATTTAAAGGAAATATTTAGTCTTGGACCTTTTGCTTGGCAGGTTAATATCTCAAGTTCAAGTGTGACCCTTTCAAGAGTTTACAGTTTTAGTGTAAGTCTTCGAATGGGTACCAAATGTTTGTAAAAACCCGCTAGTTTAAAGCTGAATACCAGAAAATTCTGAAGATAACAACAGACGGGAAAATTGTCATCGCAAGCGGAAAACAGTAAAAGGAGCAGCGAAGCAAGCTTTCTTGGCTGTTTAGCTCGTAGCCTGGAGTAAAACTCACTGAAGAGAGAACTCACTGAAGTTCAACATCTAACCAAGGCTACGCAACAAACCCAAATTTCTTTGTAAGTTTTTCGATGTTCATGAAGTATCGATGTTTCGAGTTAACCGAAAGGCAAAGCAGAAAATAATTTTACCACTCACAATTCGAATTTGAACAATATTTGAAATGAAGCACTAGTCAAGTCTCCGTAATATTAGTTTTTTCATAAAGAAAACAGTCAACACATCTTTGCTCAACAACTGAACTGGAGACTTTCTATAATATAACAAAAGAGAGGGCAAGACATTCGTTTTTTACAGAGTTTCGTTAAGTATGACAATGGCAACTTTTAAAGCTTCCTTCTTCAAGGGATTTGAGAACTTTGGCTAGGAGAACAAATGTTGGTTTCGACTACAATGTTTTGTTTGTTGTTCTCGACAAGACGGCTCGCCTGCGAGATTTTTTGAGATGCTTTTCTGCGTTTGCGAGACATTCAAATCACTATTGATTTTTAAAGCGCCTCGCATGTGAAACCGTCATGCGCGAGAAAAGTAACTTATGATTAGCCTAGAAAGCAGTGACAACTACGGCGTAAACGATGAAAGCGGGGTAGCTTCATCTCCGAATAGCGGTTTTCGTGATGCCTTCCGTCAAAGCATCCATCACCCATTTTAAGATACAGCACATTCAGCATTACTTGTGAAATGTGTGAAATGCCTCCATCTTCTCGCCAAAGCGTTTGTCAATAAGCTGCAGTCATTGGATGCTTGTGTATATAATAGGCTTTATGCTGCTCGTAATACTCTTTCAAAGAGCGTGGAAAACAATTGAAAACGAAAAGTGGGATATAGTCCAAGCGCACAAGAACACACACTGTCAGCAACACACACCAATCAGCTTTTATTCGATCTACTTGCATTGCTCAACTGTCATTTCTAACTGTCAGTTATCTGACAGTTCGGGTAAGTTTCGTAAAGCGTAAATAACCGGGAACATTTTAGCCGAGCTCATTAGCGACATGAAGTTTATAGCAACTCATTATCAACAAAAAAAAACAAATAATAAAAGAGCGTGGGTTTTAAAATGAAATTAGATTATTGGTAAACCTCTTTTGGAGTTCAGATCATCTCCACTTAAGGAAGTGAATCACTACCGGAACACAGGAGCATAAAATGACTCGCAATTTCCTCTCTCGAGAGCAGAAAATAGGTCACATATCGCTCCCAAGCTCTGGAACTAAAACGCACTCAATTCGAAAATTGTACATCAACACAAATGCAACTAAGGAAAAACATTTCTTGGAATTATTGAAGCTTGAACATCTTAAGGGTGACTGAAGGAGAAAAAGGGAATAGAAAGAATCATTGCAACCCTCGACAGAGTCGTGATACTTGTTTGCACCAGTGGTGGGAGATAGGAGATAGGGGATGGAAGATGGGAGGTGTTAGATTTGAGAGCGGTACAAAGGAATCGCATAGGGTTATACATTCAGGCAACAATATTCCATAGATCAAATTGCTCTCATTGCTGGTAAACATGTGTTGTAAAACGCTGTAAAACGGGATTTGTGAAAGTCTCTGAATGGAAATTTTTTCTTGTTTCACTGAGACTCGAAATCTTCACAGAATAAAACTCAAAAAATTAGGTTTTGAACTATAACTGACATCCGAAAAAGCGCTTCACACTCGATCACAGACTTTCTTCCGAGGAAGGGGGCCTAAAGTTGGAACCACTCAACATACCTATAGTTCAGATGATAGGTGCATCTAGGACATTGTGAAAGATCAATACATCTACCTGATTTCTAAAAAAATTCATCTAATATTCACCCATTCACGGTAGAAAGTCGCAGTCTGGATAGAAGACACGGTCGGAGTGCAGTTCAGAAACTAATTGTGCCTGACACGAATCTCTACTTCTTCTGGAGAAGGACAACTTTCAGCCACGAATCTGAAGGACCAAGGGCGAATAAGGCTTGGGGCAATAGAATGGGCGGGTAGGTAGAGCCGAAGTCTCAGAGTCACATTGGCACACATCGCTGAAGGCGATGGTCCACGTTCTAATACAAATAGCAAGTAATCATTTCTGGGTAAGTACTCATGAGGGCCAGTGTTCAGTCAGCTTTCGGTTAAGGTAATATTACGTACTTTGAATTTTTTAAAAAATCGGTCTAGAAGTTAATGAAGGAAAGTGAAGAATGAATAACCAAAAAAGGAGGAAATAGTGCAGGCAAGGTTGCAAAACATTCAGCACAAGAAAACAGCATACAAAAAGAGCTTGAACAACAATTTTCGTTGACTATTTTTTGGAATGTTGGCAGGCTACTCAAGCAATCTTGAAAAGAAAAGTTGCATGATCATGAAATCGTAAGATGAAAATTTTAGAGTCGAAATGTCCTTTCAGGTTGCAAAAAGGTTATTAGCATTTTAACTTTATGTCACCTGACCACGTTCTAGCTCAGTCAAATGTCATCATGAACCAAGTGGTTATCTAGCGAGAATGACAGCTTGTAATGCTTGGCATGACAATCTGCGTACTTTTTAACTGTATCAAAGAATACGTGGTAGATTACAAACAAGTTTATGAGAGAGCGGATTACAACATTAAATAAGATGTAGTGAGAACTTGCTTGTTAGTTTCAGCATACATAACAATGAAGCGAGCAATAATCGCATTGAATGAATAAACACCTAGCCTTTGATCTAGTCACAGCTCGGTGCTTCAACACAAAAGAAGGGGAATTGTGCGCACGCGAAAAGCCAATAAGAAACATGGTGCAGCGTGTGTGGACTGTATAACTATTCAGAGTTATGGTGAGAATAGTCATACACTCCGTACTGCGGGTTCCCTACTTCGTTCTCGCGTGTTTGATATCAGACAAAACAAGGATTAAGGGGTGGAGGCTGCGCCACAGGCAGCTCAAGCATCATGAATGGTGGGGGAAACGCCCGCAAGACGAGTCACACGCTCGAGCTCATTAAGGAGAGGAGAAGGAGGAGGAGATACTTCCCCGGTCAGGGAGGCCCACTTAGTAGCGAGGCGGTAGTTGGGCAGCCGAGCCGTTGACTGCAAGTAAGAAGAGCAGCGGTGTGAAGTGGTTGGGTCGAGAAAAAGAGAGAGAGAGAGAGAGAGAGAGAGAGAGAGACAGAGAGAGAGAGAGAGAGAGAGTACAGAGAGAAATATAGTTAAACAGTACGATGGAAATTAAGTAGAAAGAGACAGCCAAAGGGACAAAGAGATACAGAGGAACAGAGAGATAAAGATAAGGAGAAAGAGAGAGAAAGAGAGAGAGAGAGAGAGAGAGAGAGAATGAGAGTGAAAAAGATGAAAGAGAGAAAAAAAGAGTGATAATGAGTGAGACATTGGAAGATAGTGAAAAGAAAAAATGGAGGAAAAGGAATGAAACCAAACGAGTAGCACGAAGGTTGCAAAACCACAAAAAGGTGAGCAAAACTTGTTGTCATGTCATCAACCTACTCCCATGCTTATTGATTAGAATATTATGTTTGACTAGACTAATTTTAACTAAAAGCTAAAAACGTATTATGAAAATTATGTTATTTGTGTTGTCTAACCAGTCATGAATCAGCTTACACTGCAAGAGAGTTCACCGGTCAGTAGAAACAGTCAATTGAAATTGTTCTAATCTACTTGATCCGATAGAAACAGGAGAACTAACGAGCGAATGCTAAGCTTCAAATAACTGCTAGAAAATAGCAGCATTGCAAGTATCCCTTGGAAAGGGTGTCTCGGTTTGAGAACCACTTATCATAAAGTTATTTCAACAAGGCGAAGCTGTTTAGGAACCAAAAAAGGCCGTAACAGACAATTGATTCGGCATGCGCTTACGAGACCTTCTCATGAGCCGAAGATCGCTCTATGCTTGGGACAGAAGTCACAGTCAAAGTGGGCTCTCTAGTGTGCGGAGGAAGCGTTTGTTACCCGCCATGCATTTACCGTACCTGCCTCGGATTTCACTTACCGTAGTTGGACATTTTCTAGAAGAAGAAAACTATGTAGATCTGATTATACACAAAATTAAGCATTTACTGCAAGTACTCAGTCGAGAAGAGATCTTTTTCTTGGTCAACTTTGGTGAAAAAAACAAGAAAGAGTCAAGTGACATAAGGGAAATTCGGGTGGGCATCAATCATAAAAAATGGCCTGGAACACAGTGTGAATATTCTATAACATTGCACCAGGTGCGTTAACATCTACGTACAATTCGGTGGGCGCTTGGTTATGGTATTGACCGAATTGTGCCTGATGTTGATGCTGCTGGGAATTCTGTGCAGCCAGCTGGAAGGGCAAGCCATGATGGGCGTGCTGTGGAAGATGGTACTGACACAGGGTCGCCGGTATATATTGACCCGCTCCGGTCGCTGCTCCCAGCAAGTAGGAGGGATAGCCGGAATTCATCGCTGCAGCCGCTGAATTCGTCGTGTAAACGACGCTGCCGTTCTTATCGACCATTGCTCGCTTGTTGGGGACAGAAGCCTGAACAGCGCAGCTCATTATTGAACGCATTTGAACAAATTAAGCAATGAATCAACATAAAATTTTTTACTGAGAAATGGTTCAGATGAACAAAACTTGAGCTAAGACTATGAGTTCCTAATATGATAAGAGTTTCGAAGATTAGTTTACGAATGGAAACCACACTTACATGCAATGTACAATCTACTTAGCAGCTGCACGAAACTCATGGACGAGGACAGTCTTCATAGACTAATTTTCATACACGGAAGGACCTCCTCGAATTGTTTGCGGCGTTCAACAAGATTTTTCATTCGAGATCACGCATTCCAGTTACATCAAAGTATTTTTTTGTATTCAAGCGCGTGTTCTCATTACACGGGTTCTGGACCATGTTTCTACACTGATGTTCTGTTGAACTGTTCTGTTTAGACTTACGAAATCGAAATGGATCACTTCCTTGATACATACATATATGATCCACTAAAGTTAGTAAAAGAGTTTTATAGAGGAACCAGTACCAAAGTTTGGGGATTAAATCAAAGTACCCGTGATTGTATTGCCAACATCCAATCGGAGTTCTATGGTAGTAACTCAATTTAGGTTTGTAGAAATTTGGCTTCACTGAAAGGTTCTCAATTGACACATTTGTTATACGTTCTTTGAAGAAGACTCTCTTTATACTTCAACAGGCCTTGAGTGTATCGATACTTAACGCTGAAAAATTCACGCCTCTTTTCTGAGAGGTTTTTTGTGTGTTTAAATTCATGTGATCAATAACGATTTTTTAATGAAATCACGGGAACACTAACGTTTCTTATAAGAATAGTCTTGTGAACAGCAACGCTAAAAATTCATGAAGCACCCATATCACCCGCGGCGACAATAAATGAAATTTTAATCAAGCCCCTATATCACCGAACTCACATGAGACTTGATCAAGCTAATCGTGTCGCGCATTCCTAGAACCCGGGCGCTATTTTAACCTGACTTCACAGTAGTAATTTTGGCGCCAATCATCTGTCACTTTTCAGTCAGCCTCATCGCATGCTTTAGGCAATCGATCATACTCACAGCAACTAGTACGGGCAAGCGCCATCACAAAAAGCCAGTGCGTTTTACAGTTGCGAAAAAACGTGCTTAAGAACTAAAAATAGAGAGCGAGATACCGCGCGCGCACCATCAGGGTGATAGAGAGAGGCACACAACGTGTTTTCCAACCAAAAAAAAATCGAGACGAGAAGGTGATAATGTCTCTACCGCGGCGGCGGCGATAGCTGCAGCCAGCTGCAGCTGCTCGACGCTGCTCGCAGCTGTTGAACTGCTTGGAGAGGCGAGGGCGTCATCTCTGGGGGCCGCACGTTTGCGCGAGCTAACGACGCTACCGCTCATGTTAGTCGGGAGGGATGTTGAGGTTGCAGCCGCTGCAGCAAGAAGCTGCTGCTGCTGTTGTTGCTGCTGCAGAGCAGCGTACAAGGCAAAGGTCTGCTGCTGGAGCTGTTGCTGCTGTTGCTGTTGGAACTGCATGGCTGCAGCTGCAGAAGAAGGCTGATTGGACTGTTGCAGCTGCTGATGCGACAATTGTTGTGCTTGTGCTGCAGCGAGCAGAGCCGTCTGTTGCTGCTGCTGTAGAGCGGCAATGAAGGCTTGCTGTTGCTGCTGTTGCTGCTGAGCTTGAGTGGCTAGAGGCGCGAGAGCAGCGGCAGGCTGTAAGAGGCTAGTTTGCGAGAGATTCATGATAGCAATAGAAAGGGGGCGGGCAGTGAGTTGGGGCTTGTGAGGACTTCTGAGCTCAGTTGCAAATGCCTGTCTATCAGGGAAACAGAAAACTGTCACTTCTCATACAATTTGCTTGCTGAAAGCCGAGGTGAGCCGAGTACCAGAATGACTGAAACCAGAGCTCACGAGCAGGTAGGTGCTCTGAATAGACGCTCTGGACTCGCTCGCGCTCAGCATTACAGCAATCAGAATTCAACGCCTAGTGGGTAAGGGTCTGAAAAGCTTCATGCACTTCCGCAGCTACTGGCTGGGAAGGAGTGCCGGAGGGCGACTGCTCAATCTCACTAGACAACCACACACATAAATAAGAGGCGAGAGAATGAGATGAAGAGAGCACATAGAGAAAAACATCAGCACAAAGGATTTCTTCCCGCTCTCACTTGCTTTTTTTCCTAGGACTTGAGATTAGGTCGAATGGATTTTCTTACATAATAAAATCGTCTCGTCTTAATCAAAAAGCTTCTTATTTTAAGCAACCAAAACAAAAGCAAAGGCGAAAGTAATTGAAGGTAGTTGCCGTGCTCAAGAAACACTTTAATTATGAAAGAAAATTATTTGAGTCGAGGGTTTATCACTGGACAGCTCTATTTGGTAAGAAGGCTAATATGATAAGAGAGTCAGTCTTGGAAGGAATCTTCCAGAAAAGAGGTTTTCGCGATGGAGAAACTTCGAGCAACATGATCTCACTAAAAGAATCAATTTCACGAAAATGAACTTTGTTTTTCTTTATAATGACAGTTTAATTGATAAAATGAATCAGTTTCGCATGATTTAACATTGACATACTCGAACTTGGTTTAGCAGATTTACTCAAAGTATTCAATATGTACATGTACGAAAAAAGAAGAATAATATTCAATATGTACATGTACGAAAAAAGAAAAATTCGCTTTAATGGCTTTAATTTTTTCTGCAATTTAAAAAATTGAATAAACTATACAGTACATTCAGTGTTCAAATCGGTACTTGTTTCAATATTATCGACATACTTAAATTCGTTTTCTGCTGATTGCATGCAGTGAAAAAGCGGGACTTAGCCAATTCATCTCATTCTTTTTAAGCAGAAGAGCACTCTTACAGAAAACTGACAATTCACCGTAGCAATTAGTGTCAGAATGTCATTGAAATTATTTTGTGAGATGGCAATAAAATTCAAATTGGTAGCATCACGGTGAAATTATGAAATTTTATACAAGGGTGAATTCGGGTGGGTTCTAAGTTAAAAGTTAAGTGAGATAAAAAAAAAGAAGATTTAAGAACAAAACATTTTGAGAGATAAAAAACATGGAAAGACTCGTGTGTGGTTGTCTGTTGAGAAACGTTCTTTCATCATAATCTTCAATTATGTATGATGAGAGTCAGCAGTTTACTCAACTTTTGTTATGAAAAATACTTCTTGTCTTAGTGTTTCTAGAGATTTCTAGTGGTTCTACTGGCGGGGAAGCTTACTAGTCCAAGGGCTGGAACTTTTTTCCCGAAGAATCTTTAACTTTTTTAAAAAGAAAAACTTGTTTAGGCTGAAAGCGGAATTCATCGTATTAGTTATGTAAGCGCACAATACAAAATGCATATACATTTAAAGATTTTGAAAACCTGTTTTGAAAAAAATTGCAAGCCTGAATATCGAAAGCCATTTCAAAAGCATATTTTTACAAGTAATGGAAATTCGCAAACCTTTTTCAGCACTATAACCGTTCTACACTGACACTCGGCAGTCTGATTGTTACAGGCTTTGTTAATGTAATAGCATTCCAGACTGACTGGGTTGGAGATAAATTTATGCGACCTATGCGATGTGCTTAGTCTCGCCCCACTGCTGGCTCAATTCGGCGTGCGCTGCACAGCCCATACCTGCTGGAAATGATCTGCAGCCGGGTTAGAAATCATGTGATTATAGATGAGTCCTTGGGGATAGGGATAGACGGCCATAGTCGGAAGCATGCTGGCAGCGGCGTTAGCTTGCTGCTGCTGTTGATGGGCTGCCTGCTGCAAAATAGGAGTTGCTATGTCTATTGATTGCTTCTTCTCAGCAATGGTTCGCATTCACTTAGTCTCATCATGTGCGGATTACTTTGTTTCAAAATGGTTTGTTATTTCGCATCAGCATTGGTTCGCCTGGGAGCTACCGACAATTCCAATATAAAATAAGTGTTATGTACTAGCTGCTTTTGTCCTTGTTATCTACGTGTTTGCTGTCTAAATTTCGGTTCGAGTAACAATGTTTTACTTTGGAAAAGCAAGCGAGTTGTTTATGAAATACGTTCAATATTAAACTTGATAATGATTAAATAACTTAAGAAAATTTAAAGAAAAACTCCACGGTTTCATGATTCTAAGAAAAGATGAGAAGAATAGTCAGCGAAATAATTGATTAAATGAATACATAATAATTGAGAAATAGAGAAAAGAAGTGGATATAGATATTTATAAAGAAAGATTACGAGAAAAATAGAAAAAAAGATAGGCGAAAAATTAAAGAGAGATATAAAAAGCGTAAGAGAGAGAAGAGAAGGTAACCAGAATGGCGATTTGATTCATCGACACAGTGGGCATCTGTTGCGGTGCAGCTCCTTGTGTCATCTGAGAGCACAGCAGATTCTGTAAATCAGGAGTTTTTTTTCTGGAAAAATTGTCTTGAAACTTTTTTGTTTACTGTCTTTATGGTTGGTTTCGATTTAGAATCAAGAACAATGATCTCATCTCAAAACCTCAGATTTTACAGTGTTCGCCCCTGATCTTAGAGAGTTTTTCTCACGAAGCTTCCGAAATAACGGTGTTTTATCATCTAAAAACTCCTGAAGTTAAAGGTTTTTTTTCAGTCGTACAGTATTTTTCTCAGAGCCTTCAGTCATACAGTAGTTTTTGATCAAAACCGTTGAAATATTTCATATATTTCTTCTACATCTTTCGATGCAAAAACGGGAAAACTAAATTACAGCTTCAATGGGGAAAAAAGTTAAGCAAGTTGATTTAATCACAAAGTCGATTTTTAAAAAATACCATACAATGATTCAAAACAGCAATTTTTTCCTAGCAAGGGAAAATAATACGATATTCCACCATTTTAAAGTGGTGACTTGAATGATTTGAGTTTCCTACCGATGATATATTTCCGAGGTAGCTTACTGAAAAGGCGGGATATTCGCCATCCATATAAATTAGATCTGGTTGTATTTTTAGCACTCTTAACTGAAATGCCATTGATATTTGTTTGTGTAGAAGAATTCCTTTTGAAATACCTCTTCTTATGAATTATAAACAATCTGTTAAACGTTTCAGAAAAGATCCTCCTTTCAGATAAAGGTGTAAATAAGAGTATACCCTACACCTCGTTGATCCCAAGCAGCGGATTTTATACCAAGCAGAGGAGCGAACTGTTCGCAGAAACATGTGCAAAAACTGTGTGGTGTGAGGGGAACCGAACCCGCGACCTTCGCTCTCCGGGCGATGCTCTTACCCACTGATCTACACACTCACACAAGAATCGCACATTTTAAGGCCCATTCAATATTGTTAGGAAACCAAGATAAGCTAGTCGATCGAAATAAGAAGAAAAAGATCTCTCACTGATATCATTGGCCAAACAACGGTGATAAACAATGCGAGTGTACCTCCTCAACACCTTTTCTATAATATCACAATCAGTATGTGTTCCATATATTAATCTAACATAGTTACTTATAACTCGATAAAATTTTAAACTTAATAAATTTTTCACTCTTTTCACTCATAAAGACCGAACGATACCTACAGTGTTTTCCTAACCGTTCCTTATAAACCTGAACGTTTTAAACTATTAAAATAAGTCTGAAGTTATGGAAAATCGTAACAGAGATGCATCTTTGCGATTTGAGAGTTCTATCTCGATTCGACTCTGATATTCTTAATTGAGATTAAAAAAACCTTTAGAGCGAGATTGTTCCTCCCGTTTATAAGTAGCTGGTCCTTGATGTGCTGTGGCGGATGCAGATATTTGCATTTAGGATTTTCTCGAGTGCAACGACCCTGGAAATCATGAGACTTTTTGAAATTGTTATTGATTATTATTTTATAATTTTCATACAGTTTTGCATGTTCATGTATACAGTTTAATTTTGAGAACTTCTCAGCTTTCTGCAAGAAAACGAGTTTTATTCTCTCTTTCTCTCTTTTTTCATCTATCTCTCATTCTTCATGTGAATTTTTCTATCTGGACTGACATTCTCCTCTTATCTCCTTAAACATCTTAGTTCTCCATGTGACATTTTGTATCAGGAATGAAATTTCTCCTCTCATCTTCTTGAACATCTTCATTCTCCATGTGACATTTTGTATCCGGACTGGCATTCCCCTCTCATCTTCTTGAACATCTTCATTCTCCATGTGACATTTTCTATGGGGACTGATATTCACCACTTATCTCCTTTCACATCTTCATTCTCCATTTGACATTTTTGTCCGGACTGACATTATCCTCTCATCTTCTTGAACTTCTTCATTCTCCATGTAACATTTTGTATCTGGACTGACATTCCCCTCTCATCTTCTTGAACATCATCATTCTTCATATTTTGTATCAGGACTGACATTCCCATCTCATCTTCATGAACATCTTCATTCTCCTTGAGACATTTTGTAATCTAACTGACATTCCCCTCTCATCTTCTCTAACATCTTCACTATCCATGTGAAATTTGTTTTCGGACTTACATTCCCCTCTCATCTTCTTGAACATCTTCACTCTTTATGTGAAATTTTGTTTTTGGACTGACATTCCCCTGTCATCTTCTTGAACATCTTCACTCTTCATGTGAAATTTTGTATTCGGACTGACATTCCCCTCTCATCTTCTTGAACATCTTCACTCTTTATGTGAAATTTTGTTTTCGGACTGACATTCCCCTCTCATATTCTTGAAAATCTTCACTCTTCATGTGAAATTTTGTATTCGGACTGTCCCTCCAATCTCATCTTCTTAAGTATCTTCATCACTATTTAAATTCTCTTTCAGGATCGAATTTTGGACAGATGTCATCCTTCTTTGGCGGACTCTCCCGTGGGATTCCTTTCTCCGAGCGACTTTGCTTCTTTCCTCTTTCTCTTTTATTTTTTTCTTTCTCATAGTCCTCTTTTCTCTCTATCTTTCTCTTTCTTCTCCAATCTGTCTCTCTTTCTTTCTCTCTCTTTTACTTTATCTTTCCCATTCTCTCTCTTCCTTTTTCTTTCTCTCTTAGAATTTCATCTTTTCCAGTCTCTCTATCTCTTTATTTCTATCTTTTTTACTTCATCTTTCCCAGTTTACCCCCTCCCTCTCTCTCGCTCTCCCTCTATGAATTCATGCTACCTCTCTTGTGCCACATCGCGCAGCTAGATCGTCTACTTGTGAGTACGGAAAGGTTGCAGAATATAGCGCTCGGCGTAATGGAAGTCGAAAGAACGAGATTTTAGCCTAGATAAGAATAAACCTTTCGAGCAAACTTTTTTCAGAATTATTGCACTTTCAATCAGAGAAGGTTTGGGAAATGTATAGTCAAAAAAAGAAAAGCATTTGAAATTTGGTGTTCCACGAGTGTGAGATATGTAGTTGTAGTTTGCGCGAACGATTCAACGGAAGGTTCCATGTTCAATCCTCACTCCGGACAGATCTACTTAGACCCAAAGAGTTCAGAAATTTTGAAGCTTGCAGCAATTTGAGTGTTTCCATACACACTAGCAGCGCATGATGGAGTCACTGCTTCTACTATGTCAATCTCATATGTCAGTCTCAGGATCGCATATACTTCTGCGAGACGGGAATTTAAGAAAATTTAGCTTTCAAAACATGTCCTAGCTTCAGTTTTCTCCCACGTCAACTACTCCTTTGAAAAACAGTAGCCATTTGGAACCAAATGTTTCCAAGATAAGGTTTACTTACCAGAGATACAGGAATGAGTTGCCTGTTTATTTTCGTAACATCCTCTTTTCCTACTTCCACACCCTTCTCCTTTTAACCATTTTTTTTATTCTGAGCCATCAATGAAGGCATTCTTCTTCCTTCTTTTAGGGAAGGAAATAATAGATGGAGAGAAAGGAGATAGGGTGATTAGAAGCAGAGGGAAGCTCCCGGTTGCCCGCAGGCATCGGATAAGAGAGTGGAAGAGGTAGCAGGGGAGAGTGCAAGAAGATAATCCAATGCGAGGAACGGGGAGAGACACAGATGAACCAAGATAATCAGAAAGATGACAAGAGAAAGACTGGGAATAGAGATGGCGAGAGAAAGTTAGAGAGAGAGTGATAGAGAGAGAAATTGAATATCATGTAACTATTAAAAGGGGTTGGTTAGACGGAGATACGAGGCGACCGACTTAATGATTAGTGAAAAAAGTGTTTTGCAAGCAAAGCAGGCTGGTAGACAATGTCTTCTTAATTGCTGAGCTGTGGTAATATTGAGAGAAGTTTTTTCAAAAAAATTTTTGTTTTCACTTTTCACAATGAGCAGATTGAATTTAATTTTAATTTTCACCAGGTGGTTGCTGCATTCACCAAGCATCTTACTCTCTTTCTGTGGAGATCATTAGAGACAGAAGTCAATCGGATGAGCATTGGGAGGATAAGATTTGGAAGAGAAGAAAGAGGATGACATGTTTCGAAACTGGAGGGAAGTGGATACTTGTGCACAAATGGAAGGATTCCCCAGGGGAGGCCGCGAGACAGACGGGGAGGAAGGGTTTTCTGAGTTTCATCATCTTGTGCATTGGTCGCGACAGCAAACCTCCTGCTTAGTTTTCTCTTTTTCCTGAGAAGGTTATGAGTGGGAAGATAGAGAGACATGAACGGAGAGAAAAAAAAGAGAAAAAGAAGGACTGAGAAGGTAAGAAAGAAGGAAGAGAGAAGTAAAAAGAGAAAAAGAGAGTGAGAGTCCAAGAGAGAGCGAGAGAGGGAAAAATAAATTTTAAACTGATTACAATAATGCGTTTCCACTGGCAAACACGAAAATGTCTTCTGACGGTTAAAAAACTCCAATTTTAATTTTAATTTCATGCAAAAATTACTGAATAGAACCATTTTGATTTTTTTAAATTGTAAATTTTTGATAGCATTGTCAACTGATTTTAAAACTGGTATTACGTGAAAGGCTATCAAAGACTTTTTACTCTCCGATAATTTACCGGGTTGGTTGAAGAAGACATCTTTAAGCTTGTCATTACATGGACAGGAATAATAAACGCTTTGCAATCCGCATTTTTCTTTAAAATTGAAAAAGCTGCTGTATATATCTAAACCCGTGTTGAAATACTCTTGGGTTTTCGATAGTCTTTGGAATAAAGAGATAAAGAGAAACTTTTTCAGAAATGGAAAGTTAAGATGCCTTTATGGAGTCGTAGCACGCTGTGACTCGTCCCCCTTGGATGTCCACATGGGGAGGAGGGTGCGCGAATTTGCACTCCAGATCGGAACGGGTACACTGTCCTCGCTGGAACTCCCGGCAGACCTCGACCTGGCACGAGAAATGACTTCAAATTTCTAACGCTTTTCCATCGATGTCAAAGGACATAAAGCGCCATCGATTCAACATTCTCCTATTTTTTTTGAAGGATTCTCCGTAAAGACAGAAGTTTTGATCACGATACGGTCTCATGTTGTCTATTTCCTGCTGGAGACCGGAATCCTCACTTTTGGGTGATCTAAACTAATAGCGAAGCACAAGTCAAACACCCTTTGCCACGACAAAATGAAGAAACAATGATTTCTTGTGGTAATTTTTAAAGAACAGTCTTTAGCAGGATTTGGACAAATTGAAATTGTTCCGTCCAAACGATATCGTATTTTCCCGTGTCTATACGTTCAACTTTTTTGCTCTTTTTTTGCTCATGTTTAACATGAATGATAGAAGAACTGTGTTCAATGGTTTGAGTTATGGCGCTTCTAGTCTAAAACATAGACTAAATTGTTGAGGTCAATCTTTTAAGTAAATCTCGACCTCATCTGGGAAGTTTACTTGATAAAAAAGTGTGAGACGTCATTTGTTATTCGCTAATTCACTCTATTCCAAAAATGCTTATAAAAATCCCTTAAGGCTCTAGAAAAGATTGTCCTCTCGAATCTCATAGCCCTATCAAACTTTCTGTTGTCAACAGCAAGAGTGGACACCAACGAAAATTGATTGTCTTATTCCCCATTATTTCCCCTTTCTATTTCATAATTCCATATAAGCGGTGGCCTGATAAGCTATCCTATGATAATAAAGAATTTCGAATTTAAAAAAAATATTGATTCACCCTGTTTTAGTTTGAATAACCAATGCCAATCAGTTACTCGAAATCGTCACTGTCCACCATGTTAGCTTTTTAACTTTCTACACATTCTTTGTCTCATTCTTTGAATTTCGCCATTGCTAAACCATTTGTACTGTGATTCGTATGTTAAACAGGTTTTATACCCAAAAATTACCTCAAATTTTACTTAAACAAAGAGTGAAACTAACTTGGAGCCATCTAGAGTCTTTGACATTAAGTAGTTGGGAAATTCCTGGGGTCGTCGAAGTTGCGGTTGCACTCGTATTCGAAGCACTAAGTGAAGTCTGCAACAAAAAACCATTTCAGAGATAAATTTATAGTTTAAACTCGAATAGTGTTTTGTCAGAACCCGTTTGTACAAAGTGGTACTACTTTACATGATACTCTATCAAACAGCGAAGTGAAATCACAACAGCTTTTTTCATTCAGAATTTTTATCGCGCGAAGGTTCCCAAGTTTTCCACCCAGCACGGAAAAAACACTGAATCTGAATTGAATCATTACACTCAAGGAATGCTGTTTATAAATTAAAAGTATTATTCAATAGCTGAGAAAGTCAGAGCTACATTTTCGGTGGAAGTTGTTGATAAAGTAAATATCGAACTTTCAGTTTACTTGAACAATATTTTGTTGCAATGTTATGAACGAGTAAGAAGTCGAATAATAGGAATCAGCCTCAACACAATGTATGTATAACAAATCCAGAAAAGAAGTGCGCCTATTTTTGAAGAGTTTTGTCGGGTAGTGTAATTTGGAAAATTGGTTTTTTTGGGAAATAAATTTTTTTGGGTGATAGATTCTGAAATGCTGTTTCCAATGGAATTACTGCATTGATAATTCTTAACTACAAATTCTGAGAGATCTTCCCATTACGGACCTCTTCTTTGAGAACTAGTATGGGTAAAAAACTTCAGTTTGTTCAAACGCGGGCTTGATCAGCGTGAACTTGTGAAACGCTCATTATCGTTTTCAACAAGGGACCAGCTAGTCCTGCTCAAGAAAAAAGGGTGTGTTTTTGTTGCGACTTTTTATGTGACTTTCGTTGTGACTTTTTGTGACTTTTGTTCTGATTTCTGTTGTGACTATTGTTTCAAATTTTGCTGTGATTTGTTTAGGAGTGACTGACTACAGTAGCAGCGGGAAGAATGGCGGTATTGCTATTCTCGTCGAACATGGCGGGTCTGAGACGACGGACTCGACTATATGTTGCTCCGCCCTCAAAGTAAACACAATGAGATACAACAGTTGATCAGCCGCCATTTATCAGCGTAAACATCCGAAATGAAAAAAAATAAGCAGCACGTGTTATCTCATGGTCGCATCTTATTGTCTCGCCGGAAGCACCAACGCTTAATAAACTATCACGTCAAAAGAATAATCGAAAGAAAATATACAGTTTTGCAAAATTACTAAAGAGAGAAAAAGAGAGATCGAGGGCTAGAATAGACAGAGAAAGAAAAAATAACGTATAGAGATAGAAGTGAGAAGAAGATAAATAAGAAAGAAAAAATAGTAGACGAAAAGCGAAGAAAAAAAGTATTTGTACTCTCTGGGCACTCACTGATGAGCCCTACACAGAAAGCAGAGAAGTCTGTCTGAGCGGGGGCGAAACAGACTTTTGTGAATTAGCGTCATCGCAGTGATCGATAGTGATAGTGCTTGAACATTTTCTGGCTTTAGTCTTAATTTTTCATGATAGGAAGATAAAATAAAACGATAGAACGAGGAAAAACGAGAAGAAGTGGTTACAAAATTAGTTTGAATGGACTCAAATGTTTTTAAAGTACAATACATACCAAAGAATGAAAAAATCGATTCAAAGGGAAGCGCCGGATCGTTAATCTGTTGACTGCTTATGAAGTACTGATAACCGATAAACAGTTTCAGTGTCTCTGAGAGATTTTGCGTCTGAGGGCAAAAAAGCTTGGCAAGGCCATGAACATCCAATCTTTTTGATCAACAACTCAATTGGAAAACTGCGTTTGAGCTGTCTTCTTACGAGTTTTTTCTCACATGATCACTGCCATTTTACTCCTTTCCAGTTCTGTTTTCTGTTCCTCCTTCCATCAATGCATTGGAAGCTCTCTTTCTCTTCCTTTTCATATCATACCCTCTCCCTTCTTTTTCTATTTCTTCCTTTCTTTCTCCATGTTTCTCTCTCCCCTTTTATTTTCCCCAACTCGCTCTCCCCATTTCTTTTTCTACTCTGCTTTCCTCTTTAATCGGTCTTTTCCATATTTGCGCGATGGCGGAGATACGTAGGTGCGTATTTGAACAAGATTGGAATGGTTTCCAAATGAATGTCTGCTGAAAAACCTGCTGGAATTGGCTAATTTTAGTGATGCTAAGCAATGGATTATGCGTATATTTATGAGAAGAACGGAGATTGTGGGGGAAGAAAGAAGATAGATTTTCGAAGGGGTAGTGGAACAAGCATAGTATTATAATAGGGGAGACATTGTATAGCGATTGAGAAAATGGGCTGGTACAGTACGAAATAGGGGCAGAGACAAAACAGATGGGAAATAGGGGCAGGTAAGGAAAAGAGAAAAGAACAGAAAAATTAAAAAGTTTAAGGGTAACAGAGGGAGAGATAAGCTGATGGCAATTGCTAATCAGGGATTTGAAAAACGAGGAAATTAACATTTCAAGGGGAACTTGATGAAGAAGAGGGAAAGACAAGTGGAGTCTCCTGGTCGAATAACAGTTTGGCTCATCATTTTGATAGAATAAAGAAAAACAAAAACAGTCAGTAAAACATTTTTCTGTGTCGTAGAAATTGCAAATGAAACTCAATAAGTTAGGTATTATAAAATCAATAAAAGAAATTTTCCCTTACATGTGTGCATTGTAATCTCTGTATGTTCCCTAAACGACTCTTCTATGAAATCCAGCTGGCGTTTTGAACAAAAAGAGAAAGGGAGTATAGGCGTGCTCCAAAAAGACCGACAGAGAGACAGATTGAAATGAAAAGAGGAAGATAAATAGAAAAAAGAATGATAAGGGAAAGGTGGGAGATAGAGACAAAAATTATGTATGAAGAGCATATGAGAGTAATGGTGTAAATTGAAGGTTTTGCAAGCGATTTCTTTCAATTCTGCTTGATGATAGCGCAATATGGTACCGATGTATGATTAGTCAGAATATTGTTTCCGCCGCGGGCCGGACCCCCATCAGGCAACATTACTCTTTTTTCTCTATCTCTCTCTCTCTTGCTTCCTTTCTCTTTCATTCTCTCTTTGTCTTCTAGTCTCTTCTACTTCCTCTCTCTTTCATTCTCTCTCACTCTCTCCAGTTTTGAATTTGTCTTTTCATTGCGTTCTTCCCATTCTCTCTAGCAATATTTCTTTTCTACTCTCTCACTTTTCTCTTTTCTATTTCTTTCCCTTGGGACATAGTCCGGGAAATTGAAAAGGAACATGCAAGTAGTTGAGAAACACGATGAGAGAGTGAGACAATTAAAGATGTCAAGGAGGATGAGAGAGAGCAGGGGAGAGAGTGAGAGAGTGAGAGAGTGACAGTGAGAGAGAGAGTGAGAGAGTGAGAGAGTGAGAGAGTGAGAGAGTGAGAGAGTGAGAGAGTGAGAGAGTGAGAGAGTGAGAGAGTGAGAGAATGAGAGAGTGAGAGAGTGAGAGAGTGAGAGAGTGACAGTGAGAGAGAGAGAAAGAGAAAGAGAAAGAGAGATATAGCTACAAAAGATCGAATGTCATGATTAATCAAAGCGATACATGGCAATGCAGCAGCAGATAACATGCATTGATGAGTGTCTCCGATGTGCCTTAGGCCCAATCGTGTCCGAGAGAGGAAGAGAGGGAATGTGAAAAGAGGAAAAATATGAAGGAAAAAGAAAATGCAGAAATATAAGGGAAATCAGAGAGATAACTGACAGAAAGTTACTTATGAAGATATCAGCAGACCATAGGTTAGAAGGAAAATTCATATTCGACTACTCTCATAACTCTTAAAACTGATTACTGTAATCCATTGTTTTACCTTTTTATCATATATGAATGAAGATTTTACTATAGTCTCTTTTTCTTTCTATTCTTATCTCTCACGCTCTACCTCTCTCTCTTTATCTCAGATTACCTTTCTCTTTTTTTCTTTGACTTTTTTCTCACTTAATAGAATGTGTTTGTACATATTTTTGAGTCCTTTTTCTTTCGTGAATTTTCCTACTTTTTGTATAAAAACGCTTTACCCCACCCCCTTTCTTTCTCAATGGACCGTTCACTCAAAGACACACTTCCACTAGGAAAATATTGCAAGCATATCAGAGGTGTGTTGAAAGTCTTTAACAAAAGTGTGTATGCCTCATTAAGTAGAGCAACAATATTATAAAAATGTTCAGAAAAAAGAATTTTTCAAAAATTAGTTTATGAGAAAAATATATGATGCAGCCTAAAACTTATTTCAAATGGCTGCAATGACTCTTCCGTCAAACTTGACATAGGAAGTCTTCCATGATGATAGGACGTTCTGAATCTGAGAGGACTGCAGTTCTTCTCGCTTTTTTCCCAGTTGATTCGAATCTCGAAAATGTGTTTCTCGCCAGCTATCAGTATGGAATTCATTACCTTTTGAGATCGTCAGTACACCTAATACTGCTAGTTTCAAAAAAACAATTATTATCTCTGCCTACTGAAAAGATATTACCTAATCCTTTCGTTCATGACTAATATAATTGTCGATTTTAAGTATATCACACTCCCCCCCTTTTTCATCTATACCGCAACCCCTAAACACCGCCACTTAGAAGAAAGTCCATGCATTTAACTTTGTTTTTGTTTGTGTTTTTCATGATATCTCATGTGCTTGGAATAAAGAAATGAAAAATGAAATGAAATCTATTTAGACTGCAATCAATGGAACTTCGATTCGGTTCAAATTTGGCGAAGGCTTTTGATCTGTGTTAAACGGCAGAAAAACAATAAATCACGGCACATTTATAAGAAAACAAGAGAAGAATAATAACAAATTTATAAAAAAAGAGGCAAAAAAATAAATAAATAAAAAATCCGGTATATTTAAAAGGTAGAGAATCTTTTAAATTGCAGAAAAAAAGTAGATAATCAAAGAAAAAGTTGAAACACAGTGAGCGTAAAACTGAATATATCAGGATTAACTACCAATTTTCTGAAGTGAAGCAGACTCGAAAGAAATACTTGACCCAACGGGAACTTACTGAGCAAACTTCTTTTTTTCCCAAGTATTGTAAACATGTTTGAAAGTTGAAGTACTTTGTCGCTACAGGATGATTTTTTTTAATTCCACACTTTCATGGGTCGTTTGAGGATTCAAATAAAGCTGTAGATCATAATTAGAGGCGTATAGTAACTCATTATGGCAAGAATAACGGAACTTCTCTGAGGGTTTCACGATCGGGTTTCACGATCGCATGTGTGAAAGAAATAAATGAGAAATAGAGAGAGAGAAAAGAGAGTTTTATACAGGTTAGTCAGATAATTTCAGGAAAACTAGCAACATTGATGAATTTCTGTTGTTGAATGAATTTAGCGGAAATCAACTAAAAGGTTGTCATACCGTGAAAAGAATTTCTTTCGACTAGTCAGCAAAGATAGGAGAAATTGAGTAAATATTAAGAGATCTGAATAATCAAGGGTGATCTTCCAATGAAGGGGCAAAAAGGCAAATTCAAGACAACTCTAAAGGGATGAAGAAAAAGAAGTTGCGAATGAATGGGGCCTAAGAACCTTTTTCATGGCAATCACTCGGAACTGAAAGACTGAGAGAGCTGTTGGCTGGCTGTTTAGTTGTTTGAGCCAGGCTTCCCCAGCCCAACATTCTTACATTCGCTGCTATTATTCGTTATCTTTTTCTCTTTTTCTTAACAATTGCAAGTTTTTTCTCCAAGTGTCTTTTGGGAGTCTGGTCTTTTTTCTATCATTCCCTCCTTTCCAAATTGCTTCGCTATCTTTGTTTCCTTTGCTGTCTTCTCTTACTACATTCTCAACTTCCCTCTCTCTCTTTCTCTCTTTCTCTCTCTCTCTCTCTCTCTCTGTCTGTCTGTCTTTATCTCTCTTATTCTCTTTATCTCAACCTCTCTCCCTCTCGTCTGAACGCCGCTAAAACCTCTTCTCTGATCATAAATGCTTGCTTTTCCCATCTAATCCTCAACTCTCGCTTCATCCTAAAAGCCTCCCAATGACTTCTTCCAAGAAAAGAACAAAGAAAGAAGAGGACTACCGTTCTAAATCGTTTTTCTTATACAAAAAAAGTCGACCGAGAAAAGAAACGTTGCTGTGCTTTGAACTCTTTTCACTTCCAATATTATAGTATTTTAGATACATACAGATACATGTATTACATAAAAATAGGTTTAGATTACGCCCTCAGAGGTTTTTTATTGTACGTATGTATATGTAAAAAAAACTCTTGTTTATCAGTGCTGACAAGCGTGAATTTCTCAATTGTTTGAAAAAGAAGGGGTTGAAGTTCAAAAGTGCGGGGGTTAGTTTCTAAAAAAACATTGAAAAAACAAATGAATTTCACAGAATTGTTTGTCTCTTCTTAGCCTGTAGTCTGTGAGTTATACAAACGATATGTTCGCTGTTTAAAGTCTTTTTGGTGGGACTAAAACCTGATTGTACCACAGCTCATAAAACTGGTTGTTGAAAGAAAGTATGGTTGCGCGGAACGGGTGGTGCGTAATGCATGAGGTGGGTTCGGCTTTGTTTAGAATTTACTGAACATAGCTCCAAAACCAAAAAAACTGGAAATATTTTTTGTTGATGACTTGACACATATTAGAGACTTGAGACTGACTCTCCCCATTGCTGCTATTCACACAAGCAGTGATCTAGCAGGCAGCCACTGGTTCTACCAGGATAGGTCTGTCCTGCATCTCAGGGGAGCGCGTACCCTACCGCAGGGCGGGAACAAGCGCGAGGAAGATTATTATTACTTGAGACATATTAGATACATACATACAAAAGTTTGAACAAGAATTTTAACATAGTGTGAATTTTATGCAAAAGTAAGGCGGATAAACTCGTTTCTTTTCCACGACCAGCCCAGATGCAGCATTGCGATGTCGTATATAAATGCATAAACAACTCGTAATCAAGTTTCGGAAGGCAAAAAGGGACTGATCTGTTTATCGCCAATGAACAACACGGTTAATAGGGTTCCAAAAAACTTGAGCAGAAAAAAGAAAAATTAGCGTTGCAATCCACAGCTTTGTAGGACACTTAGCATTCCAATTTCACAGCTCCTAAGAGTACACCAGAATTAAAAGTCAATAGAACCAAAATAAACTACGTCCTCAAGCCTTTCCCCAACGTCAAATATCAAGCCTATGCTGACAAC
Organism: Allodiplogaster pararmata; assembly: GCA_964056735.1. NCBI lineage: Eukaryota > Metazoa > Nematoda > Chromadorea > Rhabditida > Diplogasteridae > Allodiplogaster > Allodiplogaster pararmata. The sequence continues at coordinate 39,400,920 of OZ057408.1, read as the reverse complement.
ATCAAGTTGTATATCTCCCACAATTCCTCGAATGAAATGGAACGCGTTTCTGAAATGCAGAGTTGTCTTGATGCTATTTCATCTTGGAGCAGAAACAATCAGCTCACCTTATCCGCAAACAAAACGTACCATTTGCAACTAGGAAACTCGAATTGTTCATTTGATTATCGCTTAAACTATGTCACTTTATCTAAAGTCGAAGATCTCGGTGTTCTAGTTGTAACCAGTCTCTGAAGACATGATGTCATATTTGATCGAACTGTAAAGGCTACCAGAGCCATGTATGCTATGCTTCGTGCTGTTTCTATCAATGATCCAAAAGTGCTAGTTAAGTGTTTCATGACATACGTTCTACCTCATTTAGAGTTTGCCTCTTGCTTCTGGAACCCTATTTACAAGAAAAACTCTGAATTGTTAGAGAAAGTACAGAGATCGTTTACTAGAATTCTCTTTTATCGATGTTTCACACAGCCGGATTACCCTCTTAGCCTTCCATGTTATATGTAGAGATCGTCTGAATCTAGTTGGCCTGAGTACTTTAGCTGAAAAAAGGGTGATTGCAGACCTTTAAATGGGTTGTGAGATCGTCTATTATTTAAAAATCACGCATTTTCAAGTGCACCTCCCCCACTCCGTGTTCTGTACAAATATGTAGTAATGGTATTGTAATTTAATATACTTCTTCCACTTCTAGATTCAATTGTTTCGGTTTACGGGTTTTAAGAATGTTTCACGGAATCTCGAGTGAAATATTAAATTCAGGAACCGTAGAGCAGTTCATGAGTCGTCTCCGTAACGAGAATGTGCTAAGTGAATTGGATAATAATCAGTAGCATTTAAAAATTTTCCCTTACCTGTCGCCATACTTTGTATTTATCATTTACAATGTGTCTCACCATAATCTTGCATTCTAAAATGTCGATAAAATATATATAGGAGAAATGTTTCGCTTACTTGATTGCTGATAATATTATATGTGTTTTTATTCAATGTTTGTGCTCGAATTTTAATTGTAATGTGTGTTTGATTTTGCATCGTATGATGTAGATAAAATAATAAATAATAATAATAAAAATAGGAAAACGAAACAACTGAGCGTTGGGCAAGATTCAGAAACAGATTAAATGAATGAGGTTTAATAAAAAAGAAGTTCAATAAACAGTGAAAAACAGGGAGAGAATATTCATAAATAATGAGACGAAACATCAGGTACATTATTATTATTTTCCTATTTTTTCCACAAAAGTAAACTGACCAAAACGATGAATATAACTAAATGGAATCACAAAATGAGCGATCAACACTTGTTTTGCTGACTTTTTCATCGAAATCAAAACAAACTTGCTTACTATTATGAAAAGAAAACTCAAAAACATTGGAATGAATTGTTTTTATCACAACTCAGTTTGATGACGCTTCAGAAATGGGAAAAAATTTAAGAGAAGAAAACTTACAAAATACAACCTGCTTATTTTCCTATAGTTATGTTTGCGCAAAGTTAAAGTTTTTTTAGCTTAGGTAACAAGACACATGAGAAGAATCTGATAAGGCCTGAGGCATAGAACTGACTTTTAAAACTTCTAAGGTTTACATAATCTAATGAAGAACGAGGCGGAAATGAAGTGTGAGGCTTCGGCATTGGCTAGGGGCTTTTCGAGACATTGCCTACAGTAGTAGAGAGTGCCCGAGACTGCTTCATTCTAAACCATATGAGGAAGCAGTAAAGGGGGAATAAGGAGAGGGGAGAGGGGAGAGGGGAGAGGCGAGAGAGACGGAGGAAAAGATAGAGAAAAGGAGAGAGAAATAAAAAGAGAAAAAAAGACAGAGAGAAATACAAGCGATGAAGGATGACCCAAGGAAGGGTAAAAAGAAAGAGAAGAGAAAAGAGACCTCAAAGTGGAGAGAGTAGGAGGAGAATAGGTGAAGCTCAAGCGCGTATACACGCACCCTTTTGGTGTGGCAAAAGGGGCGGGAAGAGCATGTCCAAGATTTTTCTATTCCTCGCCCAACCGTCTCTCGTCGTTCTTCACACTCTTATCATAAGTCTCTCGCCAGCCTTCATCGCTCTCGCTCTATGCCGATGACGAAATATTTTAGTTACATTTATAATACATCTTTTCAAAACTAAAACTTGATAAGATCAATTTAAATATTAGACTTGAAAATCTTATTAAATCACTTCAAGAACATACTTTTTTGCTGCAAAAACTAGAGTTCATTCGCAAATTACGCTTCGCAATCATTAGCGAATGTTGAGATCTATTACTTTCTCCAAGAAAATCGGTCCAAAAAGTGCTTTTTTCGGTATTCTCTCGCAACATTTACGGACATCTACTGTTCTTTCTTCTGTTTCTCTTCCAGACTTAGTAACCTTTTCCTCCCTTCGTGTAATGAACCCTTTCCCATCCACAGCATAATCTTCCTGTATAAAATAAGAGCTACTTATAGCGTGAAATTCAGAGAGAGGGAGCCATTTAGAGCTTGACTTTCTCTTTATATTCAAAGTGAATGGGAAATGAGAAAGAACTTTCTCTTTCTCCCTAATTCCACATCTTCCGCAATCCCTCTCTCTTCCTCTCTGTCTCTGTCTCTCTCTTTCTAACTTTCGTATATCTTTCTCACTGTCTCTCTCTGTCTGCTGTCTCTATATCTTTTCCTCCGTCATTTCTTTACTCGTCTGTACTTTATCATATTGCTCAGCTGCCTTTTTTGTTTTACTCCTGTCCATCCCTGTTTTGGTACGATCTTCAGTGTTATTATGCTCCACTCTCTCGTTTTCTCAGACTATCTCAGTCTCTTTTCATCTTTTTTCTCTCTCTTTCTCTCTCTCTCTCTTTCTTAGATTGATCATATTTCTCACAGAATATTTCTGTCTCATTCTCTCTTTATAACGTTTTTACTATTTTCTTCTGCCGCTATGTCTTTCTCTTTCCCCTTCTCTGATATTTTTATCTCGATTTATATGTGGGAAGAAGCATCATTCGGTGTGCTGACAGTCATACTTTGCATGTGAATTAAGGAAAGGACCCTGGCTGGAATGCATAAAGGGTGTGGCAGATAGACAGATACTAATGTAGAGAGTTTAAGAGGAAAAGTGAGTGAGAGAAAAATTAAAATAGAATGAATCACAGAATTATAGAGAGAAAGAGAGAAAAAAAAGATATAAACATGAAAAAGGAATACTTTTGGGAGTCAATGAAAAAGAGTAGTATGAGTTTCAAGACAAACTTAGTGGTTTTTTTGTGTGAAGATTAGTATGATATGTACTTGGAGTATTCATAAAGAGTTGAATAGTTACGATATATCTTAAATTGCTTCAAAAATACTGAATCGCTTTCCCATCTCAATTTCTTCCTCCAAGCATTGGTGAGACTAAATAGAAGCGTCCACTGTCTATATACATACACTTTTGTCATTTCACACATACTGAGTTATTTATGAATAAGAATTTGGATAAATGCGACGAATTTTCACAGATTCGGCGTGTTAAAGTATGAATAAACTAAAACACATACAAAAACTGGTACCCGGGGTGGAAGTAAACCCAACCAACTATTTACCTCTCTCCGGGTGTGCGAGCGTTTTACCAGTAAAACCAACCAGGAAACATTATTTTTCCGTGTGATAGTGCTATATAAAAGGCCTTGTTATCCCAGACCGGCAAATAGCGCAATTCACAGTGTATAAACTTTGTTCATGAATTTTTAAAAGTCTGAATTTAGTACATAATCGTTTGAAAATGAAGACGAAAAGACAGACGGCAGTTTTTCGTCTTTGAAAATGATTCAAAACGAAATGCAGAGTAAATTCATCTCTACGCTTAAGTGAGAAACTCCAAGTCTGTCTGGTTTTTTGAGCTCAAGACATATCACGAACATCTAATACCTGTACGAAATATTTTACTACTCTTTCATCTTCTCTTGTTTTCTCTCTTTCTTTTTCTTTTGTCTATGGGATTCTCGTTCTCAGTATCTGACTTATTTTCTAGATTGGTCTCTCGTCCCATAAATCTCTCTTCTCCCGTTTCGCAATCTTCAGGAAGGAGCAGAGGCTGCAGAATGAGAAGCTGTTCACTGCCCTAAGATGACATCGCAAGGACGGCTTACAAGGGCACAGATAAAAGCGAGTCATAGAACCGAAGAAAATGGGAAAGGATAAGGGGAAGAGGAGGGAGGACTAGGAGAGAGATCGGAGATGAATCTCCATTTCCATCACCAACCGATCCCCGGAATGGACTCGGCGGCTGAGCCTATCGCGTGCAATGGGCTCGCTCTTCTAATGAATGAACACATCTGCCCCTTATTGGATGCAAGATCTTTGACAAAGTAGTCCGACACTGCCTGCTGCAAGATGGACATGAATCTGGATAAGAGTGGTTGAGTTGGATTAGAAGAAGAAGCTAAAGAGAGGGACACAGAAAAAGAGAGACAGAGAGAAAGAGAGAAAATTAGAAAAAGAGAGAAAAAGAGGCAGAGGAAAGAGGCAAAAAAGCAAAGATTACCGCTTTGGTGAAGACCATCCTATTGATACTCTTCAAGTACTGTAAGAAGAGCAACTGTGTCATCTTCTGCCTTTCAAAATACTGTATTCCGATCTCTTTGTTTCTTCTCCCTTTCCTCTAATAAGCTTTACAAGCGTCTGTGAGATATTATTTTCATAACGAAAAACTGGAGGGCAATATTTTAACTCATTTATGTTTAGCATTATTTTATTTTCTTGTAACTGAAATTTCGGTTCATACAAAATGTATTTCTTCATTTTTTGAATATTTTGTCTTATTCAAACCTCTAGGTTTACTTTTGTAATTGTTTTCCTATTTTCCCAAGTAGAAATTCGATAGAGGGGAATTGAGATAACAACGTATTTCCAAGGCTACTTCTGAGTTTTTAGGAATACCAACGAAAAACCATGAATTAATGTCCATTTCGAGGCAGTTACAGAAGAAAAATGCTGTATTGAATACATATATCGGTGATGACGCGTAGAAATAAAAGAGTGAGAACTAAATTTGATCCCAAACCTAGGTCGAGAACTAAATTTAGCTTGATTTGAAATTTTGAAGGAAAAACATCGAAATCAAACATAAGACAAAACAGTGTAATTATTTCGTGTGACCCATTCGAAATGACATGGCCGCTCTGAATTTCTTATACTGTAATAGAATGTAATTATGCGTGTTGCATAAATCTTTTTACGTCTTGAAAACTTTCTCTTTGAATATTTTACTTTTGCTCTAAGTACTCTCACCTTCACCGTACTATGTATACATCTCTCGCAAACCTTCTCTTTCTCCCTTCTCTCATCTCTCTTTTCTCCCCTTCTCTTTCTCCCTTCTCTCATCTCTCTTTTCTCCCCTTCTCTTTCTCCCTTCTCTCATCTCTCTTTTCTCCCCGTCTTACTATTTTTCAGACGTCCATAAACAAAATCCTTCCTACCTTTCAGGACTAGTTCTACAGTCAGTGACACGCAAGAAATACGTTTTACTTTTTTCGAATTGGAAGAAATGAATGATATTTGATATTGGGGACATATTTTCCTAAGAATATAAATTCATTGGGTGATTGAGTGTAAAAGCAGCTGAAGCTCTCAATGTCATAACCCTTCCTGGCTCATCTTCCACAACAAAACTCTGGCTAATTCTTTGTTGTTGTTTTATTGATATTTAACTCCATATTTTCCTTTTTACTCATTCTCTGCTTAACTTCCTCTCCGCTCGTTCTATTTTCTTTCTATCTCCTCTTCTTGGTCTGAGACGAGGATTAGAAATGACTTCTTGGCTGGAAGAGCGAAGGAAAACTGATGGCTAGAGAGTTGAAAAAAGCGATAAAGGCAAACGAAAAGACGATCAATCACATGCTGATAGCACTGAAAAAGGAGGATGAAAGAGAGAGAGAGAGAGGAAGTGGAAAAGGACGAAGGGGCAAGGTCTTCTGGGGTTCCTTGGAGCGAGAAGATGGAAGAAACCAAAAAATAGATGGGAAAGCTGAAAAAGAAAGAAGAAGTGAGAGAGGGAGAAACAGAGGCCTAAAAAGAGAAAGTGAGATAGAGAAAGGGGGAAAAGAGAGAAATGCAGAGCAGACTGAAATCGGTTAGATAAGGCACGAAAGAAGAGAAAGGGGAGAAAGAGTCACAAAGAAAGAGAAGCAGAAAGACTGCATGTTGTGAGAAAAGAAGTGTGAGTAGAATGAGTATGAGAGAGAGAGAGAGAAAGGGAGAGAGAGAGAGAGAGAGAGAGAGAGAGAGAGAGAGAGAGAGAGAGAGAGAGAGAGAGAGAGAGAGAGAGATAGAGAGAGAAGGATTGGTAGTCGTAACTGGAGGAAGCTTGAATATCCTGATTCAGACGGAAATATACATACACAGAATGAACTGGAAGAAGCTCTAGCTGCGTTTCTCCGCTACCATACCAGAAGCGTCATCACATCTTAAATAGCTCATTTAGTTCATTCTAAAAAGTAGATTGGATCGCGAAAGAAGCGAGATCGAACGCGTGCATTTAAGGTTTATTCGGCTGATCGGTCGAGTGGCAAGCGAAATTGATAAACGCGGTTTTGACGATTGTTTGAAATGAGGAAGAAATTGAGGACATGATAAACAAGCTATATAGTAGAGAAAGAGAGACATCGAGAATTACAGATATACAGAAAAACGGAGAGTTTGAAAGAGAGAAAAAGAGACATAGAGAAAAGAGACAGAAGGTGATAAAGAGAGACAGTAAGAGACAAAGAGAGGAGAAAAAATGAGATAGACTCAGAGGCAGAGAGAAAAAAGAGAAAAAGAGGCAGAACAAAACTCAGAAACAGTGTTGTATTAGGGAAAACAGAGAGAGAGAGAGACGAAGACTAAATAAAACCGAAGAGAAAGAAGAAAGAGAAAGTGAACCAGTTTATGTTTTGAACAGAGCTACATACATGTACATACATGTACATACATGTACATACATGTCATCAGAAGAGATGATTGATAATAACATGCATAGGAAAAGATGAAGAGAGGGGAGGGGAAGTAGCAGAGAGAATATAACGGATGAAGAGAGTAAGAGAGACAGAAAAGGGACAGAAAGAGACGACGAGAGAAATAGAGATACGGTGAGAGAAAGAGAAAGAGAGAGAAAAAAGAGTGAGAGAGCAAGAGAGAGAGAGAAGTAGAGAGAGAGAAAGAGAGAGAGAGAACTTAAAGTGGTGGAAAAATGAAGATACAGGAATAAAAGGAGACCCGCTTAGAACTATAACAGAAGAATGAAAACATGAAAAAGAGAAAAACCATCAGTAGAATTGAGACAGCGATAGAACAAAATAAATATATTAAGAGAGAAAAGAGAAAAAGACGGCGATAATAAAAAAGGGCAGATCGGTAAGCAGACAAATGTAACGGGAAACACTGATGATAAATATGGCAGGGACACATAAAAACTAAATGAATGTTGCCTAATAGGAGTAAACAGATTTCAACGGTGCTCAAATACACATGTAAAAGTGTAATTTCTAAATCGTTCAGCAATGTTTTATATTGGAAGAGACCGGAGGATTAGGTTGAGCGGTTCAGCTGAATATGCGGCTAAGAACATCGAGGAGGACGGAAATTCGTCTTTCGGGAAGAAAGGACAACTATAAAAGAATGACAATTGTATGACCCTTGCCTGTGGGTTTGTTTACCAGAACGCGCACTGACTGACACATGAGAGATTCAAACAGGGAATACATGAGTTAGAAGGAAAAAAAGAAAAAAATAGAGGTAGAAAAAGAAAGAGTTCGAGGAAAAAAAAGAAAAATAAGAGAAAGAGAGAGCCAAAGAGAGAAAACAGAAGAGGGAAAAAGTGGAAGAGAGAGAAAGTGTAGAGAGAGAGAGAGAGAGAGAGAGAGAGAGAGAGAGAGAGAGAGAGAGAGAGAGATAGTAATGAACCAGACGGATGAGAGAGCGTTAGAATTCTAGATAAAGAGAGGAAGCAAGTAAGCGTTTGATGCATTTAGAATAGGACAAGCTAAGCCCCGGTGATCATACAGAATTGTTACTACAGACTGCACATATACTTTCATATTTCAGAACAAGACAAAAATTAATTTTCAAAAACTTTCTTCACTTTCATTATTGAAGTAGGCATGTGAACTTGTACGTGCGATAGCTTCTGCTTCTCACAGAGTGACGATTTCGGAAGAAGAAGGGGGTCACATTGAATGTTTCAGGAGAAAAGGAGTAGACGCTGCCAATGCATGTTCCTAACTAACATTCGGAATTTCTGGCCTACAAACATAGACAAATTAAAAGAAGAAAAAAAGAGATGGAGACTCATAGAGTGGTCTACCGATCATACAGAGAAAAAAAGGAGGAAGGAAAATAGAGTGGAAGTAAAAAGCAGAGTAAGAAAGAAAGGGAAGAAAGAGAGAGAGCAAGAAAGTAACAAAGAAAGAGAATAAGAGAGAAATAAATAAGAAGGAGAGTGTCAGAGACAGGGAGAAAAAGAAGGAGGGAGAGAGGGAGAGAGAAGGAGAGACAGTGGAAAAAGAGGAATTGAAATAGAGAGAGAGAGAGCGAGAGAGAGAGAGATAGAGAGAGAGAGAGAGCGAGAGAGAGAGAGAGATTACAAACAGTAATGAGTTTGTATGCCATCTCATTGGGGAGAGGAAGGAGGCCAAGCTAAACTAATCAGGAATGGAATAGATACATACAAGCCAGAGCGTAGACTGCTTCTTCCATAAAAGAAGACTCGAGAAAGAGAAACAACTTCTCCGCGTTCTATCCACGCTTAGTCCTAGTCTATATATACGCATTGGCATCCGCATTATAACACACTAATGAGTACTTAAAATACGGCTTCGGATTAAGTTTTCAGTTCCGAAAACTGAGGTCATACCAATAAAAAAAGTTTCTGGCCTCTTTCTTCACATTGCCACTACAAAAATCATCCTTGCCTCACTTTTTTTAGCCGTACTACATATAACTTGTGTGGGCGAATAAGATAGAATTAATCACTAGTAATGACTTATTGTAATGTATAAATTTGCATTTATCACTGTTCTCAGCTCTGAAACAGATTTTGCGACAAGTTTTTTGAAGGTTTGAAAGTCTGATTTTATCAAATCGATCATGTGTTCTCACTTTATGCTTGATCTAAGGGGTAACCGTTATTCGTCTCAACTTGCACCTGTTATTTGTATGCTCACTCAAGATCTTCACGTGACTAATGCCCATCATTTGTGCATAGCTTCGCTTTTTTGGTGTCTTAATTGAACAGTTGAGAAGCATGAGAAAAGCGAGAAGGCCTTTTTCTTTCTGTTTCAACACATGTGACTTCGATTTCAACACATGGTATGGGAGTTTGAGAAGTAGCTAAGCTATTGGAAGGAGAAATCGTTTTTAGAAAAGAATGACCTAATTTTTGTGGGCTTCTCAGATGTTTTCTATGAAAAGTAAACTCACAGTCACAGAGCTCAGAGGCAACGACGCCTCGTTAAGATGTTGGAAAGTAGGCTATTGAATTATTTTCCTTTTACAATAAAGTAGATCATTGATTGCTTCAATTTGTTCTGTTGAGTCAAGAAGAAAGAGGAGGTACTGTTAAAACGATAGAATATGAAGAACAATCGAAGAAGGCTCAGACAATCGCTTTTACAACAGTTACAAAAGGCGGGAATTCGAATTGCAACTCTGTTCCTCGAAAGTTGAATGTAATCATCCGAGATGATAACTGCTGTGAAATACAGGAAAAGAGCACAAATGGGTAAGGGAGATAATCTGATTTATATGAAGAAAAATAATGATCAATATGAGGTTGAACAACCAGAAAACACACAGAGGAAGCAATTGGGAAAGAGTCAAGGGACATAGGAGATCCAATCACATGATTAAATAGCAACAAAGGAGTTTAAAATCAGTGACGCTTCGTCAAAATTATTGTATATAGAAAGAAGTATGTGAAAGCACAGAGTAAGTTAGAATGCCTACTTTTGATTCTGAATAGATTCTCAGAATATGTTAATAACATTTTTCTCACTTCTCTCCGTTTTTGATATTCATGAAAAAGCATCCTCGTCTGTTTACTCAAAACTGTCTCGTAGGGCAAGCAAAATAGTCTTGCTTTTTCACATTCAACTGAAGCTTTCTCTAAATTTTCGTATTCCTTTCTGCCTCTTTCTTTATCTCTCTCTCTTTGTCTCAAACTCTCTCTCCCTCCCTCTCTCTCTTATTTTCTCTCTCTTTCTCCTCCTCTGTGATCCTCCTAGTCCTATAGCTCTTATTTTATTCTCCACCCTCTGTTTCATTGTGCTGCTCCACACTGCTATAACTATGCATGGAATCAGCTCCCAGATGTCGCGGTCTGCCATCTTCTAACTCTCTGCTACCTCAAAGCGTCCTTGCTTCTAAATTTATATTTATCAATGTTTCTCTCTCTCTCTCTCTATCTATCTCTCTCTCTTACTTTGTCTATCTCTCTCTCTCTTCTTTCTCTCTCTTCGATCTCTTTTCTCTCCCTCTCTCTCTTTTCTTTTTCAGCTTTCTCCCTCACGTTTTCTCTTTCTCTTCTCTTTCTCTAATTTTCTCTTTCTTCATTTCATCTTTAGTCTTCTCACTATTGTTTTACATCTTGCTTCCTCTTTTTATTCATATTTCTCTCTCTCTCTTTCTCTCTCTCTCTCTCTCTCTCTCTCTCTCTCTCTCTCTCTCTCTCTCTCTCTCTCTCTCTCTCTTCTTTAATTCCCGCTAACTCTAACAGCTTATTTCTGCGAATTCTAGTTCAGTGTGGCTTTCCATTTGAGCACTTGATGCATATTTCAATGACAGCCATGCATTTACGTTTTATATGCATTCATCCTTGGTCGAAGATGAGTCAGCCATGGTAAGGGTTGACCGAAAAGTACTTGGACGAATGTTAAACGCGCCCTATTGCGCGACACATTTGACCGATTTTCCTTTTCGTTCTCCCATCAAAATGCTCTGAAATAAGCGAACTAGTCTCCGGGCAAGTTATGGTATGGTACTCTCCGTTGCGGAGGTAGAAGAGGCTTGCTCAGACGATAAGCCAGGTAAGAAGACCTAGTGATTGAATAAAAAGGGGTGGGCTCTATGTCGATGAAATAGTTAAAGGTACCTAATAAAAAAATAAGGCATAAATTCACACAGTTATATAAATTGAAAGGCTCAGGTGAAAACTTGCTCAAATATAATTTCAAAAAGCTGTCAAAGAAAGATAAATTAAAAGTGAAACAATGTTGAAATTGTGAGCATTTGATAATGAAAAGAGGCAGAAGGAGAAGTTTTCTAGCAACTGCAAACGAAACGATTCAGAGAAGTTTCTAACCAATGGTTGAATATCCCATTCAGAGAAGTTTCTAACCAATGGTTGAATATCCCATTCAGAGAAGCTTCTAACCAATGGTTGAATATCCCATTCAGAGAAGGAGAAGTAAGAGGAAGAAAGTGATTCATACAGAAAGATTGGTGGTGAAGAATGAATAAAGAAAGATGGCGGAAAAGAGAGAGAAAGATAATGTAAGGTGTTATGAGGGAACGGTTAGAAAACCTCTTGTTCAGTTGAGCAATCTCATAACCTTATAGAAGTGTTTTTGAGAAGAGTGTCTGCCGTCTTAAGATTGTGCTCTTTGCTAAAAACCGGACTTAATAATGTGTCGTAATCTTTCTCATCAATGGCCAAGGCTCGTTTCATGTTTCAGTTCGAAAATTTTGAAGCGTTGAAAAAAGTTTTTGAAAAAGTTGTGTTTATAAGTTTTTTTTATGAGTAATCGGTCAATTTTAATCAGGATATTTGTAAAAGAAAGAAAATGTCTTTTAAAAAAAGATATAGAAAAAAACAGAGGATAGAGTTGGACAGAGAGAAAAATAGAGAGAGAAAGAGAAGGAGAGAATTAAGCACCTTAACAAATTCTCGAGTCAATGAAAACTTTTTGCTCAAGCAATAACGAAATCACAACAAAAACTCAAGAAATGCAATGATCAAAGAAACTATTTTTGCTGCAGAAACAAAAATGTAAAATATCGGAAAATCCTGAATTGTGCGAGGTTATGAATAATTGAAAAGTTATTACCGAGTGATAGAACAAAACAAATCGAGGTAAAAGGGGCAATATTTATGTTCGGAAGTGACAGAAGGCCTTTCTGAATTCCTTTAAATTTGATAACACTCGATGATAACAGTCTTGTAAAATCTTGACATTATACTTCCTTCCTTCTCAAATTTATATAATTTACTTACGCCCACGCACCCCCAAAAAAATTTTTTTTACAGTTGTGTGGGGGGGGGCACTTGGGGAACTAGAAGTGCTGGGGGGTGTAAAGTTGAATTTCACCAAAGTGAACTTTTTTTTGCTCCTGTAATCGTTTCTCATGAAATTTTCGTCTATCCATTTCCATTTTCACTATACGCTTACTATATGTATGTATATGTGTGTCCTTTTATTCTCTCTTGATATTCCAGGCTATGAAACTCCTTTACCCTCCTCTTTTAATCTTCTATGTGACTCACTCTTACTTCATCTCTTCATCTCTTTGTTTCTCACAAACTCTAACACAAGCTTTTATTTCTCTTTTCCACTCTTACTCTCTGATTTCCGTATTTTCTTCTGATCCGCTGCCTAAGCCGAAAAGTGAACATTACAAGAAGAGAGCGAAAGGTTAAACGCAAGAAGAATGCGAAGAAAAAGTATGAAAGCAACCAGTGAAATTAGAAATTCCAATAGTCGGAGAAAAAATACGAAAAATTCTAGCTAAGATGTGATACTTTCTTGTCTAAACATGGTCAAAAATGCTCTGAAAAGTAAAAAAAAGTTATGAAAAGAGTGGATGGAATGTATGAAATCAACACCTAGTTTAATCAGAACAAAACAGTGTTTTAGAAGTTTTTTTAAAAATCAAAATGAGGTTTTTAATCTACTTTGATAAAAAACAACCAAAAATTTCTACGGGAACTTTCAAGTACATATAATTGGTAGTTTATTCTTCTGTCCGAATATCCCAAGTTTTGAAACTCCTTACTGTCAACCATTTAACAATGACCTTACTGTCACCCAACCCCTTACTGTCCACCATTTAACAATGACCTTACTGTCACCCAACCCCTTACTGTCAACCATTTAAAAATGACATTACTGTCACCCAACCCCTTACTGTCAACCATTTAAAAATGACCTTACTGTCCACCAACCCTTCACTGTCAACCATTTAACAATGACCTTACTGTCACCCAACCCCTTACTGTCAACCATTTAACAATGACCTTACTGTCACCCAACCTCTTACTGTCAACCATTTAACAATGACCTTACTGTCACCCAACCCCTTACTGTCAACCATTTAAAAATGACCTTACTGTCCACCAACCCTTCACTGTCAACCATTTAACAATGACCTTACTGTCACCCAACCCCTTACTGTCAACCATTTAACAATGACTCTGAAGAATCGAGTTTTAACCATCAAAGCTATCGGGCGCGATTGAGTATGAGACTCGAAACGGTTACTAATAACGTAATTTTTTAGCCTAAAAATTGTTTCTGTAGTATTAAAATTCTAAAAAAACGCTTTTGGTATTACAGATTTTTCTAGGTTGCTCTAAAACAGCAAAGCTCATTGGGTGAGAAAAGTGTTGCGAAAATATGGCTCCGATCGTTCTAATAGTTTTTCTCGCCACGCAATTACATCTCGCAGAGAATTGAAAACACGATACTTTGTACGTTCTTAAAGATGAAAACGTTTCAGAATGCTGTATGTTTTACAGTAAAATTACAGTCCACTACATTCACTTACAGTAGATTTTGATCTATTACATTACCATGTAGGCTACTACAGGAGCAAATGGTTTGTTACTAAGACTACTTTTGGAACTCATATTCTATCTCTGATTCGTTTATTGAGTAATATTTTCATTTGTTTACTTGAATTGGTTTTCTAATTAGTTACAAGTGTGATTCAATACTTCAAAACTGACTCTACAATAATAGGGCTAGAAATGCGATAAAAATACGACGAATGTTCTATATTAATTACAGTATTTGATAATCTAGTGACGGTTCTGTGAAAAATACCTGTATTGAATAGCCAGGTTAGATAATATCCGTGCAGAGTTCCAATCTTAAAGTAGGAGAAGTCAACTTCAAGTCATTAGAACTAGTTCAAAATAGTCCATTTGTTTGAATGACTAGAAAACCTTTGTGAAAAAGTGGTTTTTTCCTCTCCATATTAAATGCCCACAGGAGAATATTTGTATTTTCGACCCCCGAGCGTTTCCATTCTGAACTTTTAAAGTGTGAATTTACAAACAAGCAAAAACACAGAGGTTGTCACGAGATAAATTGTTAGAAAAGGGGTTGAATTTGATGGGTAGGAAGGTCTTCGATGCAATCGATATAGATTCAGAAAATGGTGAGATGAAAAAGAATTTTGGAAGATGAAGAGAGAAAGATATTGGAGAGGCAGGAGAGAAGTAAACAAGGTGAAGTGATCTTGTGATTAAGAGAGAAGGAGAGAAGAAGAGAAAGAGAGGCAGACAGAGAGAGGGTGGAAATGGAGAGAAGAAGAGAAAGAGAGGCAGATAGAGAGAGGGTGGAAATGGAGAGAAGAAGAGAAAGAGAGGCAGATAGAGAGAGGGTGGAAATGGAGGGAAAGTGATTCATCGTGGCATGTTGGTTGAAGGGAAAACAGTTATTTGAAAAGTAAGAGGAGGAAACGATTAAAAAGAATAACAGAGAAATAAAAACAGCCATGGCAGGACAGAGAATGGGAGAGATCCCGAAAGCCACAAGAAAGAGAAAGCGAGAAAGTGAGAGAGAGAGAGAGAGAGAGTGTGAGAGAGAGAGAAAGGCTAGAGGGAAGAGGAAAAAACAAGGAGAACAAAACATACAAAAAAGGAAGAATTAGTCAGAGACACACAAATTGAAATAGAGAAAGAAGAGAAAAAGAGAAACAAAAAATAAATCATAATGAAAAAAGCAGGATCTATAATATTTATTAAAAAAAAGGAAATCGAAAGCCGAAAATTTTTGGATAGATAAATATAATGGAAAAAATAAGGAAAATCCTGAACGAGCAGCTTGAAATGACCAGAAAAAACTTGAAACACATTGTCTTCCATTCAAGATATGCTTGTCCAAGTATCAAACAATTTAACATTAAATATGTGCATACGCTTTCAACATTCAAACACCGCGAAGAGTGCCCAAAGAGCCAATTCATAACTACTCTTGAGCGGTGCCCTCTCGACACAGAATTATATCGAACGTTACCCGCCCGCAAAACTCATGTATATATCGACGTTGTCATACTCAGACACTCAAGAAGATTGAACAATACAAAAAAATTTACTTACATTTGCTTTGTAGACGGAGATCTAATAACTTTTCATATTTTTTAATAAAACCTCTTGAAATAGCGCGTGTAAACATTATATCAAAAAAGCTCAGATTATATTTAATAGAGTGGGTTCAAGCAGCGACGAAACGTGAGAGTAGAAATTTAATTTTTGATACAGTTCTTTTGGAGGGGTAATTCATAACATGAAGACCATTCAAAAAGAAGGGAGAAGGAGAAAAAATTATGTAGGTTCTAATCAATCACAACATATTGAATTTGAAAACATAAGCACATAAAATTTCTATTGCACCACCCAAGCTCACTCTACCGGGTTAAGTGTCATATAAACACAGAATTCTTTTTTCCCTTCCCCTGCTCTCGGTTGCGTTCGCTGGTATCCACTCTTCAACTGCCCGTGAAACCATCAATCCCTTTCCCTCTTCTTTCATGACTTCACTTCAAACCAAATGTCACTAATTCCATCGCCTTCTTTCTTCTGATTCCTCGTTCTTCTTCTACACTCCACCCTAATTTGTCATGAGGTCGCTTCGGCTCCCAAACACCCCATCATATGAATTTCAGCTCGTCAGATAAAAACCCTTCCATAAAATTTGGTACTTTTAAACTCGCATTAGCGACATTCCTCCTTTGTAAATATTCAATATGTATTTGCAAGGAATAAATTCATTCATTCAAACATTAAATATAAAATAAAATTAGTCCTTTCAATTGAGATTTTTTTAATTTATCATTAAATTCCCTATATATCATGTATTTTATTTAGTTGCGTCATCGATTGCGATAACATACAGTTTCTGATCGTAAATAATACTCGAAATTTTATTTGAAGATGCAAGCGAAAATATATGAAAATGAAGCTTTCGAACTCACAGGTTAGTCTGAAGTCGCATGCTCCAGTAAAAAAATAACTACTAATAGTTATTCGAGGGAAAGGAGCATGAGCAAAAGACGATCAAAGTGTGGAGATTAAAAGTAGTATGCATAAGGAGAAGTAAGAAAAAGAGAGAGACGAATGAAAGGGATAGGAAAAGGGAGAGAAACGAGAGAAAAAGTAAGAGAAAAGAGAGAGAAAAAGAATGAAAGAGATAGAAAAAAGTGAGAAAAAAGAGGGAAAGGTAAGAGAAAGGACACTAAGGAATGGAAGAGATAGGAAAAAAGAGAAAATAAGAAAAGTAAGAGAAAAGAGAGAGAGAAAAGAGAAAGAAAAATAATTAAAGATATTGGAAAAGTGAGGAAAAAAGGAGAAAAAAGTGAGAGAAAAAGAAAGAGAATGAAAAAGAGACAAAACTGACAGAGAAATAGAAAGAAGGAGAATAAGAGTGGGAGAAATAAACATCCACAATGCAATCGAAGGGACAGTTTGTAGGGAGACGGATCTATGACCAATCATAAAACAGGTTTTGCACTTTCTCTGTTCCAGGCTGCCTAACTGTTTGAGTGTGTGCTTGCGTACAGCCAGTCTCCTATAAACATTTTCATTTCTCTCTTCTATTTTTTATCCTGTTTTCATTATCTATCTTTTTCTATTTTCATCGGTCTATTTCTAATCTCTTTGTCTCTCTCTCTTCCTTCCTGTTTCTTTCTCACTTTGTCTTTAGTCTTTTGCTTTCTTATTTTAATTTTTTCATATTATTCCTGATTATGCAAATGTAACCCGAAATTTGCATAATCGATAGTCACAGTATAAAAAAGTTTTTTTCTGTTTTAAAAAATAGTTAAATTCTCTTTTTATTCTGACGAAAAAGGGCTATTCATCAACTTGTTCTCAATAATGTGCATTCCTTTATTGTCTGACAGAAACAATAAACACAAAATTGTATAGAGTTTAATTTGCGAGCAAGAAGTTGAGGCGAATATAACTCATTTTGCCTAATTTTTTGAAGAACTCTTCAATACATATATGCACAGTGATGAAACCACGCACTGTGGGAAAACCAACTCGCATTTGAACACATCACCCATCTGCGGTATAAGCACTAAGAAAGAAAGGAATGAAGAAGTATGAATATGTATACTTCTAGGTTGGTCCCATGCGCAGAAAAGCTTTTTGCTCTTGGCCTATCCGTTCCCCATGTCATTCAAAATAATGAGTCTTTTCAAATTTTATAAGATAAAAGGTTTTAGTGCTCATGGGAGTACTTTAATGTTTTTTTTCTGCCCTTTCTCGTTATAAAATAAAGTTATCCTCAGTTCCACAATTTTCCCCGTAGAGATGCCTGGTTTCTTTCTTTTGACAAGGTAATACAGAAACGGCTGGGTTCGATCCCGCTCTTGAACCAGCATTTGTTTATGCGACACCTTCATTTTATTCTTTCCCATGAAGAATAAAACATAGGCAATTTCTGTTTACGAAATATCTTTCGCAGAGCAAAAAAAAATTCGAGCTTATGGATATATGAAAAAGGCTTAGAATTCCTTCAAACGATATAATAAATATTAACACTCGAAATTTGAAGTCCCAAAAAGCGTTTGCAGAAAAACATTTTTTGTAAGTAAAAAAATCAAGCTCTTTTTGAATAACTTGGGAATAATGTATATATACATTATCAAATTCTAAGTTACACAGTTTAAAGGCAGTGAGGCCTGGTTAAGATGACAAATGATTGAACTATCGCATCAGAAAAAAGCTAGCCCGCCGGGCGGGATCGAACCCAGACCATCTCGACTCAAACCGGGAGCGCGTGTTACCATTACACCACGGGGACACATTGCTATTCCGTGCGATAGTGTTATATGAAAAGCTCGTTTGCCTTGTTCTCTTAGTCACGCATGCTGATCAAGCGATTGCGTCATGAATGGAGCGTAACTCCAGAGTTCACGATTAAGACAGAAGAGAGATGGAAGATGGATGATAAATTATATATATATATATATATATATATATATATATATATATATATATATATATATATATATATATATATATATACTATATATATATATATATATATATATATATATATATATATATATGAAAGGCTCGTTTGCCTTGTTCACATTTAAATATATACATTAAATATGATCATCCTGAAAAGAGCTCCTACTTGCCATCGCTAGTCACATACATATAGGCCTTTATTGAATAGCACAGTTTTCAATTACCTGCATAGAAATTTTCTATGCTATATGATTAAGAAAAAGGAAGAATATAGAGAAGATTGATAGAATATTTGACAACAGTAAGCTTCTATTAGTAAATATGTATATCAAAGAAAGAAAGTAAACCAAAGAAAAATTTTAAGCGCACAGAAAAAGAAGAGAATTGCACAGAAAATTTCCTATACAACGGTCAATAGTAGCTTGAATTTTCCACTATTTTCGAATCAAATGTGATTTACGAATGATAAATATATAAAATAAAACTTTTAACTTGGAACATCAACGGGTTCGAAACAGTTCGAGGCGGTTCTCATAACTTTACGCCCTCAAGTACCAATTAGCTTATTTTCGTATAGAAAGATACGCTTCCAAATATTCTCCTCGGAAGGCTTGTCTCAGTGCTTCAAAACTGTTTCCTGTTCTCCGTCTCTATCTTCCGTGATTATTTTCTCTGTACTTCCTCAAGCATTCTTGCACGCTCACTCTCTTTATCCCTCTTATTTTTCTCTCTCTCTCTCTCTGTCTACATATTCCTCTTTCTTTAACTCATTTTCTTTTTCTCTCTTTCCGCTCCTTACTCTCTCTCTCTCTCTCTCTCTCTCTCTCTCTCTCTCTCTCTCTCTTTCTCTTTCTCTGTATCTCCTCTCTCTCTCTAGTTCTCTATTTCTTGTTCTTTCTCTGTTCTATTTCTCTTCTATTCCTTTTACGACTTAGTTCTAGCCCCCATATGCGGCCATTTACTAGAGAATGGATAGAAGCATGATATTACTTGAGTCTCTTTATTTATCCAGATGGTGAGAAGCTTTCTGTCTTTACAGTGGCAAACTCATATTTAGCTAGTCAATGCTCCTATGGAACTTGCTTCTCTTGATGTTGCCTTGACACGACACCTTACGAATTCCTTTCGAAGTTTCCCCATATCCAAATCACCACTGTTTTACTGAGTTGATTCCCTGCAAAAGCTTTTTTTTTCTCAAGAATTCTATTCGCATAAAATTACCTTTAGCTTGAAACAATAATAACTGTAAGGAAGATATTTTGGAATGAAATTCTTTCTTCGAGTTAAGGCTTTTTTCAAATCCTTCGAGTTAAGGCTTTTAAAAGCTTGCGTTTTTCTCTTTCTTTAGTCATTGCTGTTTATTATATTTTCTTCTTGATCTTTCTCTCTCTATCTCTCTATCTCTTTCTATCTCTCTCTCTCTCTCTCTCTCTCTCTCTCTCTCGTTTTCTTTTTTATTCTAATGTCATCTCCAATCTAGATCTCAATCTTCCGGTTTGTTTCTCACACATGGCTTATAAAAAAACTTCATTTATCACCAACTTTTTATTCTCCCAACTGTTTCTCAACTTTATTTTCCCATTTGCCAACTTCATGCTGCTCTATCTCTCTTTGTAAATCTCTTTTTTTCTGTCTTCCAGTCTCTTTCTTTCTATCTTTTTTCACTCCAATCGGTTTCTAGCTCTTTCTTTTTATTTCACTCTTCTCTTTCTCTCTCTCTTTCCTTCTTTCCTCAAAAGTTGGCAACTTCGGTTTCTTCTATGTGTCTTCCAGCTTTTTCTCCGTTTCTTTATCGCAAAGGAAGACTTTTCCCTTGAATGAGCCCACTTTACTCTTATTCTTCTCTGGAAGACTCATTTACCACCTGACACACAACAACATGAATCCTAAAACACAAACACACACATTCTATATCGAATAAGAAAGACTGGGCGATTGGAAGTTGTAGTATCTTGGTCAACCAATTTAATTC
>OZ057408.1:39325253-39380552 GCA_964056735.1 Allodiplogaster pararmata | reverse complement strand
TTATCTCACTTTCTCTAATCTCTCTATACGTCCCATTACATTTACCACTTTTTCGCTCTTACTTTTCATTTCTCTCCGTTCAACGTTGAATTTAACTTAAACTTCAGCTCCTGGACTCATCACAGATTGCGCTATCAATTGTAACACCAAAAAATTTAAGAAGAAAAATTAAACGAAGCTGGAGTGGAGGGAGAGTCACAATGGGAACAGTGGTGAATTTGAGAAAGAGGGTGAGGGTGAGGGTGAGGGTGATTGGATTGAATGATTGAGAGGGTGTTGGAGAGAGCTGAATTGGTGGAACTCGAAGTTCACTTTTTCATAGAACTTTTTTTTCGATAGAAAGGTTTGCGAGGGCGAAAATATATGAAGCAACACAGGGGGAAATGAACAACTTTACTGAAAACACTTTTCTAGTTTCTTTCATGGAGATTTGACTACATTTAAGCAAAATTCAGTTGTTTGAAAAAATTGTTCAATCAAATTAAAAATCGTAATCGTTGAGAGTGAAAAAACTTTTGCACTAAGATGCAAGCAATAGGAATATTATGAGTCTCTCATTGCCTTATATGAACTTATAAAGGGGTACTGATTATGCAATTAGTTATGTGACCATAAAGCTTTATCGCTTCACGCGCAAAAGCCCCGCCCTGCCTCATTCCATAGGTCAAAGCTATGTACCTTCCTATCCCTAGCTTTTCACTCTTTAAAGCTTCTCTGAGGCGGGAGAGTGTGGGAAAATGTGGCGAGAGTATGTGAGAGAGAGTGAGAGTTGGGTAGACACACAAGCTCGCGAGAGCAGGAAACAACGCTAATTCGCGAGAAAACAGATATTGAGAATTTGAAAGATTGCGCCGATGAGCGAAGAAGGTGAGAAATATCGCGCGGAAAAAGCAACACTACGGTAGCTTCAGTCGCTGCTTCATAAAATTTCTTACAGTTGACTAAATAACGGATACAATATTCGAATGAAGTGCCTTGAAGGGAAACGGACTGATGTACAAATGTTTGAAAAAAACTTGGAATTAGAATGAAGCTAGCAATTGATGTTTTCATCCTCTTCAGCTGATGTATTCTCATTTTATTTTTATGTCACCATGATAGAGATGTAGATCAATGAGAAGAATTGGGAAAGAGAAGAAGAGCATGAAGAGTAAAGTAGAAAAAGAAGGAAACGGAGAGAAATACAAAAGGAGAAGGAAAGACACAAAAAATAAAATGGCAGCAGAAAATGAACGAAAAGGGGGAAGGCAAGAAGGCTATCGATTCCACCACCCACTACATTCATCTTCCCGAATAAGAGAAGGAATGCCCCATTTGGAAAGAAGTGGAAAAGTGGAAAGGATGGGGAATCAAGAAGATAGCAAGAGAAGTCAGAAGAGAAGCGAAAAGAATTGGAGGGGGAGAGAGAGAGAGAGAGAGAGAGAGAGAGAGAGAGAGAGAGAGAGAGAGAGAGAGAGAGAGAGAGAGAAAGAAAAAGAAAGAAAGAGATAGATAAATAGAAAGAAATTAAGAGAAAATTTAAATAAAAAAAGGGAGTGAGAAAGAGAGATAATAATATAGAGAGAGTTTACAGTGAGAAAGAAATTGAGAGAAACAATAATGATAAACTATGATAAAAAGCTAGAGGACAAGAATGGCAGAGCAATCTTTATATAGTGCGCTCGTGACGTTTTGGAAGAGAATTGAAATGGATAAGAGAGGAGGAGCTTCTCTTTGGACAGGGATTGAAATGGATAAGAGAGGAGGAGCTTCTCTTTGGACAGGGATAGGCATGATTGAGGAGAAGTCAGTAGATGTTCTCTTTGGACAGGGATAGGCATGATTGAGGAGAAGTCAGTAGATGTTCTCTTTGGACAGGGATAGGCATGATTGAGGAGAAGTCAGTAGATGTTCTCTTTGGACAGGGATAGGCATGATTGAGGAGAAGTCAGTAGATGTGTATATGATGAATGTTTTCTGTATTGTCTTCTTCCCTTCGCAGCCCCACTTCATCTTAACTTTCCATAGTTACGATCGAAAATAGGCAGTCTCTCATTTCAACTTAAAACAATGTTCGAATTCATCAAAAAAGCCCCATGGATTCTCTATATCATTTGGAAGCTTGATCAAACACAATGCTGCAATGGTCACAACGTGAAGATCAAAAACTTGCTTTGGATAAAAAAGTGAACAGTGTGGAAATCCATAAAGTCATAGAAAACTGGACAGGAGCTCAGATTTCTTCGGTGCACCACATGGAGAACCAAGGGGGTAAATAACCCGTGTTTATGTTTTTAAGCGGTGCTCTCCTCTGAAGCTCACTCCATTACCCTCCTCCCCTCATAGTATTCGTTTCACTTTTATTCCTCTGCTTCCTCTCTCTCTCTCTCTCCCTCCCTTCCTTATTTAGTTTCTCCTCTCTTTCTCTTTCTCTCTCCATCGCCCCTTTTTTCTTTTCATCTCTTCTCGTTCTCCTCTCCTTTCACTCTGGTTCCTCTCTCCACCACTCAACTCCGCTCTCTTTCCACTTTCCCCTGATCCGTGCTCGGACATGTTTACACATTCACACCTCTCTCTTTGTTAATGACCAAGACTCTCAAAAGAGGGGCATATGTATGTAACTAGAGCGCGAAGTTGAGGAGAAAACCTCACCGAAAAGTTTAGTCTTCTACAAGAAAAAGATAGACTGGTGTACAGAGAGATAGAGAGAGTGAGAGAGTGTGAGAGAGTGAGGTAGAGAAAGAGAGAGAGAGAAGAGATAGAGAGATCAGTAAAGGAAGCGAACTCGGTTTGAGAAAGTGTCGGTATGTGTACACTGAAAAGAGAAGAGAGAGAGGATCAGATTAGCGTAACTTAGAAAACTTGTGAATGAAGTGAAAAGCTTCTCTTCGAAAGCAATACAATGCTGTTACAAGAACGTCGTTGAGGTTATGGGAAAGAGGGCCATAGAGCGGGCTCAAAGAAAAAAAGAGGGCCATAGAGCGGGCTCAAAGAAAAAAAGAGGGCCATAGAGCGGGCTCAAAGAAAAAAAGAGGGCCATAGAGCGGGCTCAAAGAAAAAAAGAGGGCCATAGAGCGGGCTCAAAGAAAAAAAGAGGGCCATAGAGCGGGCTCAAAGAAAAAAAGAGGGCCATAGAGCGGGCTCAAAGAAAAAAAGAGGGCCATAGAGCGGGCTCAAAGAAAAAAAGAGGGCCATAGAGCGGGCTCAAAGAAAAAAAGAGGGCCATAGAGCGGGCTCAAAGAAAAAAAGAGGGCCATAGAGCGGGCTCAAAGAAAAAAAGAGGGCCATAGAGCGGGCTCAAAGAAAAAAAGAGGGCCATAGAGCGGGCTCAAAGAAAAAAAGAGGGCCATAGAGCGGGCTCAAAGAAAAAAAGAGGGCCATAGAGCGGGCTCAAAGAAAAAAAGAGGGCCATAGAGCGGGCTCAAAGAAAAAAAGAGGGCCATAGAGCGGGCTCAAAGAAAAAAAGAGGGCCATAGAGCGGGCTCAAAGAAAAAAAGAGGGCCATAGAGCGGGCTCAAAGAAAAAAAGAGGGCCATAGAGCGGGCTCAAAGAAAAAAGGAAGGGCGGTGTCAAGAGAGAAGAGAGACGGGAGAACGGTCAAGAAAAGAATCAAACATTTATTTATTTATTCATTCATACGTTACTCAAAATGCGACAACGTGGAAATTTTATGCTAAAGTGAACAGGCAATGGTAGAAAAAATCTGATAAAGATAAGAAGGCAAGGAAGAGAGAGAAAAAAAAAATATATATATACATATATATAACAATTTAAAAATTAACTCAACGTTTTTCTAATTTTTTCTATGCGTTTTCTTCTTCTATAAAATTTCTTTTTTTTCAACCTCGCTCTATTTGTTTCTCTTTTTATTTTTGTAAGCCTTTTCCTTCTCAACTTCTTTCCTTCTGTTTTGCGTAATTTCTATTTATTTTATTATAATTTTCCGCGATCTTCCCGCTTTTCTTCATTTTGAACGATTTTCTTCTTTTTTCCCTTCTCCAACTTCATGCCTTTTTCCCTATACAATTTCCTTTTGAGTTATGCATTTGCTTGCATGTACAGAAAAGTCATAAATACTTTGGAAATGACATGGATGTTTTATGGTAAAAGAGAAAACTTGGCATTTTTGTTGGAATGTCATGAAACAGAAAAAGGAAGAAACAGAAAAGAAAGCTTAGAAGAGAGAAAGGGGGAGGGGAAAAGAGAAAGGGGGAGGGGAAAAGAGAAAGGGGGAGGGGAAAAGAGAAAGGGGGAGGGGAAAAGAGAAAGGGGGAGGGGAAAAGATGGATGGCACGAGAAATAGAAAGTAGCTAGAATATTTGACAAAAAGCAAACAAATGTTAGCGACTTAGTTAGAAGTAAAACTCGAAAAAAATTTGAAAACTGAACATTGGGTGAATATTAAATGTTACTGTAATAGTAGAAAACTATAAATTGAGGTTAAACTAATTGATGTAGTTCACTGATTCATTTATTTCTTTTGGTTTTCTTATTCCAGTTTGCGCGTAACATTCAAAAGAAGTCATTATTCATTCCTATGACTCTATATTTGTGAATACATAAACACCTAGTTATACTTAAATTTAACACATTATTTGTTGAAGGAAACCATATGGTCTATAAACAGTTCATTACGATTACAAATGGTACCTGAGATGCTTCGCAATGAAATTTTGACCACGAGTATCGAAAATCCGATTCTTAAACTTCTGTCTACTTTTAGCTCCGTCGCAGGAGAGTTTCGACAAAGTACTCGGCTCTTTTTAACTTTAAAGTTACGAAAAATCACCAAAAAAAAACACCAGTTTTTCCAAATGCCCAATCATTTTACTCAATACATGGAACAACGAGAAACTATTTTCAGTCGAGAAAAAACAAAGAAACAACCGAGAACAAAAACTTGAACAAATCACTTATTTGTTTTCATCTTCTCCAGTGCCCCGTTTTAATTATTACCTGTAAGTCAAGATCTTAGACTGTGGGAAACAAACTCCTGTTCGAAATTGAACTATTGTATGGAGCAAAGCAAAACACATTCGTTTTTACCGTTCCCTAGTGCCCTACCCTCAAATACCCAGGAGACATGGTTACTCTGTGCTCTTGAACTATCATGCACCGTTTAATAATTTTCGCCCAACCGAAAGCTACATCGTACTTCGGCTTAACTAGGCGTCACTGCATTTAAACTGTGAAATTTAGATTCAAAAGAGAACAAACTTGAAACTTAGCAGATGAACAGGAAAAACCGCTATTATTTTTAGAGTTTAATAAAAAGCTTGACAATTTTTTGGACTCTCCTTTCGATTAGCCTGACAGCTCAAATAGTTGTCTGACAGCTCAGTTGAAAGTCATTGAATGAAATGTTTCTGCAACGTCTTTTTCCCTCATGTTCCTCAAACTCGATTAGCCAAAAAACAATTTTAATAATTGTTTGAAACAATATTGATCAAAGTTCAATTACTTGAAGAACACTTGATTATAAAGCAACTTGAAACTCACTAAATTGTAGATTAATAGGTTAATTTTTTTGTTTAGTATAAAGTAAACATATAGACTTGAAGAATTCACGACTTTCATCGAAACTTGTGAGCTTCATGACTTCCCATGGCAATAGCTTCATGACTTCCCATGGCAATAGCTTCATGACTTCCCATGGCAATAGCTTCATGACTTCCCATGGCAATAGCTTCATGACTTACCATGGCAATAGCTTCATGACTTCCCATGGCAATAGCTTCATGACTTCCCATGGCAATAGCTTCATGACTTCCCATGGCAAAAGCTTCATGACTTCCCATGGCAATAGCTTCATGACTTCCCATGGCAATAGCTTCATGACTTCCCATGGCAATAGCTTCATGACTTCCCATGGCAATAGCTTCATGACTTCCCATGGCGATAGCTTCATGACTTCCCATGGCAATAGCTTCATGACTTCCCATGGCAATAGCTTCATGACTTCCCATGGCAATAGCTTCATGACTTCCCATGGCAATAGCTTCATGACTTCCCATGGCAATAGCTTCATGACTTCCCATGGCAATAGCTTCATGACTTCCCATGGCAATAGCTTCATGACTTCCCATGGCAATAGCTTTTCTCAGTAACTTGGAGTGTTAAACTAATAATTCCACTATTACACCTCTCCTCTCTGAGTTGGAAAGTTCCTCAGCTAACGACTATCATAAGCAGATGAAAAGATAACGATGTGAAGGAAGGCGAGAGAGCGTGCATCCTGTGAGAGAGAAAAGAAATATAGAAAAAATTTGGAAGTGAAAAGAGAGCGTTAATGATCGAGAGACCACAGAGAAGATCAGAAAGTACCAAGAATAACAAATTATTAGTGCTATTGGACGCTCTCAACAAAAAATGAAGTTTTTTTCTTCTCTCAAGTTGCTAGGGAGAGAATTGGGCGAAATTAGATGAAACAGCTGTTGATCAGGGCAGACTTCGCCGGGCCTGATAACGAACGGGACTCAAATAAAGTCGAGGTTAGCCAGGACTGATTACAAAAACATCTGATGGAAGGAAGCATTGCACGTTCAGATGATAAATGAGTTTGGGACAAAAAGATGATAAAAGCATGCCTGAAACAAAAAAGGAGTATTTTAAAACAAAGATATGGTTCCAGGGCCTAGAAGACAAATGAGTCCTCACTGAGAAGAAGTTGCAAGCCTTGATAAGCAAACGTCAAAAGCGAAAAAAACTCAGATAATAAATGAGCTGGCATGCGAACATGAAAAAGTCATAAATAATGTAGAATTCCTTGTTAATATCCGTTTAAGAAACAGTTTCATTGAACCCATTAAATAAAATCATTTGGCTTTTAAATGTATTTATACATCCGATAATGACGAAAAAATGGAAAAGTGAGTTGGTTTAATCTATTTGAGTCACGGAAAACATTAATAACTCATTCATTTCTTTTGCAAATGGATTTCCAGAAAAGCTATTCTCGTGAAAACCAGCATGAAGATCCATGAAAAACCAAGCATTTCAATCGATTTGTAATACAATTTTGGCCGGTTGCAAATTTGAGTACATAAAGAACAATTTTGAAAAGCTGATCAAACTGGAAAAGAGTATTTCACGTTCTTGAGAATAGCTATCAGAAAAAATTGACTCGAATTCCGCTTATCGAAAATCGATAAGTAAACAGATTATTTTTCTTTTTTTAGAAATGTAAAATATCTCAGTCGGAGTAATGGATGTATTAAAGTACATGCTGGTAGGAACGATTGCTCGGTAGGAACCAGAAGCGAGAGACCAGCGAATTCAACATAAAACATGGGAGAAATGGAGAAAGAGAGATGCATGTATCATAAAGCATAAGAGTAGACTCGGGGGATTGATGGATGAATATTATGACAGATAGGTAGAGAAAAGAAAAGAGAGAGGGAAAAGAGAGGAGCAGAGTTCGCGGGAACAATTGGAAAGAAAAAAACATTCACACTAGAAATTTAAAGGCAGTGCATACTTTCAAAGCATTAGGAGCATAAAGTTATACTTAATAATAAAAACAATTGACGATGAAACCACGAAATCCTATAAAGGATTATTTTAAATTTCCAATGATTGTTTGGTCTTTTTATCGTCAATATTTCATTTTTAAAATCTCGCGATGTTTTGCCCCTTTCAAAAAATCTCGCGATGTTTTGCCCCTTTCAAAAAATCTCGCGATGTTTTGCCCCTTTCAAAAAATCTCGCGATGTTTTGCCCCTTTCAAAAAATCTCGCGATGTTTTGCCCCTTTCAAAAAATCTCGCGATGTTTTGCCCCTTTCAAAAAAGTTCGCACTTTATGACTTTTATATCTTCACGACGCAACATATAGGATGAATAAATGAATGAAGAAATACATACAAATTCATTTTGTGTTGTTGTTCGCGTATTAAAACAGCATATCAAGGCTTTTTGGCAAACGAATACATACAGTGCTATTCATAATGATAGGACAACCCTCGATCATCGTTATTGCGGTCGAACGCTCGAAAGAAAGCAAAAAGGTTTTCTTTTCTTTTTTCTTCATAGTTTTTGAACACTCAGATAGCAGTGTTAATTTTTTTATTGATTGGTCTTCAAGAAAAACACCATTACATGGAAATCGACCGTTACATAATGATAGGAAAAACACCATTACATGGAAATCGACCGTTACATAATGATAGGAAAAACACCATTACATGGAAATCGACCGTTACATAATGATAGGAAAAACACCATTACATGGAAATCGACCGTTACATAATGATAGAAAAAACACCATTACATGGAAATCGACCGTTACATAATGATAGGAAAAACACCATTACATGGAAATCGACCGTTACATAATGATAGGAAAAACACCATTACATGGAAATCGACCGTTACATAATGATAGGAAAAACACCATTACATGGAAATCGACCGTTACATAATGATAGGAAAAACACCATTACATGGAAGTCGACCGTTACATAATGATAGGAAAAACACCATTACATGGAAATCGACCGTTACATAATGATAGGAAAAACACCATTACATGGAAATCGACCGTTACATAATGATAGGAAAAACACCATTACATGGAAATCGACCGTTACATAATGATAGGAAAAACACCATTACATGGAAATCGACCGTTACATAATGATAGGAAAAACACCATTACATGGAAATCGACCGTTACATAATGATAGGAAAAACACCATTACATGGAAATCGACCGTTACATAATGATAGGAAAAACACCATTACATGGAAATCGACCGTTACATAATGATAGGAAAAACACCATTACATGGAAATCGACCGTTACATAATGATAGGAAAAACACCATTACATGGAAATCGACCGTTACATAATGATAGGAAAAACACCATTACATGGAAATCGACCGTTACATAATGATAGGACAGGTGACGATTTTCGATAATTTCCAATATGAACAGATTATGTGTGTAACCAAAAAACAGCATAATAATTAATAAGATGGTCCTTCTCTGTTCTCTGTGATGATATCGAACATGCGCTTAGACTTGCTCTAATAGGTGCTCTAACTAATAGAAAACAAATGTAATGGAAAAAAAAGAAGAAACAAAACATTTGAAGAAACAAAGCACTTGAATTCAAAATGTATTCTTGAGTTCGTGACAATGGTCTCACAATCAAGCTTGATAAGTTCATTTCTAGAAACTTAATCCCACTGCTTGTCGATGACATCCTTGCGCTCGGCTACGATTGCGTATGCATGTTTTTTGTTATAGATTTTATGAGCCGGGAGTCTCCATGTAAATTGCATTCATGAAAGGTGCAGGGTAGAGTAATATGGAGATGCTTTTTGGCTGCAAAACATGCCTGGATGGAGGTGATGGCATTAATTAGGGCTTTGTCTTGTTGGTAGAAGAGGTGGTGGGCCCGTTTTTGTTGACATGATTGAAACGAAAATAGTATGAAGGATCGCCTAATAAACCGCCGAGTTCATTCATGGCAAGGGAAAAGTTATGGGCAGCTCATCGAACGAAGAAAACACACCTTAACACATCAGTGATGCATCTCTCTCCAAAGTTCCTTTTCCTACAGTAACGTTGTTCCTCAGAAAGATCGCGTCAGTAGCATTTGTAGCCGTCCGGACCATCGGGATTGATTTTATTTTCATCGTTAAAAATGATCTGAAAACAAAGATTCGGTTCGAGTAATAAATCCTTGAAGTGCACAAACTCAAAAAAGTTCCTTTTCTTCAATTGTGAGCCATGTTGTTTTATGCATGCTCGATGCGCGCCTGATGCTGGGCAACGCTCAAAGATAGTACTTCATCCTTTTTCTTGCGGCCTATATGTTATGTCGATTGACGTAGAGGACGACAGTCGATTCAAAAACGTTCAAGTTGAAGTCTTTCCTGATATCCGAAGCATGTCTGCGAGTTTTCACTCTTCTCCTTTCAGGAGTTTTTGTGTTTGAGGTAGTCTTTCCCGTAGGCATCCAGGTGTTTCAGGTGCGTTGAATTTATGCCATCCGGGCCCTGGGCATTCGAATTCTTCATGCACTTAATGGCAGTATCGAGGTCTGCCGGGGATAGGGTCGTGTCCTGATCTAGCGGCAAGCATTTCATCTTCCTCTTAGTCCTTCTCTGTTCCTTGTCCGTGGAGGATCGGAAACGTGCGTAGAATGTGCAAAAATCGTCAGCAGCGTGCTTTCCTCCGACCGGTTGGGAGGGGCCAAAAGAAATCAGACGATTCTCTTGGGGGGAGCTGCAGAACCATTGAGGGCTTTAATGGTATTCCATGTCCTTCTGGGATCAGAGCGATGGTCCAAGGTAGAGAAAAATTCCTCCAATTATTCTTTGCGAGCCTCGATAAGGGCAGAGGTGATCTCCTGGTTGAGGGCGGTAATTGAGGGATCGGCTGGGTTGGTTGCTCTGTTGGTGTCGCGGATGACGATGCGTTCTTGGAAGGAACACTGGCCATTTGATGAACGTTGTGGAGAAGACGATTTAGGTGCTACAACGACGTCCGCCTACTCGCGGTGCAGCACATCAGTCTCAGGACTGCAAAGGACATCACCAATCTTTTCCGGAAGCAGACCAGCTCCGAAGACACAAAAACACGCTCCCTCCGGAGCACACAATTCTTCTTCCGTTTTTTGCAATGTGAGGCAGACTGACTATGCCAGTCTGTCTCAATCTCTACTTCTACAAGCCGGAGACATCGAACGCAACCCAGGACCTCCCACCACCTGGCTCTGCTCTACTTGCCGAAAGACAGCGGACACGAACTGCATCCAGTGCTCTCTCTGCTCCGAATGGACACACATCAAAGCGAAGTGCAGCGGTATTCCATCGCTCAAGGACTACGTCCCTGCAACCTACCGATGCCCTCCATGTCAGACCCGCCAAGACACACCCTCGCCGTCTGCAGACGCAGCTCTCGCTCCAATCGCTCGAAACAGACGCAAAGGCAACAAGAACCTGAGACTGCTACAATACAATTGTAACGGGATAAATGGCAAGACAACAGATATCCTCGACCTCCTAACTCGCCTGAAGATCGACATATTCCTAATACAAGAAACGAAACTGAAGGATCGCGCGAAAACTCCTTCATTCCCCGGATACTCCATTGCTAGAAAAGACCGCGGAACCGACACAGGTGGCGGCCTACTCACAGGCATCACCCATTCTTTAAACTACTCCGTCGTCCCGTCTACCACAGATCCTCAACTGGAATCACTGACATTGCGCATCTCGGACAACAACGGCCTCTCTCTGGACATCACTAATGTCTACATTCCTCCGATGACCTCCTGCAACACAGGCTACCAACCGGATCTTTCCCCCCTTCTACGAAACCGCGAGAATTCCATCATACTAGGCGACTTTAACGCCCACGACTCCAGCTGGTACTCTCACTCGACAAACAACAGAGGAAACGTCATCTTCTCTTTGCGAGTTTCTCGAATATTTAGCAAGTTACCTATTGATCTTCTTCGGGAAAAGTCTCTCAAAGCTTTCCGTAAAAAATTGTCTGTAAATAGAATAGTGTTTCGCATTTAATGAAGTATCTAGCCTTCATATGCCATAGCTCGCAATTGTCTTTTTTTTCAAACAAATTTATTGTCTATGATGTTTGATTACCAATGCGCATTCTCGGATGCAGATAAAATATATAATATATATATATCTCCAGTGCTATCGACGACTCGGAAAACGCCACTCTCAACCGCGACATGCCCACACGAGTTTCCTCAAACTGTCACCCTTCCTCGCCAGACATTTCCATCTGCTCTCAGGATCTCCTTCAAAAAGCGTCATGGAAAACCATCACTGAAGGCAGCTTCGATCATCTTCCGATAATCATCGAACTAGAAGGCAGTAATTTCAACCACACTCACAGAGACGCAACCTTCACAAATTACCGGCAAGCGGATTGGGAAGCGTTCCAGCAACACGTCGAAGAAAGCCTGTCCAAAAATCCTCTTCCCAATCTACCAGTCGTTCAAGCAGAACCTCTCTTCCGAAGAATACTTGTATCAGCTGCAGCAAAAACAATCCCACGCAGCCGAATCAAGAAGAGAGAAGTCGCCCTAACGACAGAGATACGAGAATGGATGCATCAACGCGACACACTCAGAAAATCGAATCCGACAAGCGACCTTTTGAACGATCTCAACACGAACAGCTACCGACAAAAACAGCTACCGACAAAAACAAACGGGACATCTGGCGCGCACTGATGGAGTCCTTCGATCCAAAGAAAGATGTCAACAAGCTCTGGAAGACCATCAAGATCCTTAACAACAAAGGAAGACCACCGCCGAACTGCGCCATAACCTTCAGAAATGAGACGATCACGACCGCCTCCGATATCGCGAACCGCTTCAACAAAGCCTAAACTTGTCCAGTCCAGTATACAACCTCAAAGGAAAACAGTAAGACTATGAGGAAAATACACCGCCTGTCCGCAGATGACTTCGGGGACTTCACCACCACAGACGTAGCAGCCGCCATCAGATCCACGAAGAAGTCCAACGCGCTTGGTCCAGATGACATCGCTCCTATAATTCTCCATCATTTAGGTCCGAAAGGAATCAGCGCCCTGACTTCCCTGGTCAACAGCTCCCCACGCACAGGCAGGATCCCCATGATATGGAAATCGTCGATCATACTACCCCTCCTGAAAGCAGGCAAACCAGCATCCGAAGGTTCCAGCTACCGTCCGATATCTCTACTCTCGCCCGTCGCCAAAGTGATTGAACGGCTAATACTCGGCTCCCTACAGAGGCACATTCCCCCGGCAGACCACCAACATGGCTTCACGGCAAGACGCTCTACAACCTCGGCCCTCGTAACTCTCTCGAAGAGCATCGCAGACGGTTTTAACCAGAAAAGTCCCGCTAGTCGAACGGTCCTCATGGCAACTGATATGTCCAAGGCATTCGAAAGTATCGACATCGTCAAGCTCATCGATCTCCTTGAGACAACAACCGCGCCGAACTACATAAAAATGGCTCGCCTCTTACCTTAGAGGAAGAACAGGACGCACAAGCTTCCGCGACTCGGTATAAAGTTCCAGACTCTTCAGAAACGGAGTCCCACAAGGCAGCGCCCTCTCGCCCACCGCTTTTCAACCTTTACCTCCGCGATCTTCCCACAGACGATGCCCACACGAACGTCATCTCGTATGCTGATGACATCACGATCTAGGCGTCAGATCCCAACATCAACGTCGCCTCCGAAAATCTACGCAGGACCATCACGAAAATTGAAACTTTCCTCAAAGAACGGTCACTCATCATTTCCCCGACCAAGAGCCAGCTCATGCTTTTCACCCCGTTCAGTCGTGAATTCAAGTCTACTCTGGACATATCAATCTGCGGATCACCCGTCCCCACCGTCAACCAGGCCAAGCTACTCGGCGTCACGTACGACTCAATGTTCAATTTCAGCCATCATGCCAAAAACATCGCGAGACGGATGTCGCAGCGCAATAACGTACTGAAAGCCCTAGCCGGAAGCACTTGGGCAACCAAAAAGAAACCCTCCGCCTCACGTTCAAAGCCATCTCGCAAGCGATCTGCAACTACGCCGCACCCGCCTGGTCCACCTTCCTCTCGGACTCAGCTCACGCCAAAATCCAACGTTCTCAGAACTCCGGACTCCGCGTCGTGACAGGGAATCATCAAATGGCCGACACTGACCATATTCATCGCGAATCAAAGGTCATGCGCACCAAATCCCATCTGAACATGCTCGCCGCGCAGTACCTCGCGAGATCGTTGGACCCAGAACACATCCACCACGGCCTCCTCGACTGCCCGGTGCCCCCTCGCGCATTGAAGAACAACCTCGTGTTGAGCTGCAAGAAGACTGTCGAAGCCGCGAAACAGATGTCAAAGGATCCGAACAATGGGAAATCAGTCGCAAACACCGTACACCCGATGATGGTCTCGAACGAACTCCAATCGTTGAAGGGTGCCGTCACCCTGGGAGGCAGACCTCCGCCCCTTATCCAGGAAGAAGAGAAGGAGTTACCCCGCAAGACTAGATGCACGCTCAGCCAGCTCCGCTCGGGATTCAGCAGATTCATCAACAACTACCTCCACCGCATTGACGAATCCATCCCCGACGTGTGTCCCGATTGCTCTTCCAGACCTCACGACGTTGCGCATCTCTTCAACTGCCCATGCCACCCGACCGCGCTGTCTCCAATCGACCTCTGGACCAAGCCGCTGGAGGTCGCAGCGTTCTTGAAGATATAAGAAAAAAAAGAAGAAGAACAAGAAACGAAGAACACAGACGTTCTTCGAAGCCGGCTACATCCGGCAACAACAACAACAACAGGGATCGGCTGGGTTGGTTGCTCTGGTGGTGTCGCGGATGACGATGCGTTCTCCGCGGGCGATGGCCTTGGAAGGAACACTGGCCATTTGATGAACGTTGTGGAGAAGACGATGTAGGGAGGCAATGTTGTAGGAAACCCTCAGAGTATGATGGGGGACAGCAGCGTCGAACCATGAGGATGGAAGGTCGGCACCTGGCAGAGCGTATATGTTGCTGACCAGGAAACATTCATTTCCGACCTCTGTATGCGTAGAGAGAGTTTCCAGAGAGGAGCCAGATGGGGATTTAGTCGATGAAAGGCATTGTATTCCATTATTGACCATGGTGAAGAGACCACCGCCGTGCGAGTTCCGATCGTGCCGATGGAAATCGTAGCCTGGGATGGTGAAGGTAGAAAAGGAACCCAGCTTAGTCTCCTGGAGCGCGACAACGTTCGACAATCTCTCCTTTTCGGGTCTTAAGCCCGTTTGCTTTCCACGATATAATGGTGAGAGAGCTGCGGGAGGAGGACGTGGGAGGTGGGTTGAAGGAGGGAGAGGAGCTTGATCAGTGAGTCGACGACTGGTAGGAGGTGGAGTGTGTTGAGGAGCAGAACCACAACGCGAGCAGCGATAAGCCTTGGTATCGTAGTCTCTTTTGGAGCGTAGGTCGCTGCATCGGGGTTCCGTGTGGGTTCAATTGAGACAAGATGAGCAACGAATAGATCCTTTTGCTGCCGATCTACCGCAGGTTGTAGATGGCCAGCGTGGAAGTGGGGGAGGGGGACCTGGGTTTTGTTCGATGTCTCCAGCGATTAGGAGTAGTAGGCTCAGGAGACCAGGTGGGTCACAAACCTCAATCGAAAAAAAAGGTTGATGTATGAGCGGGGGGGGGGGCGGTTGGATGCTGTTGTCCGGGGTGGCTCCGCGACTGAGACGTCGCATCCGTAGAAGGATGTGTACATTGTGTATTGTATTGTGTATTGTATATAATGTCCTTACTACACGTAATAAACATATAACTTATATAACTAGCAAGTTCTCTCCATGATATCCTATGTTAGAGTTTATTATAGTTCTTGCTAAAACATCTATCGTAAAGTGAAGTTCTATTCTCTTAAGTCTAGCAAGATGTTAGAGTTTTAAAAAAATCTTGATGCTCGAAACAAAAACTATTTAGCAAAAACTCGCAGTAAACATATGTACTGATGTCTCTCATGTATAATACCGCTCCAAAAAAATTACCCGAAAAGAAATTAAGAAATGTTTTAGTTTCGCTAGACCGGACAATTTAGTTTCGCTTTCAAAGAGCACAATCGCTTGAAACACCAATAAAACAACTTAATTGTACGAAATTGTATGATGAAAAAATCTCATTGGTATCAAAACATCCTTTATTTCACAAATCGGTTAAGATGGTCTTCTTATTCTTACGTTATCACTTCCTCAGACTCTTCCTCATTGTCAACGGATCAGCAAATTTCAGCTTCTACTTTCCTCTTGAGATACTTTTATATGTTCAGCTAGCAACTAATGACCAATTGAAAACAAATCTATGAAGTCATCAAAGAATTTTTCTTCATTACACTTACACATATCTCAACGACGTGATTGTTAACCGTGTACAAGTTATCCATTGATGAAGTTATTCATTCATCACAAATCATGACAAATCCACGAAATCGACCATGAAGCTAAAAACCAATGAAAATTACAACGAAAAAGTCTTCGGTAACGTAGTTGTGAAGCGCACATACCAGTAAAGTAAAAATGACTACCGCCAAAAAAATCTTTTTTTTAAGTTTCGAACAAATATAGGAAAAATTCCCAGAAAACTACTATGAGTTTCTTGCGAGAAACTTCTCAATTATTTTTTAGAGGTATTCACATAACCTTGATTAAAAAATCAAGAGTGAAATTGAAAATAGTATTCAGAAAAAAAACATTAGGATATTCTTCGAAACTCTAGATATTGATGATAGAGGAGTAAGCATATAATTCTTTCCCTTTCCCTGCTCTCGAGATGGTTGCGTTTGCTATTCTCCACTCTTCAACTGTCCGTGAAACCATCAACCCCCTCCCTCTTCTTTCATTACTTCACTTTAAACCCCATGTAACTACTTCCATCGCCTTCTTTTCTTCTGATTCCTCGTTATTCTTATACACTCCACCCTAATTTGTCATGAGGTCGCTCAGGCTCCCAAATACCCCAATCAGATGAACTTCAGCTCGTCAGAAAAAACACCTTCCTCCTGTATTTGGTACTTTTAAACTCCTTTGTAATTATTCAATATGTATTTGCAAAGAATAAATTCGTAATTTCAAAATAGAAGGAAGTTTAACGCGTTGAAAAGCGAGTTTTAAGCGAAAATCAGTCGTAATTAAGTGGCCGAGGGAGGTATTGGCAGAAACTTCCAAAAGTACTCTTCAAGGCTAAATGAGAGACAAAAAAAAAGTTTAGAAAAGAAGATATATACCGTGTTGGAACATACTGAAAAAGAGGGAGAGAAATAATTTAAGATAGAGTTATTTTTAGACATTTAAATTTTTTTTAACTCATGAAAGATCATTAATTTGGTTAACATTCGAAGAAGTTTCGAAGTTTTAAACAATTGATTTCATTCAGACTACCCAGGCATTCATGGCGAGACGGAATCAGATTCAGAGATCGATACAATTATAACCATTTCGCCCTTCTTCCTTTCTTCCTGCCCTTTCGCACTCTGTCTCTCTTTCTCCATCAACATCTCACTGTCTTTGTATGTTATTCTCTTCCTTTCGCCTTCTTTATCTCTCTCTCTCTCTCTCTCTCTCTCTCTCTCTCTCTCTCTCTCTCTCTCTCTCTCTCTCTCTCTCTCTCTCTCTCTCTCTCTCTCTCTCTCTCCTTGA
Source organism: Allodiplogaster pararmata (assembly GCA_964056735.1). Taxonomy (NCBI): domain Eukaryota; kingdom Metazoa; phylum Nematoda; class Chromadorea; order Rhabditida; family Diplogasteridae; genus Allodiplogaster; species Allodiplogaster pararmata. Next base: position 39,363,384 of record OZ057408.1, on the reverse strand, counting down.
ATTTCTCTTTGTTAATTTCACTTCGCTCCGTAGAAACTCCCGCCCTTTACTTCTCTGATTCTCTCATATATTCCTTGCCTCTCACGCTATTCGACTTTACCATTCTTTTGCTCTCCCCTTTTCCTCTCCTTCGTGATCGTCCGATCCTTCTTAGTCTCATCTCTACTAGGAAAAAGAAAAAAAGGAGACTGAGAAAAGATTCTGTCGATGTCAAAGACAAGTCCTGAGGGGGAGAGATCATAGGAACTTTGTGACTTGAGTAGAGGGCATGGGACGAGGTGAAGGGAATGTTAACAGGGTTAGATCGTGACAGTGTGCCGGATACTGGAAAGAAAGAGACGAAGAGGCTGCCAGAATGCAAGGAAGAAAAGTAATGCATTTCTGAAAAGAGGATTCGAATAGAGAGAGAGAGAGAGAGAACAGAGAGGAAGAGAGCGAAAGAGAATGAAAATAGGTTGAGGGAAAGCAGAGAGATAAAGATAGGAAAAAAGAGAAAGGAAGAGAGAGAGAGAGATATATAGAGAAAAAAAGAAAGGAAGAGATTGAAAGAGAATAAAAGGGGGAGGGAACGAAGACAAAGAAAAGAGAGAGAGAGAGAGACAGAGAGAAAGAGAATATAAAATACAAGGGAGAGTGCTGAATATCATCAGAGTGTTCAGAATAACTCTATGTGTTCCCCGAGGTCATGCACGGTCCCTTATTATGACAGATTCCTGCCCTCTTTCTTCTCTTTCTATGTCTACAGTTCTCTAATTTTCCCATTTTTCTACACTGTGTTGTTGTTTACTCTTGTTCTGTGCTCTCTTTCTTTATACATATGTATCTCTACCCCTTTATTACTTTCTTTTACTCTCCAGTTCTTTATCTATCCTCAAATCTATCTGTATGTCTCTATCTCTCTTTATCTTAAACACTCTTCTGATCGTTTGTTGATCTTTTTCTTTACTTGTTTTGCTCTTTTTATAAATAAAAATTTCTGAAAAAACGGTAAAGTTGTCATAACACTCTTCAGAAATGTCAATTCCATACGCTATGGGACAGCGTGGTAGAATCTAAAGTTTATAAGTGTTCTGTTGTTTCAAGTGTATCAAAAAGTAAGCCGATCTCGAATTTATACGGACTATTCGGTCAGAAAACAAAAAAGAGAGTTTCATGGTTACATTTCAATTCATCGGGTCCTTTTAAATGATATTCAATGATTACAGTGTTTACTTCTGTGTCATTCATTGCCTTTTTACCGTTAAAAAGCAAAAATTTTATTCAAGTTTTTTCACATTTTGTTGATTTTTTTAAATAAAAAAGAGCATAAAATCTTTCGACCACGGCAAAAGCCGATTTTCGAACAATCAATAATAATACAGAAGTGACTTCATGCAGTTCGCCGGATCTAAGTTCTTGAGAAAATCCCGTGACAAAGAGGAATGGATTTTTCGAACGACGGCGCTTCATATTCTGCGATTTATATTTATATATTTATATTTATAATAATCAGTTACAATTGATATTTTTAACAAAAAATGTGTTGAGAAAAAAGTAACTCTAGCAAACAAAGAATACGTTTTCGCTGCAGTCAATTGAAACTTTTCAGAATATCAAGACGGAAAAGCATTGAGTGAAGAAGGTATTATATTACAACGAAAAATGAGCTTTCTTTGTAAATACAAAAACTCAATCAAATTTCGTCATATCCAGACATATCAATGTGTATGTAAAATGCTTGAGTACTAGCTGGACAGTCTTCTTCTCTCTCCGAATACTATGAAGCGTGAATTTTTTTCAGATGTCTCATCACTAGAAAATCTTTTTCATGTTATTCGTATATGAAAGCATAAGATGGCAACAATTTTCAGCAATATATCGCTAACGTAGACTACAATCATCGGTATTTTAGATAACTGAGTGACGTTCTCGGGCACTTGAAGCATATCTCAGACGATCTCCTCTCCATAAGTGTAAGTTCTGGATTGTTCAAGTGCTTCCCAGAACAGATAAACGATCAACATAATCTTTTTACCTAATATAGTTAACTTTTCACCCCTTGGCCCTTAAAATAAATGAAAATAAAATGAGCTTCGAAGAAAGCTTCGTTAAAAGTTTGAGATCCAGATAGAAAAAAACAACTAAATACAGCATCTACGAATTTTCTAAGGCATACAAGACCAAAAAAAAAGCATTTTATCATTCAAAGGATGAAAACGTTTCTTATCTCATTGAGGGAGTTGCCTGGCATTTCAATGCATTTCTTCCGTCTCTACTACCTTTTCGAGTTTTCCAGACAACCTTATAGTTGCTTGGAAGTCAACAAAAGTTCTAGAAAGTGTTATTAACTGGTCTTGATTTATGCTTCATATGTTAAAACTTTTAATATGTTTCCAAAGAACAATTTAAGAATGAATGAGTGAAAGAATAAATAAGTGAAACAATTAATAAATTAATGCATGAATTGATGAATAAATGGTTTAGGCATGAGGAGACTTCTGTTTCTGTTTTCCGTGAACGCTCTGTTGCAATGCTGGCTCGCCCTAACTGCTCTACCTCCATTCTTCCATGGCAGACCGTCGGAAGGACTTCGCCAGTAAGTTTTTATTCTCATTAACCTCTTGTCTCAGTTCTCTCTACCGAGCGGTGCGTGTCCATAGTGCTCTGTGTATCGATTTCTTCCGTGCTCTTACTGCCTTTACTGCCCAAAATGTCTCCCAAAAGACGAGCCGAAAAACTTCTTCCAACGATTGTGATCCTACTGGAGTTGCTGCTCTGACTTCAGCACTCGAAGGCTGTATTTCTGCCGAATCAGAAGCAAAGAAGCCTTCCCTGCCTCCTCACGTCTTGCTACTCCTGAAGACGTGCGCTGTTGTCATCAAGAAACTATCAGATATACATTCCACTCAGTCCCCAACCGTCGACTTAATCCAGAACGAAATTGAAGAGGACAAAAGACTCCGATCTATTGTCATCGAAAAGGCTCCAGAACATCCGGATCCTACTGCTCTCCCTTCTTCACAAACAGCTCATGACAACGCTCTGGTTCTCTCGCTACTCGACGCAGCTGGCGTAGCTGTTCACGGACTGGCCCATTTTCGGATGGGTATCAATCACAACTCTAATGGGCGACCGGCCTCCAGACCGCTGAAGGTCATTCTTCCAGCGAAATCACTTCAGCGGCAACTTCTCGCACGTGCCTCTTCACTTCGGAATGACAACCGCTTCGGAAACATTTTCATTCGGCCAAGTCTGACCAAAGAAATGCGAGAGAAGGATTTCTTGCTTCGGCAAGAGAAAAGAAGACTAGTGTCCGAGGGGAAAGACGTCGTTGTCTACAATGGAGAAGTGATACCAAGAGCAGAAGCCGACGCTATTCGTCGTTCGAGGCTGCAAACTGTTAGACCTTCATCTTCTTTCCCGTCAAACTAAGATCATGTCCGGGTAAGAATTCTCTCAAGTTCTTCTATTTTAACATGCGCTCTATATGTAATAAACTAGCAGCCTTTCGAATTTTTCTAGAAGCTGAGCAGCCAGATATTGTAGCGTTGTCCGAAACTTGGCTCCATGGTAGGATTAAGGATTGTGAAATTGTTGGAGATCTCCCTTATGTTGTTGTGAGAACGGACCGTGACTCTAGAGGCGGTGGTGTTTGCATTGTTATTCGTGATGTATACTCTTTTACTAAGCCAGCAATAGATTTCTCTCGTACAGAAGTCATAGCCATCGATGTTCTTATTTCAGTTTGTTTTCTACGAATTGTTGTGTGTTACCGTCCACCCAGTTATAGTTCCGATCAGACAAGAGTTTTTTTGTGATTTTCTATCCGACCTTTTCTCAACATCTAATCATCCCTTCTTCCTGGTGGGCGATTTCATTTCTGATTCCCTGAGTCCTCCTGTGAGTCTTTCCGATAATATACAATAATTCGTTACCCACTTGTTCGAAAACTGTATGAAAAAGCTAGTTGTGATCTACTTAAACAAATCATTTCTCTGATTTCCTCCTTCAACCTCTCGTTTCTGTGCCGCCTCCCAACGCGCCAAAACACTTGACTGGTTCGTTACATCTCATCCTTCTCTTTTCTCCGAGTCCCGTATTATTCCCTCATTTCCGTCTTGTGATCATTTAGGATTCGATACCAATATACATATATGCTTGGACCGTATCGACGTTGAACATGTTCCAGACTATTCTCGAACTGATTTTTCTGCTTTGAATGATTACTTGTCCTCTATAGATTGGGAAGCTGCTTTCGATATGTTCTTTTGTGTAGATGACCTTTACTCTCGCTTTCTACTATTCCTCCACCACGCTCTGTCCTTGTATGTTCCAATGAAGGCCCCTCGCTCGTCTTTCTCTGCCTATCCACCCCATATTCGTAGCTTGATCTCTTATCGAGATGCACTATTTCGCAATATTCGTTACCCACTTGTTCGAAAACTGTATGAAAAAGCTAGTTGTGATCTACTTAAACAAATCAACAAGTGGAATAAGCACTGCCTCAAGAAAAGGCTCACATCCTCTCGTAATTTGTACCGGCATATCTCTTCTCTCACACGTCCCAAACCCAATCCTCCTCGTTTTCTCATTGATCGAAATGGTTCTGTTTTGACTGACTCTCAAAGTAAATGTGACTTACTAGCAGCTGAGTTTGCCTCTTCCTTTACCCATGATGACGGTTTGTTACCCCGCCCCGCTGGAGATCCCATTCTTCCACAAGCTAATCTAAGTATCTTTCTTCCGTATACTGTTTCACGTGCTTTGTCTAAATTGAAATACACGGGTAGTACCGGTGCCGATGGAATTCCTCAGCTTGTGTTCAAAATGTGTCATTCTTCGCTTTCGGTTCCTCTATCCCACATATACAACTTCTGTCTTATCACATCTTCGACTCCTGCTATTTGGAAGCATTCTTTTGTGACCGCAATTCCTAAACAAGGCAAAGAACCCTCGTCTCCTTCTTCCTATAGGCCCATATCGATATTGTCCCCTGCATCGAAGACAATAGAGCGCCCTCTTCGTAAGACTATTATAGAGCATCTAGAAAGATTCGATGTGTTGTCTAATTATCAGCACGGTTTTCGAGAGAAGGCTTCTGTTGTCACCAATTTATTGATGTGTGAGGAAGACTGGACGAGAGCGCTAGGGAGTGGACTTTCCACCGATGTCATATATCTCGATTTTTCTCGAGCTTTCGATACAATTAGTATTCCTAAGCTTCTTTACAAGTGTAGACATTATGGTATACCATCTCAATTGTTATTGTTTCTGGAATCCTTCTTGACAGATCGCACTTTTTCAGTTCGCATTGGTAGGACTCGTTCTCCTCAATTTAATGTGACATCAGGGGTTCCCCAGGGTTCTGTTCTTGGACCCCTGCTATTCATCTTATACATAACTGATTTGAACCATGTACTAGCTCAATTCCCTAATGTGCATTTCCAAGCATTTGCCGATGATATTAAAGTGTATGTGTCTTATAACAAAGATACCTTTTTAGAGCGAAGTCAAGAACTACAACTTGCACTCGATGCTATTACTGTTTGGTGTGAATGTACTCAACTCTCCTTGTCTCCCAGTAAAACTCTTCATCTGCATATAGGGTACCAATCTCTCATCGCCTCCTATTCAATCTGCCATGTTCTGTTATCACGTGTCAACCAAGTTCGCGACCTGGGAGTACAAGTTGTCTCATCATTGCGCAGAGGCCCAGCTGTTGAAGATCGAGTGAGCAAAGCAACGGCAGCCATGTATTAACTCCTCCGTGCTGTTCCCATCAACGACCCAGTTATTCTACTCAAATGCTTTTCCACATATATACTTCCTCATCTAGAATTTGCATCTTGCTTCTGGAATCCATATTATAAAAAAGACTGCAAAATTATCGAGAAAGTACTTGAAGCTTTTGCTCGTATTGTATACTACCGATGCTTTCCTAATCCTGATTATCCACGTGCACTTCCTTCTTATTCTTGTCGATTGGCTAACCTAGGTCTTTTTTCCTTGATAGACAGGCGGAAAGTCGCGGATCTTATGATGGGTTGGAAAATTTACAACAATAATTCCATTGTCGCGAAGGAAAAGTTCTTCAAATGGGTTCCGATTACACGGACAAATGTTAACGGTTTGTATGTCGAAGCAACACAGAATACGGCCCGTTTCCATTGTTTCTCATTAAGGGTAGCACGTATGTTCAGTAGATTATCGAGAGATGTGTTGAATGTTCCGAGTGAACACGTTTTTAAAAAAGCTGTCATCAATATCATTGATACACTTTAGTCTTTCCGTTTCGAATCAGCAGACATATGGATGTAATTATTAGACACTATGACGCGCTCTGTAATAAATTGTTACAAGAATTGTCTTAGATTTCGTTTCTTTTTCTTTTTTTTTCTTTGCTTCTTAAAGACACCATTGTTATCTGTGGTTTTTGAATGTTTGTTTTTGCACTGACAAGTGTAGATTAAAAAAATATATATATTGATGCAACTTTATTGAGTCGTCATTAGCTGATGTCAAGAAAAACGGAAATGAAGAGATAGAGAGAGAGAGAGAAAGAGATATATACAAAATTGTAAAAAAATTCATAGAGAGATTCAAAAGAGTATATGTAAAAGTTTACAAACCAGTATACTATAGACTTTTTGTGAGCTCTGCTATGACTGAATAGCTAAATTTCTTTTTTTCTCTCAAGTTTTTTGTAACGAGTTTTAATGAACTTGTCCTTTTCAGGAACCTGAAATCCCCAAATATATAGAAAATAGAGCGTCCCTTGTTGCTCACTTTTCAACCGTCTTATCGTACAGTGTTTATATGTTTTATGGTATTGTACATGCGCGTTTTCTTCATATCATTCTAGTGTCAGTTAGATTGAGCGTAGAACCAGAAGCCACATTTCAGGTACGGGGACAAATTGGCTGCTGCGTCCAGCGTGACAGATTGGATTGCAGCCCATCAGGCCACTGTTGCATCCGGCGGAGACCCCTATCCATGGCTGCAAAGACTCAATTTTACCCAGACTGTCAACCATTTCAACGAGTCGGACAGCAGAACTTACCATCAGGTTGGAATAGATTGGATCACAGGAGACTGGAAAAGTGATGAGGATTAAATCCATATACTCAAACGAAGAAACTTGAATTATGAGAGACTTCAGTCGATGTTTTTTCAATTTAAATTTAAACGCTTTATCAAGATCAGCAAGCCACATCGGTAATATAACATCATCGATTATGGGATCTGTTGCGACATGTGACGACTCCACTCCTCAGCGTTCTCTGCCTTCCTTAGGAATTGAGGACTAACGGCCTTAGGAATTGAGGACTAAAAGTAAACTACATGAACAGTCGATGTAGTTTACTTAATATATACTTAAGTATATTAATATATACTTAATATATGTATATTATACTTAAGTCTTCATAAATTATTTATTCATTGTGTTTTTTTTAACCCAATAAAAGAGTTTGTGATATCGATTAGGTTTCAGTGAGTCAACTGAAGATATCAATTAGGTTTCAGTGAGTCAACTGAAGACCTTTACAGTTCAAGTTTAATGGCTTTTGTTAAGGACGACATAATACATTCATTCATTTATTCATTCATTCTTTATTCCGTGCACAAGGTATATTCGAGATTCGGTTCACAATGAACAAAAAAATTACGGATATGCATGGACTATCTTTCTATGCGCAATTACGGATATACATGGACTATCTTTCTAAAAACATGAAGCGTCGCACAATTGAACCTCTTTTTGTTTTCCGACTTCTTAAACTGTATTTTAGAACGTTAAATATAATAATACTGGAATGCCAATCCTTAATCGATAAGTGCTTTTTCACGTATTGATGATATTTGATGCTACTCCTTCAAAGATAAATCCTCATTTGTGTGTCTTTTTGAGAAGAACGTTTGGAAAAAGATTTAGTCTCTTTTTTCTTGCCTAACATTCTGTTGTAACATAATCGTTATTACTGAGTTCAGCGCTACTGGTACAATCCGAAATACACAAAGAATGTGTCCATCGTCTTCTTACTGATAGAGGGAGAAAGTCCGGCGGGTGATCTCTGGGTGGGATATGAAGGCTATCAGTGGTTACAGGTCAGATAAATTTACCTGTGTATAATTAAATTATTTGTATTCTCTTGTTTTTTCATTGCTACGTGATAAAATTTTTAAGCACGAAGTGCTATGCATCATATCACGTCTCTAGGCTCAACGTGTTGTATGGGCCTTAAATGTGCATTATCACGTGTGCGTGTGTAGCTCAGTGGGGAGAGCATTCGCCCGGAACGCGAAAGGTCACGGGTTCGGTTCCCGTCAGACCACACGATTTTTGCACAAGTTTCTACGAACAATCCGCTCCTCTGCTCGGTATAAAAATCCGTTGCTTGAGATCAACGAGGAGTAGGGAATACTCTAATTTACAAACGCTCGCATCACGACGTGATGCGAGCGATAACGTAGAGCCTAGAGACGAGAGTTCCAAGTATGGTTCAAGCGGTAAAGCTTCAAGGTGTTTTTGTTTTATCATTCACCGAAACGGTTCATTCTGACGTTAAAACTCGATTAAACAACAAAACATATTTTTGCTGGTCTGTGTGGCCACGGAACCCACCACTTCTGCTGCGAGACCGATAAACTTTCGAATAAGGTAGTGGGGTTTTCCTGCTATTTATATACACAGTAGGCATGGTTTAGAGACTAGTAATACTCCAGGTGAACTTTGAATATGATGGGGCTTTGTTCAATGTCGTGTTGGTTGAAGATGGCCAAGAAGCACGGCGCAGATGTCTTCCAGCTAGAGCACCGCTGCTTTGGGCAGAGTCGACTGGGACCGTTAGCCTGCATCTAGTTTTTGATAATTTTATTGAAAACCAAAAAAATTCCAAAAGAAAATTATAAAGATAATTCACAGAAATACACAAAATAATATTCATAGTTTTAGATTTTATATTCATAGGGATATAATTCAAGTGTTGTTTAAAAAACTTGGAGGTATGTTTTTAGAATGATTAATGTGAGATAGGGATATCGATATTATGTGTTCATTCAGACATCTATCGAGAGAGACCCTTGAACTCTGCACGGTGGATCAAGCGCTAGAAGATATAGCCACTTTCATTAAAGCCATGAACAAAATGCACAACTTCGTCAATCCAAGATGGGTCACGTTTGGTGGATCATATCCTGGTTACTGTACTTTCGGAAAACTTTTTTAGAGTTTTGAATAACAGTTTTATGATCATTAAGAAAATTTCGAGTCGATTCAATTATCTCGAAAACTCAGTCGAACATTTTTGTTCTTTTTTCAAGTTATAAAACAAAAAATTCTCTATTCATCAGCATGAAGTTCTAAAAAATCAGCTATCGAAAGTAACTGGAACAAAGAACTTTTGGAAGGGGTCCAAACGAACTTGGAAGGGGTCCAAACGAACTTGGAAGGGGTCCAAACGAACTTGGAAGGGGTCCAAACGAACTTTTGGATGGGGTCCAAACGAACTTTTGGAAGGGGTCCAAACGAACTTTTGGAAGGGGTCCAAACGAACTTTTGGAAGGGGTCCAAACGAACTTTTGGAAGGGGTCCAAACGAACTTTTGGAAGGGGTCCAAATGAACTTTTGGAAGGGATCCAAACGAACTTTTGGAAGGGGTCCAAACGAACTTTTGGAAGGGGTCCAAACGAACTTTTGGATGGGGTCCAAACGAACTTGGAAGGGGTCCAAACGAACTTTTGGAAGGAGTCCAAACGAACTTTTGGAAGGGGTTCAAATGAACTTTTGGAAGGGGTCCAAACGAACTTTTGATAGGGGTCCAAACGAACTTCATTCAACGAGTTATTCAGTAAAACAATAAATAACAGTCAAAAAAATTTTCTGAATTTTTTTCTTAAATTGCAATTCAAAATTAGTAAACAAAAGATAACCAAAAAATAACCAAAATGTATTTGATTATGTAAAATATGTATTACTCTACTCTTTCGTTCTGCAAACGTACACAGAATGTTCTCAGGCAGATTAAAGAGAAGTCGCTTGCCATAACCAAGAATTATGAGAAGATTAGAACGTTTTCTAGCAGGGAAGTGATAATCTTTCACTCGGGCAAAAGTTAGTATATGGGGCGGTATCGAACCCTACCATCTCTACATCTCTGACTCGGAGTTCGAGCTCTTTACTAGTTGTTTCTAGGAGTACTTTCCGCTCTATTCCGCCACAGCTACCCGGAGCTGACTGCAGGAGCCGTGAGCAGTTCCGCTCCGCTGTACTTCACCTTCGACGCATGGGGTTTGCTAGAACCAGTACAATTACAAGTACAATTACGCGTATAAGTACAATGTTATGCCCTCTAACTCTTGTGCGATGGCTCTTTTTCCGTCCTTTCCCTCTCATCTTAAAAAAATACTTTACCAATTGCTTTTCCGATTGATACACAGGTGTGAATACACGCAGAAATCGGTTTTATTGAAAACTTTTTTGCAGGTAAATATAGTTTTCCACCCACTCGAGGTATGTACATAAAATGTTATATTTAAGAATTAACAAGTATTTTCGTGTAACAGGTAGAAGAGTTCAACGTTGAAAATTGATTTTGACTATTTTTAGAATAAGCGCCTTTATTTTCCAATTTTTTTTTCTCAGAAAGCTAACGTTCAAGAACGAAAATTAAGAGAAGCAATGCTAAAGAGAACTGCACTTCTCCATTTCTTTGAGCTTCCAGAATATGTTATCTCGGTCGAGGAAACCTTACGGACGATTCCCGGCTGCGCGGAAGCCGTCGCGGAATCCTTCACGGCTGCGCAGGAACTCTCGATGGACGTCGAGGGTCGCAAGCAGCTCAACCAATGGCTGCAGTCAGTGGAAGCAATGAATTCAATTTATTCTCACTCTAATTTTACACTAGATAAGCAGTCAGAAGTTTATTAAACTTGAAATAGACACACAGTTCGATTTGAGAGGACAGGTGTGAGAACAGCGCTTTGACTCTTTCTCCAATATTTTGAAAGAGCTGGACCTTTATTAGGTATTTGCACGAAAATTTGATATAAAAGGGCGCATAGTGTCATAACTGTCAAGTAGTGAAATATCTAGAAATATAATTGACTGATGGATTAACAGGCTGGATCCTCCGTTCGCGGAAGGCACAGTGCTACAGCATGATATCGACAACCTTTTTGCAAATCTCTATGCGGTCTTCCAAGGAATTGTACAGTATACCAGAGACGGCAGGGTACTTTATTGACTTTTTTCGAAACATTTTTGACCAATTAGTTGCTTTAATGGCTTTGTTTAAATTCTCAGAGCTTTAATACATATTTCAAAAATAATAGTATCAAAAACTTACAAAACTTATAAGGTCGAGCTATTTGTCGCGCTATCAGCCAGATTCGTCCTCAAATTTTCCCCTCCACTTTTTAACACAGTTTTAACTCATCAAAATGAAGATTTATGAGAATTTAATTTTATAGAATGCAGACAACAAGGGTTCTCTAGGAGTGAATGGAGCATGCCAAATTCTGAATTGGTCCGGGGAATCGGTTGGAGCTGGTTCACGCAATTTTAACAACTTGTTATGAGTAGTTTTTTTGCAAGGTGAAAAAATACCACTTCACTTGAAAACTTTTGATTTTTTTAATTGACGGTTGCAGTTTTTTTTCAATTTGACTTCCGAAAAATGTTACCAAATATATAACAGTTTGATTTTTAAAGATTTTTCTAAGAAAAAAGTGAAAATAAATGAGATAATAATTATTTTGGTTTTCATTCTTTGTACCACCAGCAAAAAATTGAAGAAATTTTTATCAGAATCCCATCAAGCGCCTCCGCAATGTTGTCAAGTGGTTCAATTCTTTCCCAAGTAATGGAGGTCAATCAGAAGTTAGTCCGGGTAAATAATATTCATCAGAAACAATTAGGTAGTATTTTGATAGACGATGATTGGGTTTTATGGTCAATCTGGGTAATGCTGTGTATTATGAGGTTGAGACATAGTCGGGTACTAGAACATTTTTCTTGTTTCTCGAACATAATTTTCTCAAAATTGACGTCGAACTCGAACTGCACAGAAGCCTCAAGGTTAATTTTTTACAATACACTTGGGACAATGGTTAGGATGAGGTCGAAAAGTTAAGTAGAATTTGCGTTACCGGAATACCTTGAATCAGAAATGCAGGAGGAAAAAATTTGAGGTATGGTGAAAACTCCATGATATATCATTTTCAAACCATTTTAAGGCTCTCCTTACGGACCTTCTGTTTAAGGTTCCCTTCCCCAATTCTTATGACGATCTTATTGTCACTCTCAAGAACGAGACCTTCGATGACCCGGACTTGTCACAAGGTACAAACTTAATTCTGCTAAGAAAGCAATTTTTTGGACCCCAATTCTTTCGACTGATGTCAAGAAGTAGTCAAGTTCGATTTAGAAATATTTAGTAGATGAGAAAGCTATGATAGAAGCAGGCTAATTTAAGTAAAAATTATTTTTTGCGACCTTTGAAAGACTGAAGACAGGAGGAGTTGAAAGTAATACGGGTCAGAGTGACTTTCATATCCATATTGAGCGACTAATCGGGGCTGGATATGGCTGCAATGTTGCCAACTTGGTATACAGCAAACCACCGACTCCGGTCGCAGCATCTTCGGGCAAATTCTGCCTTTAAAGTTTGTTCTAATGACTCGTGTATTTTTAACTTGAGTTTTTTGAGAGTTTTGTTTACACTTTCACTTCAAGTTTTCATAATAAGTAAAATATGAAAATTAAACGTATTAATTAGAGGTCTTTTTTTATTTTTCGAGTCCTATACATACGAAGGCTCGAAAAACTTCAAGTTGAGTTACAGACTGCAGTAAAACCTCCACGGAAAAACGTTGGGAAATTTATTTTCAAAAATGTATTTTTAAACTCCAAAAACTGTTTTGAGGTTTCACCTTTGAATAACTTTGCGAGCATTTCTAACCATGAAGAATAAATGTGCACTCAAGTTACTTCATCGACATGTGCACGGACGGGTTCGGAGAGTGGCTCACTGGGGCGGAGCAAGTTAGAAGAACGGATGCCGTCCGGATGAAGCATGGACTCGGGTATAACTACAAGGTGACACATAAAGTATAAAATGTTCTCAATAGCAAGGGAAAAAAGAAAGAGTACCGAGAGCTGAAAACAGAATGCTTCAAAAATACTTGCACTCCGGAAAATCCATATATTTTCCTTCTCAGTGAACACAACTCTGTCAAATTAACATACGTTTATTCTATGTATATAGTTTATTTTGACTTTTATGATCCCAATAATTAAGTTTACATTACCGTTCAAAAGTATATCGTGTTTTGGTTTTTTTTTATAAAAACATAACTTATTGCAAACTCAACCTATCTTGATGAAACTTTCAGAGGTGATTTTCGCACTGAATTCACACATAATTACTAATTAACAGCTACGAATATTTGGAGTAATATTTATCCATAGAAATTTGCAAAAAACCACGATTTTTTACTGCAACAAGTGAATAACTTGAAACTCACAAGAACAGACCACGGCCCTGAGCATTTTTTCGACCTCGTGATCGAGTAACTCGATTATGTACAAGTCGGGGCTCTAACTGGGCTAGTCAAGCACCGCGGCTCGATGTCGAGCGAACCACTGTGAGACTAGGCGAGAAGAGTGGCTCGGGTCGTTGTCCTGTTGGAGAATGAACGAACGACCCATCGATTGGAGCGCATAGGGTCCAAGAAGTTTTCGGTATACAGCTGCGTCCATCCGGCCTGGAAAGTATAGGTCCTGGACCAGCCGGACCGACATATTTCGAGAGAAACACGGAGCCACCGCGATGTTTCATCGTTAAGCTGATACCTGGGACCAAACCAAAATACATACTCTACTTCGCTGCTTGAAGGTCCAGGTGAGATGAGACTTAACCCGAGCTACACGTACCTTTCTAGTTTTTTTACCGAATTGAATGGCTTCCGCGCCGGTCGCCTTCCATTTAACCCATCTCTCCGTAGACGGCGTTTTATGAAGCTCAGTGTTGGCATGGACACTCCTGGAGATGTTACGACCCTAGCTGCGTTGTCAGCAGTTCGTCTTGGGTCCGCACGAGAGGCCCGAATGATGTTCAAGTTTAGAACGCGCGTTTTACAGTGAGGGCGCTAAATCCTTGCCGGTTTAGAGGTCCCTGAAAAAGCACAATAGACACCTTGAAATGAATAATAAAAGTTTTCCCAACTTCCTCGGAATTGACGCTTCAATAGCTTCGTGACTGGCGATTTAATGATAGAAAACTGGCTGGCAAGCTGTACTTGTGTCAAGCCCTCCTGGTGCCCTTCAGGATGGGTTGGAAACGATATTTAGCATGCCCCGCGACCTTTACCTTTGACTCAGCAACGTCATTTTGCACCAGAACCAAAACTAATAGGTAAAGGAATAATAAAAAAATTGAAAGTTTTCATTTACGGCAAAATATTAAATTTGTGGTTTGTTATTTTGTTTTAAAAAAAACTCAACTACCAAATTCATTCGTAAATCACATGATTTTCATAATCTGAAAGTTTAATTAAGATTGCTTGAATATGAAAAAAAGTTGTGTTGAAAAAACAAAATATGATATACTTTCGAGCGGTACTGTAGCTCGATATGATTGTCCTTGTTTTGGTTAACAGCCCTCAGACACTTTGGGTTTATGTTCACTACAGCCTGTAAAGTCTCCTGGGAATTTTTATCCCAACCACGCTGCAGGGACCTCTTCAGACTGGAAACAATTTTGTGAGAGGAAGCGCAGACCTTGCTCTCAAAGTTGATCTTGATGGAAAAGTCCATAGGATTCAAGTCGGAAAAGTTTGCAGGTCATTTCAGAGCATTCCGAGAGAGCCTTTTCTCTCTTCGACGCGAGACGTTTGCCGGCAACAACAACAACAAAGAGCCTTTTCTGTTTTCTCTTAATGGTGTGGGCGTGGACTCCGTCTTGTGAGAACGTCCAATTCTGATTCCCGAACTGGCCAGAGGCCCAGAGTTTCACTTTCTTCTCTTCCTTCGAAACAAAAAAGAGGAGTGCGAACATTAGCAGAAAAAACTATCCCGGCAGCGGAATAAGAGATATGGAACACTTCCAATAAAATTAGCCGCTTCAGACGATGAGGCAAGCTCCTTGTCATTTTGATGATTGAAGCTTTGTTCAATATTGAAAAAAATTTTCATGCGTTAAAATAGCGGTAGGGTGACGTCTAGCGGCGGCCTTCGAGATGAGTCCGCGAAATTTTACGAGTCTTCCTTTCTTTTGCTTTTTTGAAAAACCCTGGCGGTTTCTACACGCGAATGCGTACTTTTCTTCTCAATGCAGATTAAAGTTTTTAGAAGTAATTTTGAAGCACTCTGTAGAGAAGTGAAGAGAGAGAAAAAGCGAGAGAGAGAATGAAGAAATAAATCGGTTGAGAAAAGAAAATATGAGAAGAAAAAATAACAAATGAACTATCGCACAGAAAAAAAAGCTAGTCCACCGGGCGGGATCGAACCCAGACCATCTCGACTCAAACCGGAAGCGCGTGTTTCATTTGTCATCTTAACCAGGCGTCACTGCCTTTAAACTGTGTAACTGAGCATTTGAAGAAGAAATAATAGCAAGAAGGTGAAAAAGTTTTGAGGTAGAAAAGTTGTTATTCCTCAATTGATATCGACAAGAAACGTTAATAAAACTTTTAAGTAGAACAGAAATACAAAGTTTCTCGTAATTATGTCGTTTTTTGTTTCTAAAAACAGCTTTTTCTCCACTGAATGACCTCCTCAGGTTTTTAGAAAAGGAAATTGCCTTCTTATGATCGTATGATATTGCATGTCTCAGATTTTTATAAGCTTAATGTCCAATGAAAAACTTTTTGGAACCTCTCCTGAAGCTTGAAATTCGCTAAACTGACTGATCTGCTCACTTCTCACTTCTGAAGGCATCGAACATCGTCCTATCCAATGGCAGCTTTGACCCCTGGCACAAACTGGGATTCTATGAATCTGATCCGAGCATCAACATGACAGCCATCCTTATTGAAGGTTATTCAACAAACGATGTTTAAATTGTTTTTTTTAGTTTTCTCTCAATCTATTAATTTTATGTTCAATTATATCTTCCCTCTCTGTTTCTTCTTTTTCTCTCTCCCTTTCTTCATATTTATCTTTTAATCGGTAACATAGATATGTACTTTCGCTGTATGTTCTTCCAAAGAATTGATTCTTTCAGTTTCATCTCCGTCAACTTTGTTTCCACTGTCTTAGTATCATTTAAACATTTTTATTTCTTGGGTTATTCTCGTTATCTCACTCTCTCACCGTAGCTCATCAAACTACCGTAATCAGGCACCGCGCACTGCTCGGACATGTATCCAGTCTACGATGGAGAACCAGATGCATTAGCTGGTGCCAGGAAGATTATTTTCGACTCAGTTGCCAGCTTTCTTGGAGAGCAGCCATGAGATGTAATTTCTTCTAGTTAAGGGAAACATTCAAGAAGCCATCGATTTTTTGATTTTATTATAGAGTGTTCATTTGATTAGCTTCATGGTTTTTTGTTACAACTATTTAGAACAACAAAAAAAAAAGGAAAATGATTTTCGCCGTTTTTCTCGAGAATAATAAAGGACAGAAACGTCGTAAAAGGCAAGAATACAGAGAAAACATGTCTGAAAATGACGTACATTGTAAAGCACAAACGAGCGTAACGAATCCGAAGTAGCGATAAATTCTTGAAAAGAGGGTATTACCCATTTCATTGAGAAAAACTTTTTTGATACTTTTTTTGCTATAAAGAAGGACGAAAGTAATAATAATAATAATTAGGAAGTATTAATTATTTTCAAAATTTTTATTTTGAGTAATTAGTAAGTAACATGAGAAGTAATAATCTTTTTTTTAATTTAAAAAACTTTTGTTCAAAGTTGATAACTTAAAGTGAGCAATCGTGATCTATTTACTGTTCTAACATTTACGAGGTGCAACTTATCGACTAAGAGCCCTTTCATATCCGATAAAAATTACACAAATTTACAATTCATAAATGCCGAACTCTAGAAATTGGACTCTTAGAAAGTAATTACATGCACAACTTCATTTCCCTTGTCATGGATATATTGACCGCAGCGGTATCTTTTCCTCCCTGTCCTTCGGTGTGTACAGCCAAACACAGAAGACGGATATGATAAGAATTACAGCGACGACCCCTGATTCAGCACGACTTAAAATTTCGAGAAAAAAATCTTTCATGAACATAACGGAATTTCAGCAAATCAAAGAACTTGTTTTCGCTTTGGTTGCTCGGTACCGATTAAAAAGTTTGGGTGTGGTATGGAATATTGAGGGAATTTCGCTGTAATTACTGCTCCCGAAACTAACCATTCAATCAAAAGCGCTGGAAATTGTATAATTTTTTGGCCTTCAGCAAACACTCTGCTTTTCGTATCTAGGAAATGAGAGAAAACAGATTTTATAAATCGCAAAAATTGTTTACTTTTGGTGTGATTGAAGTAGAAGATTAGTTGAGCCTAGGCCTAGGTAGCAGAGAAATTCACGGATTGCAGAGAGTATTGACTTTCGTGGTTGTTCGAATAGAGGGTTAGAGTATTTGCTAAAGGCATTTTAATATCTACTTTTCCATTTCTCCCTGCTGCAAAACGGTGCAGCTCTATGCCGATGACTATATGGACGTTAATTCATTGCCATGCCTTCAATAACTGAAGTTCAATTCATACTGCCTAGAAAGAATTCATCAAAAATAGAGATTTTCTTAACCAAATTTGTGAAAATTCGATGTTCCTTGAGAGTCTCAACCATGAAAAATCACCTTAAAAGGGAATCTATTGTAAATAAACCAGTAAAGCTACAGCGCCATTAGCCGAAATTAATTTTATCGAAGTCTTGACTAAGAAAATAGCTGTGCAAGAATGAAGAACATAAAAAAACTTTAGCGAGTTTCAAAAGGCCGTACCCACAGCGATGGCGACAGTTTGGATTCCATGATAAGATGAGGCAGGGTGGCCAAGGGTTCCATTCGAAAAGGATTCCTGTTACGAAATTGAATATATGATTGTGACCGAAAAGAAAACAAAAACAATAACAATAACTCAATCATACATTTTTTTTAATTTGACACGGAAAAAATTGAGTTTCATTTCTTTGTTCTGATTACTCATTTTTTCGTTCTACATTCTTGAAGCGATTTGTATGAATATGGTTTCTAGCACAAACAAAGTTCAAATATTTTTTTATACTCTAATGATTGGAAAAAGTTAAAACAAAGTTAAACTACCCAAACTTTAATGATTGAACTCTAAGAGCCGAAATCGAACCCAGTCGACTCACAATTACCAGAGCAAGCACGTTACCCAAAAAATTACCATGGACACATTGCTGGTCTCTGCGTACTTGCGCCAAAAGCTTAAAGGGTTCACGGTCAACCGCTATTTCTCATCATTCAAATAGTTATACCAAGTATTTTTCCAAACATCTTACCTCCGAAATCGAATCCGAAAAGTTCTCCTGTGTTAGAACACCGTTTGCTGCATGCAGACAAAAGACAGCCAGAGAAAAAATCGGAACCATATTTGAAGTTCTCGGCTTAGAAACTCCCTAGCATTTTATGGAGATGAAAATACTGAGAGTTCTTAAGAGACACATATACTGCAATCGATTGAATCATTGTTTACTTGTGTGTTATCAGCAGAGAAGCGCCTTAACAATCAGTAGCTGACGATCATCCAGGTCAACGATTGATCTGGGTCACGTATGACGGTAGAACAGGACTGTTTTTCGGTATATCAGTCCTGCTTTTTGAGAGGCAAACGAACGACGAAGATATTCCGATGCCTATGAAGTTCGAGTTGGGTGTCTGAATGAATTGTTTTATCACACAGTGTATGATACAGCACAAAGGGTTTTTGAGAAGATGGAATCTTATGAGATGTGAGGGTTGAAGAGGCTTCAGGGGACAATATAAGATGGTTTTTTTTAAACTGAGGTCTTTTGGGCGTCGCTACAAAGCGGCCATTTGAGAAGGACGGAGTATGAGAACATTACGGCAGGTTTTATTCATCGACGTTTCATGGCAGCCGTTCCGGGAGAAAGAGAAGAGCAAAAATGAGTATTAAACATCAACTCTTCTGCTAAGGTTCCCAATGACAACCAGTTTCTTTTCTCGTTCGCCAAGCAATACCTGTTGTTGTTGTTGTTGTTTGCCCATAGGTCCTGTCGAGGCGAATCCTTTTGGATAGGTTGGTGAGGATCCTTTTGAGTCCGGGGAAATTTCCTCCGTCAACACTCGCACCGCAGTCGGCTATCCTGTTCGCGAGACCCATTGTTTAACCGGAAAAAAACGTGAGGCTATTTTACTTGCGCCTCGACTCGCCATTACAAAGTATAGGAGAGTATCGGCTGATGTTTCATCCGGTGGCATGCCCAGGCCAGTTTGGCATCGCCCTACTTTGACGAACTATATACTATCCAATTTTGGTCCGCGACGGGCAAGCCCGCTATCTCCAACGCACTTGTGAAAAGAGACATCCCTCTAACCCCCCCCCCCCCCCCCGAGGACGCGCTCGATACCGGTGAGGATGAACCGGTCCCATGCAACAGTGTGAACTTGTGGGCTGTAGTACCATCGAAGGCGAGAAGCAATACCATCTACAGCTCCATCCACTTTTTTCAAATAACGCCTCTTCCATGGTAATTTTCACGCTCAAACTTATTCAGTGTGTTACAGGATTGCGTTAGGAGCAATTGGAACTGGTCCGCGCGGGTAGCGAACATACCACCCTTAAGATGAACCAGAGTCATAACCAAATGGCCCTCTAGGGGCCGGGTACCGCTAAACGAAATTAAGAACGATGGTTGAGACACAAAGAGGAATGGCTTGAAGCGATGACAGCGTTTGAATAGAATTTAATTGTTGCAGGAAAGTTTCAAGTATTAAAAAATTGCGCTTATGACCTAATAATGCTTCTTAAACCAGAAACAGGTACTTTCTTTTCGGAAAAAAATTTTTAAATTCAATTTAAACGCTTTATCAAGATCAACAAGCCACATCGGGGATATAACATCATCGATTATGGGATCTGTAGCGACTAAATGTTGTTTTTCTTTAATATGTGTTTCTCTTTCCACGTAGATTCGCGTTTTAGCTTGTTTTAGGAGCAATATTTGATTTAAAGTTTTATGAGTTCATGATATTATGAGAGAAATGTATCAGAAAATATGAAACTGTTGATTAGCGTATCGCAACAAATTATTGAAACCCGTTATGAGGAAAAAAAACCACATCGGCAAGAAGCAAAGTTGATACGCTGAGAATCAATGATGACATCATTTAAACAAAATTCACTCATCAATAATGAAATTTAACTATCATAAGTAAGAATATTTCAATGCTGACGATCCCTGTCCTAAAAACAAAACCCTAAAGATTTCATGCATTTAATATATTTTGGAAAACCTTCTAAGAATTATTAGTTCTACAAAAACTTCACAATTATTACTTTGCCATAATATGAGAATCTCTCGATAAAAATATGATGCAACGCATTTCATGAATAATGCTCATCATTTGAAAACAAAGAACTAAACACAATCGAACAAAGAAATAAAATAGAACGGAACTAAGTGAACATTCGACTAGTGAATAGTAAAATACCTATGAACTTGTCATTCAAAGTATTAATCTTGTATTTTTATTAATATATCTTATATAATATTTCCCGCTAATCAACAATCAATGTTTTTTTCTTGTATTCAAGCTCTTCTTTATTTCATGTGCTTTGTGACTGTGCTTTTTGTAGAGAATTATTTGTTTTCACAAATAATTAACTGAGTCTTCAAAAACTCATCTGATTTGTCTTACAACGAAACTCTCCGATTTCACTTTGGCATTCCTGTCAATGAAGAAACATCTGCAAGCAATTCATTTTAGTTTCTTCCTCCTCAGTTTGTCTAAGATTCAAAAAGGGTCCTGAAATTAACAGTAGAAATGAAAAGCGACAAAATAAAAATTTAACTGACAATCATCTGAAACGACATGATCCAACACTATCCCAACGAAGCTCTCTTTCTCTTGCTGCTCTGGCCTCATCGGTTTCATCGGTTGGAAATACCTGATAATCAAAAACCTATATTCGAGGTATCAAATGTGAAGGAACCTGATCTACCTTTCTCCCATACCTACCAGGGCCGGTTTCGAAAAAAATCGAAATTTTTGCAACTTTTTTTCTCTAATTTTGAGAGTTGAAAAAATTTTTTCGATTTCTTTTTACGAATCAGAAAGTAAAAAACAGTAGAAGTGGAAAAAAAGAAGAAAAAAAACAAAGCCGAAAGAACCGAAATAAGCGACTTTTTTCGAAAAACCAAAAAGTCGTTTTATTTCGGTTCATTCGAGTTTTACAAACAAAAAAGAGTCAAATTTAGTGTTTTCCTTTTTCTAATTCGTAAAAATAAGTCGAAAATCTTTTTTCAACTCTCAAAATTAAAGGAAAAATAGTTGCAAAAATTTTTCGATTTTTTTTCGAAACCGGCCCTGATACCTACCCCCTCCCACATTCAAATTTTGTTCACATATCGACATAAACATTACCGCCCCACGGTACCGTAATGTTTATTCGGTAATGTCGTAGTGAGGCGCTCGAGGCGTGGCATGATGGCAGCACGCGCGATTATTGTGGACATGGTTTCAAGTTCGACCCATAAACCCCCCCCCCCCTTGATGAATGAATGTTTGAATGAATAAATGAATGACTCACCACCCCATGTGCTGGTCACAAACGGCGCAAGAGCACACTCTCCATTGCTTCTCCGGATACCAAGTTGCATAGCTTTCAGCCTGGAAACATTCGACTTTAGTATGGAATATTAATTTGTAGCAATAAAATTTATGTCACGAGGATAATTCAAATGGCTTGCCCTCTCTTCCCCTTCTCATGTTCTTTCTCTCTCTCTCTCTCTCTCGGAGCTATCATCCTTTCTTCTATTCTGGTCCTAAACACCGACAAGTATAAGTCTGATCCCTTTATTACTAATCATCGGAGAAAGGCGGACTTTGGAGAGCTTGCGAGGAAAAATATGATTCATACATACGAACAGACAATTTGTATAAATATACATAGAATTTTAATGAATTGTTTCTTGCTTAACAAAATTTATTTATGCATTAACATCCGTTATTCAAAAACTTCCTAGCTTTAGTAACTTTAAAATGCATTACAAATTGAATTGTATTATAGAGACACGAATCCACTGATCTATCTTCGTATATCAAGAAGACTCCGCTCTTTTGTTCCCCTCCTATAGCAATAATTGATGATCCTTTCTCATTTCCCTTGTGCGTTAAATCCATAAATGTAATGATATTAAATAGCTTTTGGAGAGAGCATGTTGTTGTTGTCTTGCCCAACGGGTAGATCTTCCTTCGCGAGACACTGGAGGAAGTCGTCGAAGCTCTCGACCCTCCAGCGTTATAAGCCCACACTCTCTTTCCTCTCTCTTTTTTTTTTATTTTTATTACTCTCCTTTATTTTTTTTATTTTTTATTTATTTATTTATTTTTTTTTTTAAATAGTCTAAAAAAATAGGAGAGAGCATAGACCAGGGGTTAAATAGTCATGTCAGACCTTCTGTCGGCGGGCCTCTGTTTCTCCAAAACATAAGAGGGAACCCTTATGTAGAACAAAAAAAAGATTTTCGCGGGTCTCTGTTGAAAAATCGTTTTTAAAAAACCCTTATGTGAAAAAATTTTCCACCTCTGGCGATCGTCTGTACCTTTTTTCTAGCACACTAAAAAAAAAACCTGGCATAGACTTGCGAATACAGATTTAACACACAGTTCAAGTAAGAAAAACATCATGTTTTTTATCAACAATGATTATCTTTTGAAAATGTTTTAGAATTATAGTGCGTGTACCGAATGCAGTCATCATTCGATATTTGTTAAAAACATTTTCAAACATATTCCATCTTCTGGATATTTCTCTGGACTATAATGGCGAATCCTCTATTTTTCTTAAGTTATTATAGTTTCTCTATCTTTAGTTTTCTCGCGAGGAATACTTACAAGTTCTAGACTTTCTTAACCTCGTTATAACCTTGCTATTAGAAGCTGCTTGATATTTAAAGTAAAAATGTACTAGCCTTATCTTAAACAGCGTAAATAGGTCATGTCGAGCGAAGTCCTTTGGAATAGTTTTGGGAGGATCCTTTCGAGTCCGGAAATTTTTTCTCCGTCTACACTCGCACCGCAGGCGGTGATCCTCTTTGCGGGACCCTTTAGTTAACCAGTGAAAGCAAAAAGCTATGTTACTGGCAAATCGACTCGTCATTAGAAAGGTATAGGGGAATTTCGGCTGATGTTTTATCCGGTGGCATTCCCAGGCCGATCCGGCATCGCCTTCTTTGACGAACTATACTATTCAATTTGGTCCACGGCGGGCAAGCCCGCTATCTCTCATGCACTTGTTCAAAGAGACACATCTCTATCCGCCACCGGAGGATGCGCTCAATACCGGTGAGGATGAACCGGTCCGTTGCGAGGGTGTGAAGTCGTGGACTCATCGAAGGCGCATCATCGAAGGCGATAATATAAATGCTAGTCTTGGCTTTAGAAAATTTGTTATTGATTCTTATGGGAAAGATTTCCGTATGTCTAGCTCAATTCGCGTTTATCTAATGTCGTGTTGTTGTTGTTGTTTTGCCCATAGGTCCTGTCGAGGGGAGTCCTTTTGGGATAGTTTGGTGAGGATCCCTTTAAGTCCGGAGAGATTTTCTCCGTCTACACTCGCACCGCAGTCGGCGATCCTCTTGGCGAGACCCATTCGTTAACCGGAGAAGGGCAAGAGGTTATTTTACTGGCGCCTCGACTCGCCAATGAAAAGTATAGCGGAGTATCGGCTGATGTTTTGTCCGGTGGCATGGCTAGGCCGGTCCGGCATCGCCCTCCTTTGACGAGCTATACTACCCAGTTTTGGTCCGCGGCGGGATTTCTCCCGCTACCTCCCAGCACGAATTCTTCGTAGGGAGGCGTCCCTCTATCCGCCACCTGAGGTCGCGCTTGATTCTGGACTGGATGATCCGGCTCCATCCGTGGCTCTTAAGGCTGTAGAGTCACGAAGTGCCACTGTTGCCAGTGTGTTTCGAGATGTAATGTCGTGCGACTCGGAGTTTCATCTATGCAGTAGAACGCGGATTCAATTACCAAAGGTTGAAGTCCTCCCCCCCTCTTTCTACCCGCTCGTGCCCCCCTCCTTCAATGCCACTTCGATTGCGAAAAAATTTCGTCGGGAACTCACTATAGCTTTCTAGGTGCTTCATACAGATTTAGTTCCAGTCGCACAATTTCATTAAGTGAATTTGATTCAATTAATTACCAATCCTCTCCACTCTCCAATCTCTCCTAGTAGTTCGTTTGTTGATTGTTTGCGTTTTAGTAGATAAATCTGCTCAAATAAACATTCTTTGAATCCGCGCTGCAGGCAAAGTTCAAAGCTAATAAGTTTGAAGTTTTTATTACGAAAATGATTTTCAAAACATTGCGAAAACACAATCTTCAAAAAGTCAGAGCGTTTAGGGGAAAGATTTTGATTGAAGGAAAGAAGCCTAAACATATTTTAAGCATTACTTAACCGTATATAAAGAGAGTTTCAACGTCGCCGCTCAGAGTACATCGAGCTGCTCAGTTATTAAAGGTGTTATTCCGTAACCGAAAAGTTGAGCGCAGCCGAAAAGTCGATCGATGTACCATCGACCGACTCCAATTTTTTTTTTGAATAGCTTTGGTTATATATGTAGTAAAACAATTCATGAAAAATTTTGCCCGCTGGAAAATACATGTGCTCGTATAAGAATAAGCTCGAAGAACAAAAGAAATGGGTATTCGCGTCATAGGTCACCAGGACTGTTGTTGTTGTTGTTGTTGTCTTGCCCATAGGTCCTGTCGAGGGGAGTCCTTTTGGGATAGGTTGGTTGTTGTTGTTGCCGGTTGTAGCCGTCATCGAAGAGCGAGGCCCACGTGATATGTTTCGGGATAGGTTGGTGGTGAGTATCCTTTTGAGTAGAATTTGGTGAGGATCCCTACGAAGAATTCGTGCTGGGAGGTGTCCCTCTATCCGCCACCTGAGGTCGCACTCGATTCTGGACTGGATGATCCGGCTCCATCCGTGACAGGCTCTCAAGGCTGTAGAGTCACGAATGGCCACTGTTGCCAGTGTGGGATAGGTTGGTGGTGAGGATCCTTTTGAGTCCGGAGAGATTTTCTCCGTCTACACTCGCACCGCAGTCGGCGATCCTCTTGGCGAGACCCATTCGTTAACCGGAGAAGGGCAAGAGGTTATTTTACTGGCGCCTCGACTCGCCATTGAAAAGTATAGCGGAGTATCGGCTGATGTTTTGTCCGGTGGCATGCCCAGGCCGGTCCGGCATCGCCCTCCTTTGACGAGCTATACTACCCAGTTTTGGTCCGCGGCGGGATTTCTCCCGCTACCTCCCAGCACGAATTCTTCGTAGGGAGGCGTCCCTCTATCCGCCACCTGAGGTCGTGCTCGATTCTGGACTGGATGATCCGGCTCCATCCGTGACAGGCTCTTAAGGCTGTAGAGTCACGAATGGCCACTGTTGCCAGTGTGTTTCGAGACCAGGACTGTTGAGAAATTTTAAAAACGACCATAGTCCGTCCACCAAAGGTATAGTGCAACAACCATTGAAAATTTTGTATAGTGCAACCATTGAAAATTTGAATAGAATGACCGCTTTCCGAGCGGAGGAGTCTGAAATAACAAAAAGCGCGCTAAAAAAAAGTGCGGAGAACGGAGAAAACTTGTAACTTTCTCAACGTAATCTCTGCAAAGTAATCTCGTTGAACGCTTGAATGCCTTACCACGAATTGCCGTAAAAAGCAAAATGGACTACGGTATTTTTATATAATAACTTTTACTGTTGGAAGTAATTTCATTTGAATATAAATAACACCGTAGTCCATTTTCCTTCTCACGGCGATTCGTGGTGAGACATTGGAGCATTCAACGAGATTACTTTGCCGAGATTACGTTGAGGAAGTGAAAACATGAATTCTAACGCTACATTAGTCATTATTTTAGACTTCATCGCTAGATGAACGGTCTTTCTCAACTCAAAATTCTCAACAGTCCTGGTGACCTATGAAAACGACCGTTCTTTGAGGAATAGAATATGGAATAAGGACTAGCTATCCCTTCTCCGCTCTTTACCTTCAACTCACTTCTCACTGTTCCAGACTCCTACTATCGAAAAACGATCGTTTTTTTTTCAAAAAAAAAAAAAAAACGAAAAGTTAGAATAAAACTTTGGTGAATGTATACTTAACATAGGTTAACTGCCAACAGGTAAATTTTTTTCTTTTTGATTGTAACTAAAAACTTTATCAGTCATAACTCAGTCCGAAGAGGTTCTTTTCTCTACCCATGCTACTTAATAATAGCTCTAGATGCTCTGTCCGTTATAAGACATGGTCATGATGTACTTATAACATGTTGACAACCGCTTTTTTGCCGGTATGGGAATCGTACCCGCAACATAAGATCTGCCAGATTGATAGTCTCGGGTTCAACCAACGTAACCAGTAAACGCAATATAAGACGGTGCTGGGAATTTAGTTCGGCAATTCGTGTTGTTTCGGTGTCTGTGGCAAGTTTATCGTAAAATTCATCGGAATTTCTCGCCATTTCTTTGTGAATTCGTGGAATCAAAATTTTATTTTATTTCATTACTTCTGGCACAATAAACAATCAAATATGAAACACAAGAGTAAGCAGATAGCGAATCTTGCCTGACGGAACTCGAACTGTTCGAATTTCGTCATGTATTGTTGCTCATCACTTGACGGATTTCGAATGGTTCGGATTTCGTCATGCTACAATACTCATCACATGGCGAAATTCGAATGGTTCGAATTTCGTCACGTTACGATGCTCAGCACTTGACGAATTTCGAACTGTTCGAATTTCGTCATGCATTATTCCTCATCACTTGACGGATTTCGAATGGTTCGGATTTCGTCATGCTACAATACCCATCACATGGCGAGATTCGATCTGTTCGAATTTCGTCATGTGTTGTTGCTCATCACTTGACGGATTTCGAATGGTTCGGATTTCGTCATGCTAAAATACTCATCACATGGCGAAATTCGAACTGTTCGAATTTCGTCATGTTACGATTCTCGCTTTCTAAATCTCACACTCTCCGCGCACTTTCGCAATTTCGCACTCTCCCGGCTATTCAGCAGATTTATATAGTACGAACAAAACGATCAACCTATACAGACCGGGTTTGCACGAATGCTATACTATTCTCTTTTCGCGACACAGAAAAAGAAAACAGTATAGCGTTCGTGCAAACCCGGTCTGTATAGGTTGCTCGTTTTGTTCATAATATATAAGTCTGCTCTTATTTTGCTGAATAGCCTCGTACTGATCATCAACCGATGACGAAATTCGAACCGTTCTAAATTTGCCTTGTAATGATCATCAACCGGTGACGATATTAGAACCGTTCTAAATTTGCCTTGTAATGATCATCAACCGGTGACGATATTAGAACCGTTCTAAATTTGCCTTGTAATGATCATCAACCGGTGACGATATTAGAACCGTTCTAAATTTGCCTTGTAATGATCATCAACCGGTGACGATATTAGAACCGTTCTAAATTTGCCTTGTAATGATCATCAACCGGTGACGATATTAGAACCGTTCTAAATTTGCCTTGTAATGATCATCAACCGGTGACGATATTCGAACCGTTCTAAATTTGCCTTGTAAAGATCATCAACCGGTGACGATATTAGAACCGTTCTAAATTTGCCTTGTAATGATCATCAACCGGTGACGATATTAGAACCGTTCTAAATTTGCCTTGTAATGATCATCAACCGGTGACGATATTAGAACCGTTCTAAATTTGCCTTGTAATGATCATCAACCGGTGACGATATTAGAACCGTTCTAAATTTGCCTTGTAATGATCATCAACCGGTGACGATATTAGAACCGTTCTAAATTTGCCTTGTAATGATCATCAACCGGTGACGATATTAGAACCGTTCTAAATTTGCCTTGTAATGATCATCAACCGGTGACGATATTAGAACCGTTCTAAATTTGCCTTGTAATGATCATCAACCGGTGACGATATTAGAACCGTTCTAAATTTGCCTTGTAATGATCATCAACCGGTGACGATATTCGAACCGTTCTAAATTTGCCTTGTAATGATCATCAACCGGTGACGATATTAGAACCGTTCTAAATTTGCCTTGTAATGATCATCAACCGGTGACGATATTAGAACCGTTCTAAATTTACCTTGTAATGATCATCAACCGGTGACGATATTAGAACCGTTCTAAATTTGCCTTGTAATGATCATCAACCGGTGACGATATTAGAACCGTTCTAAATTTGCCTTGTAATGATCATCAACCTGTGACGATATTAGAACCGTTCTAAATTTGCCTTGTAATGATCATCAACCGGTGACGATATTAGAACCGTTCTAAATTTGCCTTGTAATGATCATCAACCGGTGACGATATTAGAACCGTTCTAAATTTGCCTTGTAATGATCATCAACCGGTGACGATATTAGAACCGTTCTAAATTTGCCTTGTAATGATCATCAACCGGTGACGATATTAGAACCGTTCTAAATTTGCCTTGTAATGATCATCAACCGGTGACGATATTAGAACCGTTCTAAATTTGCCTTGTAATGATCATCAACCGGTGACGATAATAGAACCGTTCTAAATTTGCCTTGTAATGATCATCAACCGGTGACGATATTAGAACCGTTCTAAATTTGCCTTGTAATGATCATCAACCGGTGACGATATTAGAACCAAATTGATCAAACCACCGCACGGAAAAAAGCTAGTCACCGGGGGGACTCGAACCCATGCAACCATCTCTCCTCTATCCGGGAGCGAGCGTGTTAACCATTACACCACGGTGACACATTGCTATTCCGTGCGATAGTGCTTATTATAGGCTCAATTGCCTCGTTCTCTTAGTCACGCATGCTCATGAAGCGAAAGCGTCGTGAATGGAGCATAACTCCAGATTTCACAATTAAGACAGAAGAGAGGTCGAAGATGGATGATAAATCTTCAAATGCTCAGTTACACAGTTTTAAGGCAGCGACGCCTGGTAGAGAAGACAAATTGATCAAACCACCGCACGGAAAAAAAGCTAGTCACCGGGGGGACTCGAACCCATGCAACCATCTCTCCTCTATCCGGGAGCGAGCGTGTTAACCATTACACCACGGTGACACATTGCTATTCCGTGCGATAGTGCTTATTATAGGCTCAATTGCCTCGTTCTCTTAGTCACGCATGCTCATGAAGCGAAAGCGTCGTGAATGGAGCATAACTCCAGATTTCACAATTAAGACAGAAGAGAGGTCGAAGATGGATGATAAATCTTCAAATGCTCAGTTACACAGTTTTAAGGCAGCGACGCCTGGTAGAGAAGACAAATTGATCAAACCACCGCACGGAAAAAAGCTAGTCACCGGGGGGACTCGAACCCATGCAACCATCTCTCCTCTATCCGGGAGCGAGCGTGTTAACCATTACACCACGGTGACACATTGCTATTCCGTGCGATAGTGCTTATTATAGGCTCAATTGCCTCGTTCTCTTAGTCACGCATGCTCATGAAGCGAAAGCGTCGTGAATGGAGCATAACTCCAGATTTCACAATTAAGACAGAAGAGAGGTCGAAGATGGATGATAAATCTTCAAATGCTCAGTTACACAGTTTTAAGGCAGCGACGCCTGGTAGAGAAGACAAATTGATCAAACCACCGCACGGAAAAAAGAGGAGAGATGGTTGCATGGGTTCGAGTCCCCCCGGTGACTAGCTTTTTTCCGTGCGGTGGTTTGATCAATTTGTCTTCTCTACCAGGCGTCGCTGCCTTAAAACTGTGTAACTGAGCATTTGAAGATTTATCATCCATCTTCGACCTCTCTTCTGTCTTAATTGTGAAATCTGGAGTTATTCTCCATTCACGACGCTTTCGCTTCATGAGCATGCGTGACTAAGAGAACGAGGCAATTTTCTTGTAGTTAGCCTTAGTTAGTGTAGATTATTCTCGTGTGAGTTTTGGGTTGTGTTTCGATAAATAATTAATTGAACCGCGTGGCAGGCTATCCTTAATTCCTTATCAAACCGATTGATCGGTTAGTTACTGATACACAAAGGTTACAAGAAAGAGCATTTATCATTGACATGGTGCATCGGCTTAATTGCTAAGGGCTATATTATTATAGTTGTGAAATGGAATCAGTTAACATGTCAACACAGGCAGAGAAGGTAGTTGTTCTCGAGAATTACCAGGAGTTGAGTGAAAGCATCAAAATCGCGCAAGAAATATTAGATGGAAATATCAAAGAATTACCGGAAATTACGGAAATCGTGGAGGACTTAAATGCCTTTCTTGAATACTTTCTCGACGCAATGGATGCTTGGGAGACACGGATCGATTCCATCAGAACAAGGTCGAAAGGCCAGGAAGCAGAAGAAATGCGGCTGTGGATCGATGAACACCCAAGGTCACGCACAAGAGAAGGCGCAAAGATCATGGTCAAAGAACTCAAACGCAAGCTGGAGAGGCTGTTAAGAAAGAGAGCAACGCCTGACAAACAGATTGAAAGCCTTGTGCCAAACCGCGAAGAACGAACATTTCAAGAACAGTCTTCGTCCGCAGCACAAAGGCCTGAAGTTCCATCGTCATTTCAAGAGCCGGTCTTACCAAGGTTACCATCTCCTACATTGCCCACCTTCTCCGGTGTCCGAGCTGAATTCTCCGCTTGGTGGGAGCAATTTGAAGAAATGATCCACAGCAGACCCGACATTACGAACACAGACAAAATGCGCTACCTAAGACAAGCGATTCAAGACTCGGCAAAAACTGTTTTAGCGCCACTTACAACTACATCGGCGGATTACTTATCGGCTATAGAGCTCTTGCACAACACATTCAGTGAGTCAAAAGCAGACAGCATTACGGAGATCTCAAAGCTCCGCAACCTTCGACTCTCAGACAGTACATGGGCGTCGCAACTATCGCTCGTCACAACACTCAAGGCGGCAACTACAAAGCTCAGTCGAAGTCAGGATGGCTTGCAGAGCAGTAAACTGATGCATCAATTGATTCTTGAGAAGTTTCCACAACAAACAAAGGAGCAACTTCTGAGATTCATATACGACGAGAATGAAGTGACAGTCGACAAAATCTTGGGATTCGCAGAGCGCTTCATAAAGCGTGAATCCTTTGCATTAACAATGTCAGAAACTCAATCCGTCAAAATATCCGACTCATCAAAGAGACATCTTGTGAACGCCGGAATAGAAGAGCAGCGTTTTTCCAGTCAACGACAGAAGATTCTAAGAGAGGGAAGCATTCCTTCCGAAGACGACTGCACATGTCTATACTGTAATGGAAATCATCTCTCGTGGAGTTGTAAGACAATGTGGAGAATCAAGGACCGCATCAGCTTTCTGAAGGAAAAGGGATTATGCCAAGGGTGTCTCGTCAGAGCAGGCTCATCACACTCGTGTAATGCCAAGTGTCCGCTATGCAGCGCTCCTCATCACATATCGACATGCTACAAACTCATCTCAATGAACAAGACGAACAAAGGCCGGAAACACTACAACGAGGGCGCACAATCTAAATCGAAGAACAGTCATCGGAGCTTTCCCAACGAAGAGCATCAGCAAAGAAGAGAACGACGAAATCAAAACGTCAATACATCTTCTTCAAATGCCTCTTCAAGTACAAACTACAACCCCAGACTACTTACTGGCCAGGCAAAAGTCAGAAGTACAGTGGACACGGAAATTAACTTTCTCCTCGACTCCGGAGCTACAATATCTCTCATAGACGAAAAGAAAGCAGAAGAACTCCAGCTGGAATATCTCCGCTCCTCAGAACTCACTATCAGTGGACTTGGGGGAGAAACAAAGGGAAAGAAGAAGTACAAAATGTACAAAGTTCCTATACTCATTGAGGACGGTACAACGATGACAGTCGAGGCTATTGCTCATCCAGAACCTATCACGGCCAATCTGGACATAGAGCCTCTCTCCCAACAAGACATCGAATTCATGAACTCCCAAGGAATTCGAATACCGGGAGCTAGCACGAGCGCCACCCAGATGGTCCCGAAGTTGCTGCTAGGAAATACAGACTTCCTGAGATGTATTAAATGGAACCAGGAACCTATTCGACTGCCAAGTGGATACTTACTTATGGATACCACTTTGGGATGGATTGCAACCGGATCGCAGAACGACAGCTCTCACAAGGATCATCACTTAATATCCACAGCGACTGACTCCAAATGCCAAGACTCCGTAACTCTTCGAAGGTTCCTGGCACTTGACGATGCGGTGAAAGAAGAGCGCGAGAAACCTGAAGAAAACTCGATGGATCAAACAGATCGCATCGGCTGCCACTTCAAAAGGAACGTGGAATTCAAGGAGAAGAGGATATACGCAAAGTACTGTCTCAAGGAAGACAACCTACCTCGCCTATCTCGCAACTTTAACAGCTCCATCGCACGTCTCCGCAATGTGATCGAATCTCTCAAAAGCAAGGGATTACTGTGGAAATATCACGAGATAATAATGGAGCATCTAAAAAGGGGTCATATCGAACAAGTCACTGACTCAGAAATCGAAGCCCGAGGACCTACATCATATCTACCGCATCATCCAGTGTTCCGTCGAGACAAGCCATCAAAACCCATACGAATCGTTTACGATGCTTCCGCGAAGGAACGAGGAAAATTGTCGTTGAACGATTGTATGGCAGCTGGACCTATGCAGCTCGAACACATCCCTGCACTTCTCATACGAGCACGTTGCGCGTCAAGCATTGTAACGGCGGACGTCGAAGCTGCCTTTCTACAAATCAAAGTACAACCGGACCAAAGAAATCTGTTGCGGATGTTATGGATTTCGAACCCGGATAAACCGTTGGGGAATCAGAATCTGGTCACGTACCGATTCACAGTTACTCCTTTCGGGATCAGTCAAAGCCCGTATCTACTCGAAGCGTCGATAAGTCACCACGTTCAGTTGTGCAGCGAGGAGCAGAACGCTGACGAAACGAAAAAGTTCGTGCTGGAGCAGTTAAAAAACAACGTTTACGTGGACAACATTATTTTCGAGTGCGATGAGAATACGGACAAGAGGCGACTTTATGAGTGCTCCAAGGAAATATTGGCGGAAATATCCATGAACTTGCGGGAGTTTGCATCAGATGACAACGCCTTCGTATCGGGAATCCCACTGGCTGACCAAGGAGTAGTAGGAGAACAGAAAATCCTAGGTATCAAATGGGACTCGAAATCAGACAAACTGCATTTGAGCGCTATGATGCCTTTCACGGCACAGCTCACTAAACGCACAGTTTTGAAAAAGATCGCCACTCCTTTTGACCCGCTAGGACTACTGACCCCGCTTTTGTTACCGGCTAAAGTATTCGTACAGGGATTATGGAAGAAAAAATACGACTGGGACACTATCATTCAACCCGAAGACGCGAAAATGTGGAACAAAATCGAAAGGGAAATATCGCTTTTCTCCACACACCGTCCCAGAGCTACAGAAATATCGAAGGATAACACAATCCTGGCAGCGTTTGTCGACGCTTCTTTCAAAGCTATAGGAGCAGCAGTATACATTCTTGGAAATCAAGGATCGGAAATCATATTGGCTCGTTCTCAATTGGCCCCGATAAGAAAAACAATGACGATTCCCAAACTGGAATTCAAGGCCATATCACTTGGACTACAGCTGTTGACTTTTGCGGCAAAAAGCATAAGGAAATCCAGGACTCACGTTCTAATTTCTAACTACATTTTCTCTGACAGTGAAATTGCCTTGTATTGGATGACGGACAATCAGAAGAACGCAGCGTCTCGAACAGTTTCCAACATCAAGAAGAAGATAAAGGATTATTCCAGCTCTTTATGCAAAGCATCTCACAGCGGTTGCCAAGGAAACTGTGTGCGAATCGGTCACGTGATTAGCGAAGAGAACCCGGCAGACTACGCGACACGTGGATGCCCAGCAGTGAAGTTACAAACGGAAAACCATATCTGGTGGACTGGACCTCCATGGCTGAAAATTGAAGAAATTCATCGGAAGAAATTGTGGAACCCAGGAAACTGCTCACGAGAGGTGATGATTGAAGCAGAACAAGAGAACCGTCCGCAGCCTGTCCTATTTTCCAACGTGAAAACGCAATCTTCTTCAGTCATCGATTTCTCACGCTTTTCAAAAATGAATATCCTTATCCGAACAACGGCATATGTGCGCCGATTCATACACGTGATGATGAACCGAGCACAAACTTCTACGATAGCGAGAGCAGAAAAAGCTGGAATACTGGCGAGAAGCGAGCCAATGACGGGAGATTTGACTGGGAAGGAACTCTTGTCTGCTGAGCGAACAGTGTACAGGCACTACCAGAAGGTCAACGGTGTGCACGAAAAGGAGGCTGGATGCAAAGCTCTATATCTTTTCAAGGATCAGGATGACATCTATCGCTGTGGTTTTGGCAGGCTACAGAATTCCGACCTACCTATTTCTGAAATGTATCCCATCTACATTCCGGGACACCACACGGAACCAATGATAGGTATGTTGGTGAGAAAAGCTCACATCAGCCTAAGACACGCCGGACACAATCATACAATAGACATGTTGAGGAAAAGGACCTGGATAACGAAATGTCGACGAGCAGTACGCTATTGGATCACACGATGTGTTGTGTGCAGACGATTCCAAGCAACTCCCTTTCGTTATCCAGTGGCGCCACCCCTCCCAGCTGAAAGGGTGAACCGCCAACGACCATTCGAGTCCATCGGCCTGGATTACGCTGGACCTTTCACCATCCGCAATGACAAGGAGCTCGTCAAGGCATATACACTTCTGATAACATGCCTTTCAACAAGGTCTGTGCACATCGAAGTGACGGGGAGTCTTTCAGCTCAAGCCTTCATTAACGCCTTCAGAAGGTTCGCATCCAGGCGCGGTGCTCCGAGACTCGTCATTTGCGACAACGCCCCTTCCTTCAAAGTCGCCCAGCAACTCTTCAGCTTCGATTCTTCTGGGATTAACGGAAAGGAGAAGGAAGCAAGGTCCAGTGAGATAAAATGGAAGTTCATCTGCCCTCATGCGCCTTGGCAAGGGGGAGTTTACGAAAGGCTTGTAGGGGTCATGAAGAACGCCATGGCGAGAAGCTTCGGTCGGCGTGTGATGGACCACGATGAATTTCAAACCTCGATGGTCGAAATCGAGTGGATAATCAACACACGGCCAATCACACAACTATCCGATGACCCCAAAGATGTCTGGAGAATCCTGAGACCGATCGATATTCTCTCACCGGGAACAAACCATGAACTTCCGAGAGTCACAGACGATGATACCGACGATCCAAATTACCATCTACGGTTCAACGGCACAAAGGAAGCCATAACTAACATGATCAGAGATCACCAAAGAAGAGTAGACAAATTTTGGGAAATCTTCGAGGAATCCTACCTCAAATCTCTGCAGGGCATAACTCAAGCTTCTCACGCAAAGGACAAAAGAAGTAACGGTAGGAAGCCCAAAGTCGGAGAGATTGTGCTTCTGAAGGATGAAAGTCATTCAAGAAGTTCTTGGGCAATGGCCAGAATTGAAGAAATATCAGAACGGCACGCCACTGTGAAGCTTTCAAGGGGGAATTTAGTTGAAAGGCCGCTCGACCGACTCATACCTTTGGAATTAACTTACGATGTAGATCATGAAGTTACGAAACAACAAGACAATGGGATTGTAGAATCTCCTAATTCACGCCCTCAAAGGAAATGTCTATCACTAGCAAGGGATCCGAAATTCTGGGAGCTAATGCGGGTGTAATATTGCGGCGCCCCCAGCCTCACTCCGTGACCCACTTTGATTTAATTCTTTTTATTCTACTTCTCTTCATTAATATTCATATGTACAATAAATCGTCACACAAGTCAGCGATAGACGTCTTGTTTCTCCAATCAATCATGTTGCAAAATAAACCAGGACAACATCCAGATGGACGTGCGCCCCGAACGATTTGGCCAGGAATTCCGGGAAATCCAGGAAATCTAGGAAGCGAGACCACCAGCTTCAGATGAGAACGATACAGTCTCAATGGAGGACGACATCAAGGAATTTATCTTGGATATTCCAGCCGGTCCTCGTCATTCATGCCGTCCACCCAAGTGTCTTCTCTGTGGCCGCCTTCACCACTACATCGTCTGTGACAA
Source organism: Allodiplogaster pararmata (assembly GCA_964056735.1). Classification (NCBI taxonomy): domain Eukaryota; kingdom Metazoa; phylum Nematoda; class Chromadorea; order Rhabditida; family Diplogasteridae; genus Allodiplogaster; species Allodiplogaster pararmata. The sequence continues at coordinate 39,327,058 of OZ057408.1, read as the reverse complement.
GCGGATAGCCTAGAAGTCGACTACGTTGATTGTTTTTGTGATGTATGTTCGAGATTATTGTTATAGCCTTATTTATTTGCTAGATCTCAAGTTAGGTTCTTCATGACTATTTGAGTTATCTTGTGTTGCCTTTCAGTAGCAACGTTTAGAACAGTTATGTTTAATTAACTTATTCTGTGTTGGGTTCTTTCCTCGGATTCATGTTGCTTGACTCGGTGGCGAGTTGGTGCGGGCAGACATCTTTGGTTTGTCGCTCAGGGCAGCTCCGTCCCTGGCCAATTGCAAGGCAGATCGACCTTGGCATGAGGACTGGTTTGACACTGGGATAAGTGACTTGTTTTCCGATGCCCTTCCCCCCTCACCAGTCGCCGCGCCCCCAATGTAGCTGCGCTACCTCTTTTTAGTGTGTTTTGGGGTGATGTTTAGTGAGGGTGTCGACTTTTGGTGCGTTTGGGGTAAGGTTTAGTCATGTCGACTTTCGACGTTTACTAGTTCTAGAAGTTTCTGTTTTGTTTTAATATATTTTGGGCCTAAATTAGCAGTTAGTCTGAGTTTTGGCTTGTGGGCTCGCATCGTCGCACCGCTTCTCCCACGCTCGTGCACTATACCATAGTCGCCGCGCTGCTCTGCATCAAGGACACGTTTGTTGTTAATTGGTTGTGTTAATTAGCATTTAGTAAGGTATTTAGTAAATTGTTAGTAGTTTGTTGAAGGTTAATAAATTTCTTGTAGTTAGCCTTAGTTAGTGTAGATTATTCTCGTGTGAGTTTTGGGTTGTGTTTCGATAAATAATTAATTGAACCGCGTGGCAGGCTATCCTTAATTCCTTATCAAACCGATTGATCGGTTAGTTACTGATACACAAAGGTTACAAGAAAGAGCATTTATCATTGACACTAACTCCTATTCACTCAGCACTCTATTTCAAACATTTACTTGTATGTATAACTATTATTTTATGTATGACTGTCTTGTTTTGAGCCTAAAATACTTGAAGTAATCAATTCTCACAATTTTTCGAAGAAAAAAAATTGCATCAGAAAATCTATGGCTTTTTAGCTCGTAAAGTCACCATAGAAAAAGTTTCATGCAAAAAAATGCGAATTCGACGGGACCACACTTCTCCATCATCGCCAATTTTTCTCATACTAAACATTGATAACGGGTTATATTTTATTCGTGCTATAATGATTATTTTAGAATTAAAAGATCCTTCACATAAAATTAACAAGTTTTATCACACTGTTAGTTTTTTTGTAGAATGCTCAGCATCTTACGAGACTTTCCATTGAAACGCCACTGTAGCTTATTTCTCTGACCAAATTTTCTCGTTTTTGGTCAATTATGTTCGTGATGAAGTTAAACAAGTTATATTTCGGAGATAAGCATAGTCTTCCTCGTGTTGTTACATTGCAAAATGTATTTCAATAAATAAATAAATAAAAATAAAGTTCAAATATCCACTGCTCACAGAAAGGGTGAGTAATACATCATGTTTTCAGGAAATCGTCAGTAAATGTATGCAGGTGGTTATCCTTCCGGGGGCGGTACACCCGCCCATCCATATATCGGCTCTGCCCAGTCTCAGTCAAACATGGGAACACAAGGTTTTCACTTATTTGGCTATTATATTTTCTTTACCAGAGTTTTGAAAAGTGGCACAAGTTTACATTGGGGACGCACTTTACTTAGGAGGGGCTTTTGTTTTAGTGTGTTCGAACTACTTTATTTACTACACCATTATCTCTATTTTATAACAAATTTAGTCATTGAATCTACAAAAATTGAAAATGGAAAATGTTTTT
>OZ057408.1:39232053-39325053 GCA_964056735.1 Allodiplogaster pararmata | reverse complement strand
TGTAACTGAGCATTTGAAGATATTAGAACCGTTCTAAATTTGCCTTGTAATGATCATCAACCGGTGACGATATTAGAACCGTTCTAAATTTGCCTTGTAATGATCATCAACCGGTGACGATATTAGAACCGTTCTAAATTTGCCTTGTAATGATCATCAACCGGTGACGATATTCGAACCGTTCTAAATTTGCCTTGTAATGATCATCAACCGGTGACGATATTCGAACCGTTCTAAATTCGTCAACTCTTATGTCTTTGACACTCAGTGCTTTTGTTTCTTATTTATCTTGCTAAAGCAAAAATCTGTGTATTAAATATGACACGTGTTTCTTTTTCAAATCCTCTGTGCAATTTACGGATAAACGAGTTTTTTTACCGCCATGTTTCAAAACTCGCCACAGACACCGAAACAACACGAATTGCCGAACTAAATTCCCAGCACCGTCTTATATCTTGACTGACATTGCTTGTGAACTTGAGATTTGCTGTTCTGGCAGGAATCACGTGGAAGATTTGACCTCAACACAAATCATTTGGTTGTTAAATCGGAAAAAGAAGAAATGCAAAAGAATTGAGAAAACTTTTTAAAAGGTTACACGCACTAGCAGTGGCTAAAGAAGCAAGCACTAATTTTACCTTCTAAGGGTTATATATATCTCATATAACAGAGCTTCGAAGTGCGAACAAGTTCAAAAGAAAATGAGATGCGTGATATGAACAGGCGTTATATGAGGCCGGTCTAAGGCATGTTTGTACGCGCCGAGCGAGTGAAAAAAGGAATGGGGGAAGGCAAAAAGAGTGTAAAGAGAAGTAGAGAAAAAGTAAAACAGAACGGAAGGAGAAGAGAATGTAGATCATTTTCGTGGCGAACATGTATGCGCCAAGATAGCTGGTCCGGTAACCATTTAACCCCTGGATATGAAAGCCTGAGCATAGCTCACCAGGATGTGTTGAATTTAATTTACTTGGGCGGCTGACCAGGCGACCCTGGGCGGCCGGAAAGTGGGGAGAGGGGTAGTAAAACAAAATCTTTGTTATGTTTCGTCACGTCAATTGATCTTTTATCTCGCGTAGTCTGGGCCTTAGTTTAAACCAGTTTTTAACAAGCATTTAGTTCTTTTAAATCAATTCTGTTAGATTTTCTTCACCTTCAAAAAGTTTTTTGGAGGACCGGGCGGGCGACAGAGAGAAATTTAGTAAGTTTGGTGAGCTATGAGCCTGAGCCCAACCTTTTTATCACTTTCAGATAAATACAAGGCCGCTATAGAGAAATATTGCAACTGTTCATGCAACTAAAGTAGCTTTTGAAAATCAGGCTCTTACTTCTTACCAGGGGTTAAATGCGACCGGACAAATCGATGTTTACATGTATCCGCCGAAAAAATTGTATTTAAAAAAATACTTGTTGGAACTGCCTACTGCTTTGTTTCTCTGACATTTGTATGACATGTGAATTTTCACTTTTGCATTACATGTGGACCACTTGAACATGACTTATTATAAATGCATATTGAGAAGTATCGTAATAAAGAAAAAAATCACAATTGTCAATGTCGAACAGTGACACAGATTACAATTATCAATGAAAAGGTTATTGAAAAAGTGGTAATAGAAATGTTCCATACAAAACACGAATAAAGTATACGACTAGAACATCAAAGAACGCATGCAACTAAAACATGAAAAATTTTTGCTACTATAACATCGAAAGAAGTACGATCACACAGGTAAAATTCATTTCGTAATCTTCATGTTGTCCACATGTCATACAAAAGGTCAAGCTTTCAAAAAAAATTTTTTGACCGGTTTCGGCGCGTACATGCATGTAAAGCGAAGAAATTTTTCAAAATAATTTTTGACGTTTGTATGATTAGATTAATATTCACCGGACGAATAACACGTTTGAGCGCTTTTCTTAACTCTTCTGAAAGCTCTTTAAAACTAAAAGTCGCCCAAAAAAAAATTCTTTTCTTTCTCGTGACCGGTCACCGGCGCGGACATGCATGAGGTGCGGAGGAATTTATTCAATTTTTTTCTAATGTTCGTATCGCTTAATCAACCCTTAAGGAAGGCATAGCACGTTTGAGCTGAATTCAGAACTTTGTTTAAAAGTCAGGATTCCTCTTCTCCTGGGGTACTACTTTTAGTGAGCTACCGTGCCTTCAAACAGAGCACAGCGCAGAGTTAAAAGCCAACTACCCATTTTTCTAGAGTAACTGCTGAAAATGAAGAAAAAAATCTCGCGTTATAAAATTTTTGCTATAATGTTTTTTGAAGAAAAAATAATTTTTTTGTTTGCAATTTCGTGATTCAGATATGTATACATGTATCCGCCGCGAAGGACGATCCGGTTACTATTTAACCCCTGCATCTTACCCGCAGAAAGGGTGTGTATATCGAGATGACTGCTGATGAAGGAAAGGGAGGTGTTTGGAAGAGCGCGAGAGCGTGTGATTTAAAAGAGAGGATGCAGACGATCCGAGCATTTTTACCACTAACTTTATTGGATAGCGCATAGTATTGCGCATAGATTTAACACACACTGCGGGTGAGAGAAACACACTGTTCAAAACTCCAGGTAAAATTATTATCCCTGTTGCTGTGTCACTGAGGGCTAAAACAGTTTCTTTGATGCAGTTAATTGTTTCAACCATAGGTTACCAAGGGGTACAAAAAACCTCCCGGTTCCCCGCCCAGGAAGGGAATTTTGTTTCTCACGTTCATAAGCTTTTATCAGATGTAGATTTATTTCCTTATGTTTCATTATGGTGTTTGATGAAGTATTTACCATTTTAAGTTGAAGAAGTTACGGTCAAAAACTCAATTGAGAAATCACTTCTTTAAAAAATTCCGCTGAGAAATTAAAAAATTTTCATTACTTGAATGTAAATTTAAGAAAATACAATAATAAATCGAATTTGTAGACAAAACCCCGCTCGGCCCCCCGCCCGCAAAAATTTTTCTGACAATTTTAGGTGACCTATGGTTTCAACTATCACAGACGAAAAGATCAACAAATTGAAGACTTTGAGCAGATAGATCTTTCAAACGACATTGCTAGTTTTCACATTACTAGAAAAACCAACCACTTGGGTTGCGGAAGACATTCACGGTGACATTTTTAGTGAGAACGACGAACTCGTAACTGTACTGCGACTCGGGAGATTTACCCAGGTCAATCAGCTCAGAGTCTCGGGTGATGGAGCTGCCACACTTTCGACACAGCAGATCATACGGTTTCCCTGTGAAATACTTAGCTTATTATGATTTGAAACAGAATCAAAGTCATTCAGTCACCGAACAAAAGTTTGCAGCCAATAATAGAACAAAAGGCTTCAAATGCTAAGTTACACAGTTTAAAGGCAGTGACGGCTTGTTAGAAAACAATGTAGCTGTTTCTTTGAGTTTTTAAAAAAAAGATTATTTAAGATTATCATCTAGATATAGGTTTTTGTTTCCAAATTTCAATACGGTGAATCAGGGAAGCGGGTTACTTTACTGATGTCCATTAAAGTCTCAAAACTTCGCTCTTATTATTCTTGTATTTTTTGGGTAGAGGAAACTGTTGTTCACTTTTCAAAGAACACCCGTGTTAGCCCTTAATTTTTCAGTTTTACTTGAATGAAGTACCTTTTTTGGACTTGCTTAATATGGCATTTTTGCGTTTAACACCCCCCCCCCACCAGAAGTTCAATGGGTCATACGTCTGACTTATTTTACATTTACAAAAAATTATTTTTACATAAATAACTATTTCAACATTAAAAAACGCTTAGGCTTAGAAAAAGTTGACGCCAAAGAGGCCGTACGGCTTAGGTTAACGAGACCGTATCGAAAAATGCAACTCTCATCTGACTCATTGAACCTCTGGTAGGGGGGGTGGTTAAACGCAAAAAGTACCCTTATTATAAAATATCTCATAATTAATTTTTTACACAAAAACCTCGAACCACTCGTTGCATCGAGTAGAAGAGAGAGAGCGCAGATAAGCAGTATCATTTTCCTGTAACAAACGTAATGATATCATAAATGCTGTAAAAAAAAATCTTTATATAACAGTATCTTTTAATAAAAAAGTTTTTCATAGTTGCAAACTACTTAAACTATTTATTTGTCCGAAAACCATAATTACGAATATTCACCTAAACAACGAAAGCTCGTCACTAAAGCTTATGGTGAACTACATAGTTTTTTTATATGTGTTATGGTTAAAATTGATCAGGTCCTTGAAATTGATCGGAAGATAGTTTCTCTATATTTTTACATCAAATTTGTTTTACATAAAAGCTTTTTCTTGTGCGGTCTCGTTAGCCTAAGGCGTACGGCCTCAAAAAGTTTACGCTAATGAGGCCGTGCGGCTTAGGCTAACGAGACCGCATATTAAAAGTTCTCATATTCAGTCGAAAGAGCCATCTGGAAGCCGGAAGAAAAAGATCTGATCAATTCAAAACGCCTGATCAATTCTAGCCATAACATATGTACTTCTGCAAAAAAATAAATAATTTTCAAGCGAAATGCAATTTTGTATGAAATTGATGTAGGTAATGTATTCTCTGGACGAAAGCTGTTCTCGAAAACCGAAGGGTAGGTGCATACCAATTTTGAAACATTTTGAAATAAAACGGGATTTTCTTCATAATTTTCCTCGAAAAATGGAACTTCATATGATCCCAGATCATCGCTCAACTATCGAGTTGTTTAACAGGTTTTGGAAGAACTGGCTGGATTCTTTGTTGCTTTGTTGCGAGTTTATATCTCGGAGCAAACTTTGTCTGTTTTACTTTCTGCCTATGAGTACTTGTATAATGTGAAGAGTGCGCAAACTAAGCGGAGTCTCATATTTATAAACAAAGAAGAGAAAATGCTCCATTCCTGCCAGGGCGATATCCTTTGTGCAAGGATGACATAGCTGGTACATAATGTCAGCATCGTGCGCAGGGGTCATAAGTTTACTCCCACACTCTCCAGGTATGAAGATTGGTGAGACAGTGTTAGGCAATTCATTCGAAAACTGGACCAGAAAAAAAAATCGTAATTTGAGCTTGAAAGTCAAAAATTTCATCACAGGCTTTGGCTCTTCACGAAAAAAATTAAAACTAGCTTGCAATTAAAATAAATTGTTTGGTTTTATTATAAAAGTGTGAGAGATTATCTATCGGACTATATCTAATTTAAGACGCTATAAAGTTTTTGATTTTACTTCGACGCGCAGATTACCCAAATGGCGTATGCGGGTCATCTACCGCTGGCGGATAGGAGACTTGAAGGCTATGACATGACTGATCACAGAGTAGTCAGGTTCGTAAGCGTTGTGGGTGGTTGGGGAATTTGAGCAGCTCACATTCTATAAAATGCTCGATTGCTGTTATCTCACAAGCCTGAAAGAACCAATCAATAGGCGTTTCAATAGAGCCAATCAAACAACAATTATCTTCTAGACTCAAAATCCTTGGTTATGTGACTGAAATATGGTCGTGAATGGTCGTCAAGCTCAATAAAGAGTATGATGTTCGAACTAATACCTGTTTTATGTTCTTGTTTTTTTTTTAAATTGCTTTCCTTCAAGAATCCTACTCGGAAAAGCCCTAATGGACACGATATCAGAGCAAGTACCACAAAAACTATCCTAAATGATGACGAAGTTGAGGTTCCGAATAATCAGAGGACTATGAGAAGCAGCCGGAAAATTGAAATTTTTTTTTTTAAATTAGTAACAGCCCGCAGTACTGAATCCACAAAAGACCGATTACTTGCGGTTTGGCAAGAGCAATTGGAAAACCATCAAAGTCAAAAGCATTGAACTTCCGTAAGTGGGAGGCTTCAAGCACCTAGGACTCTACAACAACTCAGATATAGTAGGTCTTAAAGCCACATTTCATGCGAAGTTCAACGCTGTTTCACTGAAGTGAAAAAACTTATCTGATGTTATATGCCTACAATTTACGGATCAGTTTTTCAACAATTTATTTATCACTTTTTTATCGTTTTCGTTGTTGATGACCATTATCTTGCCGGAAAAAACTGGTGAAGAAGAGTGAAAAAGAACCTCAAACTTGACACGTACTTGAGGCAATAGAAAGAAAAAATCGTAAAACGTAACTCTTTTTTTTTCTTTTCAAATGAATGGGTTGCATCAAAACTAGTAACGGTCTCACATTGAAAAACTTTTGTTGCTGAAGCACCTTTTAGTTCGATAAATGTTACCTTCGGGGAGCCTCAGGTTAAATTGTGCACTCTCAGCCGCGTTTTGCACACTTTTTAAAAAACACTCACTTGGCATTTCTTATCCATTAGTCCTCCTTTACCCCTACCTCTCTCTCTGTGTCTTTCTTCTCTCTTTCTTTCTCTGTCTTTATCTTTTTGCTCTTTCTCTCTTTTTTCTCTATCTTTATTTCTCTATCAATTTTTACCTTCCTCTTTATATTTCTCTTCGAATTTATTTTTCTCTACGTCTCTCTACTTCTTTCCCTTTTTATACCTCTTATTTTCTCCCTTCCTATTTCTCTCGTCTGCTCTTTGTTTCGGACTCTTCTCAGCACTCCATCACCACTGAATTGTTACAAAACGGAACGCATTAAATCAAACATTTATTTTGCTGTCAGGTGCTGGTCACAGAGTATCCATGGGAGATTCTTCAACTTGTGATTCTTTCATGCTAATTGGGTTTTGTAAGAATGAATGAATGAATAAATGGAGAATCAATTGTTCAAAGAATCAATAAGTTGGAGGTTTGAAGTGACCAACTGAAAGCCAATCACAAGAAGGATGGATAAGATTAATCAGCTAAGAAGACAGAAAGTATCCGTCTGGTCACCCAGCATGTAAAGCACACCGAAACGTTAAAAGTATGTTTTTCTACATAAGTGGGGAAAATGATACGCGGGACTTGTATTGTTAGAAAAAGCAAAAAGATTAGGAATAGTGGGTCTTGTTAGACGTTCCAGGAGAGATCATTTTGTGCATATGTTGAAGGCGTTCATTTTTGAATCGGATCCAATGTTTTGTGAGTCGAAGTAAGTTTTTTTCCGGATCAGTGCTGCTGATTGATAACCTTATTTTCCATCTCTCTTTCCTATCGAATTACTGCTACAAATTGTATGTATGACTCTCCATATTCCCTTACTATTTTCACTTCTCACTAATACAAATATATATGTATTTGAGACATGATGTCCTGTTGTATGTAAATTAGAGTATTCCCTACTCCTCGTTGATCCCAAGCACCGGATTTTTATACCAAGCAGAGGAGCGGATTGTTCGCAGAAACTTGTGCAAAAATCGTGTGGTGTGACGGGAACCGAACCCGGGACCTTTCGCGTTCCGGGCGAATGCTCTCCCCACTGAGCTACAAACGCCCACATGATGATGCACATTTTAAGGCCCATACAACATGTATGTTGGTATAGTCGTGTCTCCCTATTCTGCGAAGGGTTCTAGGTTCGACCTTTACGTTGGACAGATCTATCTTAGTACTAGCAGTGACCCGAGAAGCCGCCACCGTTTCTACGTCATGAGGTATTTTCTATCTCATGTCAGTGGAACGCTCACCCTGCCACGTCGCGGGAATAGGCGCGAAAAAGATTATTGGCCCCTTGAGCCTTTAACCTATACTGATCCCTGCCAGGAGTTAGAACGCAACCTTTCACGAACTTTCCGTATAAATGAATGGAAGAAAGAATGAATGAGTTATTCAATGAATTCTTTATCTTTTACAGAATGTACTTGGACTTTTCCTCATTCTGAAACTTTGTTGTCCCACAAAGTAATTGGAGGGAGGGGAACAAATTGAAACATCTTCTTCATCTTCTGGAGCATGCTTGGAGGAGAAGTCGGCAATGGGTGCGGGTGATTGATGGATGCAGATTATACCCGATTGGTGACTATTGGGGATAACAAAGGAAGGAAGTGGTAGAGAGATCAAGGAAGAGAGACAAGGAGATGATCATCATGGGAGGAACGGAGACAGAGAGCCGAATGAAAACTTGAAAAAAGATAGGTAATAGATAGAAAGAGCAAGGTTGAGAGAGATGAAACAGAGTAAAAATAATAGAAAAAAAAGAGAGCCAGAATTTAAAAAGAGCGTGAAGAGCGTAAGAGAATGAAAAAGAGAACAGGAGGGAGAGAAAGAGGAGAAGAGAGAGAATGTTAGATAGAGAGACATAGATAGAGACGGAGAGAGAGGGGTAAAAAAGTGGGTTCACAGCAGAATACTTGTGTATGCAATGAATCCACTTTTTACGCTTTCACCGGTACTAAAAGGGGAAGAGTTGGAGGAAGAATCAAAGACAGGGAACTGAGCGTAAGAAGTGACAGAGAGAGAAGAGAGGTGAAGAGCGATATAGACAAAGAAAAATCAAGGGCAAGAGAGGAAAAAGGGAAGCAACAAATTCTTTGAATCATTATCCTGTGGAGGACGATGATGGTTAGCAGCGGTAGATGAATGAGCGAATGGATGAATATCGTGTTCCCTCCCTATAATCATACAGAATGCATGTACATAGGTTGAAGATATCGTTCCCGGCTAGACAAGATCTTGATAGATTTCTCGATTTGTTGAGTAGAGATTGCGGTTCAAGTGAGGAGGTGTAAAAACGAAACCAGCGAGAGTTTTCATACAAGAGAGAGAAGGAGGGAAAGGGCATGAAAAAGATCTTTTTAACTGTTTCCTCGTTCTTCTGAACTGAAACGATAGTGAACGCTCTCAAGAGTTCTACAGCAACGAGCTAAGTGGAGACTCCGAAGTCAGTCATTTCACATTAGTTGCCCCTCAAACCCTTATCACTTATAGCAGATCCTAACCTGGCTCACTCTTCGCAAAAATCGCTGAAAACTAGGCAAACTGTCGCGTAAATCGCTAAAGAGAAGAAAATCTCACCCTGGAATGTTTATAGCCGAAATCACGTATTGAAAAGCCCGTTCAAATTTTTAGATCCGCTCTTTAGTCAGTAATTAAATTTTCTTCGCGTAGTCCTTTTTCCGAAACGTCGCCATCCCTGTACTTTTTCGGTCTAAACCGTCTTCGCTTACTCATGTAAATGACCCATTGTTTAATGATATCTGTCTCCCACCAACTTTTCTGATGCACTGTGCGGTTGCCTCTTTAAGTGTCTCTCTTTATCTCTTTCTCTTTCTCTTTCTCTCTCCTTCTCCCGCTCCTTTGTCTTTCTCCCAATGCTTTCATGCTCACACCTTCAAGGCGAATATGTTCAGAGGGGCTCTAAGAGGAAAATGAGAGGAACAGAAAATAGACTGAGAGTGGGAGAAGAGGAGAATGGGGCGGAGTCAGCTCTGCTCTCTTGATTCCCTCCAACCTCGGTCGCCTATCTCTTTAGCTGTCTCTCTCTCTCTCTCTATTTCTCTTTCTCTCTTTCAATCTCGGTCTTTCTCTCTCGATCCCTCCCCTTCCTGTCTCTTATTCCACTATCCAACACTTGATCATCACAACTATGTTTCACAACCCTTGTCCTTATTTTCCACCTTCTCCTCCTGCGTCACATCTCTTCCTCTGTGTTCATCTTATTGATCCCGTATCTTTATGTGATTCATAAAATCTGCATCTCGCTAGGTTAATCTCTTTCCACACTGTCCTATCTCCTTCTTCAGAAATTGTCTTCGAGCCTTGTCAATCAGAACTTCTCGCCTCTCCGACGACAAGGGGCTTTGTAATCAGATGGCATAGCAGATGCCTCGGCCGTCCTCGTCCCACATCCTCTTACTGTACGGCATTCTTCTCTCGTCCCTTATACAAGGCAAGGCAAACCTTACTCGAACGTTGTGTTATACACTTTTGCGTTTTTTGTTATACATACGTACATGATGTATCATAGTCTCGTTGTCAATGACTTCTCCAGAGTAGTTGCTGCCATATTTTACAGAGAGGGGAACGGGTATCGCAGAACTTGCTCAGAGTTATAAGAAACTGTGGGATTTTATGGAAAAGTCTTCGTATACCTTTTTGCTTTACAGTAAAAAGAATCCAAGAGATCAGATGGACGGCTATGAACATTTTTAGAGGGAAACTTCAAAGTTTTTTTTGAGACAATACACATTTGCAATATCCAGAGCTATTTCCTCTTTTAAATACTTGTCATAGTAAAAGTGTTCTCCGGGGCTGATTTTATCCGAATAACCTCGATATGCACTGTTGCCATAAGGTTATTGCTCTATGAGAAAGTTGGATTTCGCAGGAGAAAAAACTTTCGAGTGTTTGTTCACGAATGTTTTTGGTGGCATTCTTTAGGAGCAAGTTCTTTTTTTTTTCATAAAAAATTCAGTATTTCGAAAAACATTTTATTGCGATAGTGATTATGTAAAGCGCAAACTTTGAAGTATGTTTTCCTAACTTAAAAAAAACCTTTTGCCGTTCGTTTTATTAAAATTTTATATATTTATCTTCACTTTGATAGGGCTAATGGCTGTTTTGTGTTATCTTTGCGTCCTCTCAATGTCCTATTAATTTAAATTCGCGCAGAACTGTGACTATTTGTATTTTCATTCACTCACTTTAATATCAGTTCGCTCGTACTAATTATACTGCTGGTAATGGGATTTGTTGAAACTAATTCATATAGGAACTTCAAAAATTAGAGACTATTGATACAAATAAAAATAATATTTTAGACACATGATTACTGTTGTGTAAAAAAAGGGATGAAAATAAGAAGGAATGTTTCATACGAAACAGAATGAAACAGATAACAAAAAAGGTAATAAAGAGAGGAATTTGAAATAAGTTTTCTTATTATATGTCTCCAACTCTTATCAATATAATACTCTATCTCTCTATTCATCTCTTTCTATGTTTTTATTTCTCTCTCTCTCTCTTTCTCTCTCTCTCTCTCTCTCTCTTTCTTATCTTATTTAGGTTCAATCCTCTTCTAATTCTCTCTTCTCTGAATCTCTTCCTCTCAACTGCTCTCTAATGCTCTGAGTTTCTCTTCCGTTGTGATTGTCAACTTCTCGATGTCTTATCCTTCTCTTGGCACATCATGACCCCCGTCTTCATATTTGTTTGCCTATGGTCATTCCTTCGGGTAGCAGCCCCAGCAAGAGGGTTCTCCTAGTCTTTCTTTATCTTTGACCCTCTTTCTATTCCTTTTTTTGTTTCCTTTTTTTTCTCTCACTTTCTCTTTTTTCTTGCTTTCTTTTCTCTCCTCTTTTCCTGTCTCTCTCACCCTTTCTAGACAAGTTCCCTCTCTCTTTCTTCTGATTATCTTTTTCCTCTCCTATCCCCTATATCTATAGCCACGTGTTTATATCCCAGCCTCCCTTTAATGTTTCACCTGTACACAATCTCTCATAGGCAATCTGGCGTGACCCTCCTTGCCCAGCGTGACAATTCCTCTCATCAGTCTTTTTTACATTTTTCCACGTCTACCGCCTTTCTTTCTCTTTATCTCTCTTTCTATGTCTCTCTCTATCTTTCTCTGTCTCACTTTCTTACTTTCTCACTCCTTCTTTTTTTCTTTTCAAGTCTCTTACTCTCTTAGTTTATCTCTGTTTTAATCTCACCTGCTTCTCTTTCTCTCAGTCTCTATTCTCTCTCAATGTATCTTCCCACCTGAACTACCTATTATCCCTTCTCTCCAATATGCATGTCGCTTGTTGTTGTTCGACAAGAGAGACCTCGCATTAACCGTTCGTTTCACTATGGTGACAGTGAACCCTGCCATTCAGACCTCCAGATAACTAGGAATGAAAAGAGGGAGAGAAACCGAGGTCATTCATGAATACTTTTATCTTTATCTCCTGGTCGTAAACACTTTTTCTCTCTCTCTATCTATCTCTACATCTCTCTATCTCTTGCTAACCTTCTCTATAACTCTATCTCTCTCTCTATCTCTCTTCCTCTCATCTTCTGCGCACTCACTCTTCTACTTGATTGTCTCACAAATGAATCAGCGGGAACAACTGACGGATCAACGCGTACGCGATCAGTGACCCGAGCATTTCTGCGCATACTGGATTTAAGCATGACAAGGCTCTCCTGGGATGGTGAGAGCCGAATAACAGGAGAGAAAGAAGAGCAGAGAGGAAAAGAGAAAGAGAGGTAGTGAGAAATAGAGAAAAGAAAAGGATGATATGAAAAAGAGAGTGATGAAAAGATAGAAAGAGAGTGAAGAAGAAATAAAGAAAAAGGAAGACACTGCAATAGATAGAGAAAGAAAGTTGGTGAGAAAGCTTTCCATTTTTATAAGGCATTTTCTTGGCAGCCATCTACTTAAGCTTTCTTTCGATGAATCCCGGGATATGGGATGTATACAATGAGGTCTCGCATGAATTTCAGGATGGAATGAGAAGCGATGAGGGTCTGCTTCTGAGAGAGCCATGCCCCAACATAGACCTTGTGCTCGCATTCACTATTTTTCCTCGCTTCTTACAATATTCTATTTATCTCTCTCTACTCTCTCTCTAATCTCTCTCTCTCTCTCTCTCTCTCTCTCTGTCTACTTTCTCTTTCTCTCTCTAACCTCCATCTCGTTTTCTCCAACTGAGTAATTTGAACGGGATAATAGGGTGAGCTGAAGAGTTTTATTATAAAAGTCGAGGAAAAGAAAGCAATTTGTATATAAAGCATTATGTGGATATATTCACACCACACCAAAAGGTTGTTAGCCAGGAAAAAGTCATGCTTTCAAAAACTAAAAAAGGAGTAGAGTCAGAGAGGAAGGAAAAAGAAGAGAAAGAGAAAGAGAAAGAAAGAGAGGGAATGGAAGAAAAGTGGAGAACGTAGCAAAAAAGTAAAGAGGATAAATTTTGTCCTCATTTTTATTCTCCTTTCACACCTCACCAAGGAGTGTTTCTTGGCTATTCCTCCAATAGCTTGTACTACTTTGTAAAAATTCTCTTAGATGGCCTTTCGACTTTTCTCCGTTCTACCATGGTCTCCCTTATTTCAACCTACAATTTTCTCTCAATTTATTTCCCCCTCTTTCTTTCTTTCTCTTTCTCTTGTGCCCTCTCTCTCTCTCTTCACGTTTCTCGTATTTTCAATGCCTAACAAGACAAAGAAGGAAGAAGCTCTTTGTGAAACGTGAGAGGCCATATTGGATGCCATCAAACGGTTCTTCAACAACTTCCCTTTGACCTTTTGCTATGTTTCGCCATTCTTTCTCTTCTTTTCTTTTTAGTTTCCTTTTTTTCTCTGAGTCTCACTCTTCTTACCATATTAAACCCTTTATATTCTTCTCTGGGCTTTCATCTTATCGTCTTTACGGCACATTCTTATCAAGAAACTTCTCTATCATTCTGACCCGTTACCCTTCTGGGTAGAAAAGTTATTTGAAGAAGAAAAAAAAAGGATTCGCAACACCGAGACAGGACTGGGTTAACGGAATTGTCTTTACAAGCTTTCTTATGAAAGGGGAACCATGTCGCCATGAAGCGAGTTGTATCAAACCATATATAAAAGGTCCAAAAAACACTATTCAAGCTTGAAAGTAGTGAATAATACAAAATCCATTCTATTGTTAACCGTCCGGGGCCCTAGCTACAGATATGTACATCGCAAGAAATTTACTTTTACTGTATGATGCCTTGAGACAGTATAACAAAAAAGAGAAGGGAATCAGTTACACAGGGTTTTTTATGCAGAGTTTCCCCACATAATTAGCTTCTGTTGTAATTCTTTAAGAGAACAGAAAACTTCTTTTGTTCTCTTTGGTGTAGGTAAACATGGAAGGTGTGAGCACTGGAAAGTATGTATGTACATATAAACGAATGATCTTGGTGGCCGCCAGAACTTCTTGGTTTTTAAATGCTTTCTTCTTTCTCGCTCTTTTTCTCTCTTCGTTTCTCTCTCTCTCTCTCTCTCTTCATCTCTTTCTCTCTATTTTTTGTATCTAACTCTCTCTTTTGTAATTTCTCTTTCTTCTCTCTGTCTGCCTCTAACACAGTTCCTCACTGTCTTTTTTTCCTATTCTTATTCTCTTTCTTATTTTTCCTATTGTGATTCTTTTCCCAGCGGTTCCTTTTAATTTTTGTTCCCTGCATGCTTCTCTGCTGCATCCTCTCGCTCCGCTCCTACCTCATATCAGTGACTGGTCTCGCAGGCAAGCAGAGGCTCATCTTACTCTTGTCATACCATTTCAGCCTTTCTTTAACTTGGTTCTCTTCTCTCCTCTCTCTCTCTCTCTCTCTCTCTCTCTCTCTCTCTCTCTCTCTCTCTCTCTCTCTCTCTCTCTCTCTCTCTCTCTCTCTCTATTAGCTGAACTCTCTGTTCCTCTCTCTCTCTTTCGTTCTCTCTCTCTCTCTCTATTAGCTGTACTCTTTGTTCCTCTCTTTCTCTTTCTCTCTCCTTTCTTTCTCTCTGTCTATTTCTCTCTCTTTCTTCTCCTCTCTTTCACTCCGTACTCTTCCCCAAATCTCTATTCTCCATTCCTCTCAACCTCTTCACTACCTCGTTTGCATCAGATTTTCCATTTGACCAGAGCGATCTTTCCATTTCACAATTTAACGGACTAATGGGTGCAGCTCTAAATTGAAAGATAGTGGAAATGAGACGGTCTTTTTCATGTTTGATATACTATTTTTCTCTCTCTCTTTCTTATGCAAGAGTTGACAATATCCTCTCTCTCTCCTCGCTTTCTCTAATATGTACTATCACTCTCTCTTTCTTCTCGCGACTCTTCTATCTAGCTCTCAAAATTTGATGAGGCTATCTTTCTCCTCTTTCTTTAACATTCTGTAACTTTTCCGTACGAGGTGCTATAACTCCCTCGACGTATTCGACGTATTATCATACCTCAGCAGAGCGAAGAGGGATTGATGTAGCCAGGGGGACTATCCCTTGCCTCTTGATAAGGGCTATCTTCAAATTCTCTTTTCTCTCGTCCGTTTTGCTCCTTGAGTCTTCTCTCTAATTAAAGTTTTCTGAAAACCTATCGTTCTTTCTGTCTGAAGTCTATAGTTCTCTCTGTTTTTTCTCTTCTTCTCTTCTTTTGAGTAAAGACAAATAGGCGAAATGAAGCACTTCATCTGCTAGAAATGGAATAAACGGACTTTCGATGGGAGGACTAAGAGATAGAGAGCGAGAGAGAGAGAGAGATTGAGATAGGGAGAGAAAGAGAAAGAGTGAGACTGAGAGAAAGGAAGGAAGAGAGGGAAAAAGTGATTGAGATGGAGAAAGAGAACATAAGATAAGATATGATAAATAACAAACTTGGACCAGAGAGAAAGAGAGAAAGAGAGAGAGAGAATTAGAGAGATCGGAAGACACAAGAGAAGCCCTTAATTAGTGGAAGAAATGGAGAGAAGTGATTGTGAGGGGGATATTGCGAGTGACCATCGGAGATAAGGAAAGACTTCTTGTCGAGCACCTCAACCAGAGAAAGAAGCCGCGAGCTCGCTTCTCTTGTGCGGAAACACTGGAGATTCCCCCCCTAACTCACTCACTCGTTTTGTCATGTTATCTCTCCCACTCTCCCTCTCTCTTTATCTTTCTAACTCTTCTCTTTCCAGCTGTCTCTCTTCATCTCTCTATATCTTTATTTATATTAATATTTTTCTATCTACCTCTTCCTCTTTCTAAACCTTTTTCTATCTCTCTATTTCTCTCTTTGTTTCTGTCTTTCCATATATACTATTCCTCTTTCTCTATCTGTATATTGTTTTCCATCTATCAACCTTTATTTCTTCCCTTTTCTATTTCTCTATTTTTTCTTTTGGTTTTCTCTCCTTCTTTCATCCCTTCTCTTTCACCTTCCCCACAGTTTCCGTATTCCACTTTCTCCACCTTTCTGTCGTCTGTCCTCTCTTTCTCTACCCAGTCAAAGCAACGGCGCTTTTTGAAGTGGCCGATTGAAAAGCTTTCCTTCCGCCCTTCTTCTCAACGGTTTCTTGTTGTTGTTCCTCGTTCTGTCGGAAAAACCCTGTGGCGCGAGAACGTGATGATTAAACTTCATGGGGACAATTAATGGGATACAGAGAGAGAATAAATAGATTAAGCGAGTTGAAGGGGGAACAAGGGTAGAGAAAGGAGGAAAGAAAAAAAAGAGAGAGAGAGAGTGAAAGAAAGAGGAGAGGGGGTCAGGGAGAGTGAGAGAAGGAGAAAGGGGCTTCAGAGCGGTGAAGGAAAGAATTCGAAAAAAGACCGAGAGAATGTTGAGAATAGTACAGAAAGCTTGACGAGAATAGTCAATAGGCAGAAGACAAATCTATAAATGAAATGGTTACGAGATGAGTTCCTTCAAGGGGTCTCTCTCGTGAGAAATGTCTCGTGAGAAATGCTTGCATTCTCTCTGTCCTCTCTCATAGTCCTTTCATATGCAGTTATTGCAAGGTTTTCTTTCTCTAAACCTTCTTTTCATCGGTTTCTTACTATATATTTTCGCTTTTTGACATGTACCTCCTATGAGTTTTGCCCAATGAGCTACTCTCTCATATTCTCTCTCTATTCTCTTTCTCTACCTTTTTACTTTACTCTCTCCCCCTCTTTCTCTATCGCCTTTCCTCCTATAATAATGAAGAAGAGGTCAAATCGGCTTTCTACTTGAGGTAATTTTAAGTCGCTTCCAAAAGGCGACTATGCTCATTTCTTACGCAAGTGAAGGAATTAAATGGTGATTATTAAAAGAGAGCAAAAGGAGGTAACGATTTGTAGGAGGCCAGCCAGACAAGGAAGAAAAAGCATGAGAAAATTAAGAATTTGTTAGAGAGAGAAAGAAAAAACAGAAAAAGAAACGCACCGAAACGAATGTTTTGCTTCACACACTAATCTGTACCTACCTCAAACCCTCTGCTAATTTATCTAAATCAGTCATTGCTCCCAGTCTCCATTTCTCTCTCTCATCGCAGGTTCACAACCCCTCATTTTCTTTCTAGGAATACCTACTGCCCACCTTCCTTTTTCTCAAAAGTCTTCATTCATCAATGGAATGATGAGTATGAAAAATATGCAATCAGTAATTTTTTCATTGAACTAGCTCACAAAAAAACTTGTACATGGGGCGGAATCGAAAAGCAATATCTGATTATATTATAGTACATTGATTGGATTTTTTGTAGGTTACATGAAACCTACTAGAAACAATAATCAACATTTTTGATCAATTTGAGCACACATAGAAAAATCCGGGTTTTTTGTTATAAAAACTATTTTAGAAAATTATATCATAAAAATAACTTAGTTAATTGTCCAAAATTTTCGATAAAAGTATGAGCTTTTCATGTTTTATTTTTTTTATTCTCAAACTTTTTCATTCTAGATCTCTAATATTTTGCTCTCGTTACTAATAGTTTATGACATTCAGGTTGTTCAAGGGTAAATAATAAATAGACAATATATGTTTACATTCCCAACCACACTGAAAGCGTGAAACTTTTCCTGAAGAGAGGAAAGTTAAGTTGAATATATGTATGTTATGGAGAAGTCTGAATCCTGTAATTGGAATGTCGTCTGAATCCTGTAGTCTGATGAGAAGTCTGAATCCTGTAATTGGAATGTCGTCTGAATCCTGTAGTCTGATGAGAAGTCTGAATCCTGTAATTGGAATGTCGTCTGAATCCTGTAGTCTGATGAGAAGTCTGAATCCTGTAATTGGAATGTCGTCTGAATCCTGTAGTCTGATGAGAAGTCTGAATCCTGTAATTGGAAGCATTTACACTGTTTGTGGAAAAGCTTGCTTTTTTGCAACTTGTTGTCTCAGGAAAACTCTGATTTACAAGGTTAAGCATAATTATTGCAATAAATGTTAGACCTAATGGGTGCTGCAATTGGACTGGAAGAAACATCAGAGTTGGTGAAGCAATTCGAAGAATAGTCTTTTATCAACACCCTCTCGATTTTTGGTGGAATTCTGTTCATTTTAAGAAGTATGGTAGCAGCCAATAAGCAGCGCCCTTCAATTCTCAATGCCCAGCCACGGGTACATCAGACCCAAATCTCTTCTCAATGCCCAGCCGCGGGTACATCAGACCCAAATCTCCTCTCAATGCCCAGCCGCGGGTACTTCAGACCCTAATCTCTTCTCAATGCCCAGCCGCGGGTACATCAGATCCTAATCTCCCGAACTAAACCTCATCGACTACACCATCTGAAGATACATGCAGGCAAAAGTCTGTGCTAAAGTACACTCCAGTTTCGATAACCTGAAATCGTTTCTCAAGAGAGCTTGGGACTGTCTCTCCCCAGAGTATCATTCTGCCGTGATAGTCAAACGCTAACTACATATATTTTCTCCTCCGGTAATCTATACTCCACCAAGGATGATTATCTTCTTCACTTCTCGGTGATATTTAACTCGCTGACGATGCTTTTATAAAGCGAAACGTTCGACTTCGTCTTTTCTTTTTTCAACACATCAAAAGGGCACAACACAGAACAAAAGTGTACTGTCTACTGGATACCTCATCCAATGCGTTTAACTCAGCTCTTCTTTAACTACATACGTCTGAAGACCGCTATTAGCGAACGCGAAAAAAGAGCTAGTTTCGGAAAAAAAACATTCAACTGAATGTATAATACTTGCTAAGAAAACAAAACTTAAAGAGACGAAAAGCTTCCTTGTCGTCTGAGAAATCGGTTAATTACCGAATTGCAATTTCAATAACTTTGTTTAACCCTGTAGTATGATAAGAGCTCAACATTTTTGAACTTCGCCTCCAGAATGTAGTGTTTGTGATAATTGTTATGGTATTAATGATTGGTTAAACAGGCGGGCAAAAAGATGATTTTTATAGTTCACAGGTGTTTTTCTATATTTCAACCCTTCATGTTTCGAGAAACTCGAAAGAATATACAGTACTTTTAGCTTTTAGTCTTTATTTTCCTCTCTTTTTCTTCGTTTCCCTGCCGTTAAATTTTTCTGTTTCACTTTTCTCTTTTTCTCTCTCTCTCCAACTCTCTTTTTCATATCTTATTTTCAGCTCTTTCAAACAAATCATTGCCATTTAATGAGGCGTTTCATATTAGGCAGCTTTCCAGTGACGGAAAAGCGCAAAACAAGCAGAAAACATTGTAAATACATATCTCATCTATCGCTCAAATAGATCAGGTCGAAATTACATCATCATGAGAGAGGGAGAATCAAAGAGAAATAGAGGGTGAAATAAAGAGAAAGAGAGGAAGAAATAAAAAGGAGAGAAAGAGATATACTTAGAATTTGAATTTTAGAATTTGAATTTGAATTTGAAAAATGAATTTGAATTTTTGAAAATTTTGAAAATGAATTTGATTTTGAAAATTTTTTTTGAAAATTTTGAAAGAAAAATTTTGAAAAAAAAAGAAAAAAAAATTTTGAAAATTTTGAAAAAAAAAAATTTTGAAAATAAATTTGAAAAAAAAAAAAAATTTCATTTAGAATTTGCTTCAAGTTTCTGGAATCCGCACTTCAAAAAAGACGTCGAAGAAATAGAGAAAGTTCTCAGGTCTTTCACGAGAATCGTATTCGCTCGCTGCTTTCCTAACTGTAGCTATCCTCACGGAAATACATCTTATAAAAGTAGACTCTCTAAGCTAGGTCTCATGTCTTTAGAAGAGAGACGAGTATATATGGATTTGACCATGGCATGGAAAATAATCAATGACAAAACCATCATTAAGAAACAACATTTTTTCCAAAGAACCAAAGAAACGCGAACTAATTCTCACGGAGTTTCAATAGAAGTAACGAAGAACAGTGCTAGGTACAATTCATTTAGTCTGAGAGTAGCCCGTTGGTTTTCTCGTGTACCAGAAATGCTTGACATAACTTCTTTCAAAATGTTCGTAGAACTGCTTAAAAATAATAATGTGATGAAAAACCTTGCCATTACGAACAAAGTTGACTGATTACAGCCTTTTGCGATTTTTGAACAACAGACGACGCAACAGCAATAGTTTTCACTCTTGAAATGAAATCTCGCTTCTGTTCATCATACGTTTATCCAAAGTCGAGATCTCGAAGTTCTTCACGGAGACATATATTTCCAATCATCATCGAAGATACCCTTGTTCATCCTACCCAAAAAGTCCAAACCATCAATTATTAATTCTTTGCCAAGGGCAGCCGATGGGAACCGGGGGACTTGGTCGGTGAGGAGCAGCTCCTCCACTGCTGATGCCCACTCAGTCAAACCAAGTACCGCTCAAGGTAGCCGCTCTCAAATCACTCGCCAAAGCTATCCTTCTGTACTCCTCCCGATCCAATCACGGCCTGGTCCACCGCTATCAAAAAACTCAAACACGCGGATTCGTCACCCGCATGTTCTCTCATCGATCTTGAACTCTGGAAACCGTTGGGCACCCAAGGCTCCCTAGCTCCCAAACTACCCTACAATTGCATTTTTCGAAATGTAGATAAAATATATATACAGCTAGTAAGAGAGGAAAAGGAATGATTAAAAGGCGGAGTCACGATGGAATTCAGAAAATTTATGAATAACTTGAAAACTTTGAACAAAAATTGAACTATTTCAAACTTCTGAGTTTTGATATTATTATTATTTATGGAAAAAAATTTTTGGGTCAACTAATCGACTTCCGTTAGTTTAATTTGAAGGTGAAATTATCATTTTGTACTCCATTCATATTTGTTTTAAGTGTTACTTTCTCTCTCTCTATTTTTAAGTGTTACTTTCTCTCTCTCTCTATTTTTCCTCTCGCTTTCCTTTCTTCTTCTCTTCTCATTCAATGCTATTTGCAGTAAATGGCTCGGAGCGTCGGTGTCAGCGGAACATCTGCCTGAACGGCGGCACATGCATCGTGCGAGAAGACGACAGCTTCGGATGTCGTTGTCCACGCGGCTTCGGAGGTCTCATCTGCGAGGTCGACTGCGGTTGTCTGCATGGAACTTGTGACGCAGACACTGCGAGCTGCTCATGCCAGAAGGGTTTCTTCTATTCTTTTTTATTTCATCCATCCACTTTGCGCCCATGCACGATCAGCGACCAGCATGTTTCACTGCAAAAACAAGATAAAAGAGCTATGTGGTCCAGGTGCTGCATTGTGATACTGTGAGCTCAATAGTGTGTGTGTCAAAGGTACCCGAATTTGATTCGCACTCCGTACAACTCTACAAGTCCGCCAAAACTTGTAGGTTTTTTCCGTTGGTTAAGGGGGAGATACATTTGATGGAAATGATTTTTTCTTTGTCTTCTACTCTTTTTCCTAGCAAGAGAACAAAAAGTGAAACCTACTTCAGAATTTAGGAAAGAAAAAAGCTTCTAAATGAAATGCAATAAATTTCGCGTAAATAGGTAAGCTACTGATTAAAATAGTAATAATAATAATACTGAGTCTATTCACATACATATGTATGTCGAAAGTTCAAGTAATTTTCTTTGATACTTCTGAAAACTGATCAGACCAGACGATTTCAAGGGAGTCAAAACCACATACATAGCAGTTTCAGGAGAGAGTAGGAGAAAAGAAGAGAAACAATTGAGAGCGGAAAATAAGAGTTTGGGAAAACTCGTGAAACTATGAGGAAAGACTGATGAAGCTTTTCCCGGGAGGTTGTGACAGCAAAATATCTACTTTATATTCATTCAAATAATACTTTTAAACGAAGCTATTGCGTTGAAGAGATTAGTGTTTTATATAAACATCATTAGCGAGTTAGGAATTGACAGGATGAGGGCAAAAGGCTGAATGTAGACTCGTACAGGCAGACGAGATTATAGAGAGAGAGAGGTGAGAGAACGAAACAGGTCGAAACAGAGGAGACAAATATTCAAAGAAGGAAAAAGAAAGAGAATTGAGAAAAAAAAGAAATAAAAATGGAAGAAGTAAAAGGAAAGAAGGAAGAAAACTAGAGAGGTAGTTAGAGAAAGTGAGATTAAGATAGAGAGTAAACAGAAGGAGAAGATATATAAAGAGGAGATCGGGAAAAAGGCAGAGGCAGAAACAGAGAGAAAAATAGAAAGAAAGGTTTAGAGAGAGTGAAAGAGAGAGAGAGAAAAGAGAGAGAGACAAAGAGAGAGAGAGACAAAGAGAGAGAGAAAGAGAGAGAGAGAGAGAGAGAGAGAGAGAGAGAGAGAGAGAGAAGCCATTGCTACTGTGATTAATGTATAACGGGGTTATATTGGCAAAAAAAGACATCTGACACCCTTGATGCGACATTCGAGGTAGCGCTGTTCTGATTCTTGATAGTTTCCTCCTTCCCGCTTATCTGAAATTCTCTCATTTGTAATTATTTGAGAAGTTAAGAATATGAATTATGCAAGAAGCCTCTCACGAAAGACAAAAAGGCTATTAGTGAGTGACAAGATGTTTCTAAGGTTGGAGAGGCGATAAGTGTGACATCGAGATAAACTCAGTGTCTCTTCCGTGCAAGAGAGACCTCGACTGCCCGTCTGATCAGAGGTACAATGAACTACCAAACAAGTTTGCAACTGAATACATAGGAATGTGATTGGAATAAAAGATGTTTTCCGCTTCAATGACTAATATGAAGCAAGGTTTAAGAACTTAAAGTATATACACTTAAAGGGTAGTATCATAAATAAAGTTCAAGTATTTATTAAATAAAGCAATTTTTTATTCATCAAATAGTGCGAAATCATAACTATTGATTTATATATGTATATTTATAAAGCTTTTTCGCTATGAAATGGTTTTTAGATCAGTTGGAAGCAAGCTATAAATTAAAACAGCTACCGACAGTCTTTCAGTATTTTTATTTGTGATTATTTCTTTGCTGTTCTTCATGCGAAGTTCTTTCCACAGCTTCGATGCTTCGAATCTTCAGAGCCAAGTACAATTAAATAAAACTTTCATAAACGCAAAAACGGTATCTGAATCACCTGGTACATTTCCAGGTGTCTAGAAGATGCTACCGGCAACAAGATGTGCTCCGTAGACCCTTGCCACGTCACTCCTTGCAGGCACAACGGCATTTGTACTGTCAAGAAGGTTGGACTTTGCTTGCAGCCAAGCCAATATTGTCTTATTCAAATTTTTTTATTATTAATAAATAGTAATACTATCGGTATATAATTCTACCGGTATGAGCCTCTCCCAGTATATCTCATAGTATTCATCCCTTGCCAATATCTTTTTCGAGCTGATCCACTGTGATCTGCAGGGCGAGCAAATCTGCGACTGCGAAGCCGGCTTCACAGGTCGCATCTGTGAGGAAGACGTCAATGAATGCCGAGATTCCCCTTGCAAGAATGGAGGATCTTGTGTGAATCAACTCGGAGGATTCCAGTGTATTTGCCCAGCCCCGTTCTCAGGTACACATCCGTCTTAGAGTTGAAAGTCAATTTTCAGAATTTCGAGGTGTAAAAATTGAGTAGATAGAAAAAAGAGGCTAGAGATGGAAAAGAGAAACGAGAGAGAAAGAGAGAGAGGTGAGAATGAAAGATAAATACAGGAAAGAAAGGAGAAGACAGGAGAAAAAGGAAGGAATGGGTAGGGGAGGGAGATAAAGAAGAAAATATTGGAAATAGAAAAAGAAAGAGGGAGGGAGACATGGAAAAAGAGTTGAAAGGAGAATAGCAATGAGATTGAAGAAGATTGAAAGTTACAAGATAACTATGAAATTAAACATAAGTGATAGTGAAAGGGAGAACACATGTCTAGAATAATACATACTCTTGGATGTTCTCACTGATGTAGAGCTAATCAAACAGGAAGAAGAGATTTATGATCGCAACCACTGGGAGCACTATCATCACATAGAATGAACGAAAGAGTACGTAATCTGCGAAAACGAATGAAGTTCTGGATTCGAAAGATTAAATTAGAAATTTATCTCTAAGCAAGCGTTTTCACGACAAAATAAACTCATATAAGAAAAACATTTGTATAGTAATACATAATCAGCTCCTTCAAGATATTTTTTTGATTTCTCATTAAACTACTTCGATATTCACAAATAATACAACTGATAACCTCAATATCGAGTAAGAATAACGTGGAAAATCAAACTTTTGTATCTGATTTTGAATAATAAAAAAAACAATGCTTATTCACACATTTAAAAAGAAATGACACCTAATTGAAACGAAATATTATAATATTGAATGGTCGAAAGAAACAATTTCCATACGCAAGATCGGACCAAGCCAACTCTTTCTTAGTGGGTAATGAGAACACATATCATATACTGATTCTGTCCCATAACTTCTGTGGTTGTTTGCAGTGAAGTCTGCATTTTGCAGGACCCATCTGCGACGAATCTGTTGGCTGCCACGCTGCTCCTTGCAGCGGTGGCTGCGTTAAGAGTGCCAGCAGCTTCCGATGTGCTTGCGTCAATGAGACACTTAGTGGAAGGGAGTGCACTCCTCTTGTCAGTTGGGTTCATTGAATCTTCTGGTGGTATCTACTGGCAGGATAGTGGATGGGGTAAATAACATGAGAAACTGCTTTTTCTTCTTAGAACATTATTCGTACGAGTGAAGGTCTTTTCAACACAAGAAGCCAGGATGGGATGACAATAAAGAATAAAATTTACAGAACATGAGAATTTTTAGAAGAGAATTATTTGGGTTTTTTTTCAAGAAACTTTTTTCAAAAGGGCTAAACATACATATGTAGGTATCCCCCTTGTGAATTCTGCAATACGACCGTTCTTTGAGCGTGAGATTCTAGAAAAATGACAAGCTTACTCTTCTCTGCCCTTCACCACTAGCTTAATTTTTATACTGTTACACATTTATATATTTTTATATACATATTTATCTTTATCGCCCAAGGATAACTTGTTCAGTGTTATCACAAACATGGTTGACAGAGAGGGTTTCGAGTGAACTTGAAAAGAGGAATAAGCTACAAGAGGAGTAAACTTGCAGCGTTTAACTCAGCATAAACTCTTCCTCAATAAGCAACTACTGTGGCGTTGCGCTTAAGAGTCCAAGTAGGACCGTTCACCTTTTCGACCTCGTTTTACCAAGAGTCCTTTGAATCGGAGTAGAAGTAGCATACCAGTAGACGATAATAGAAAAGTCAAGACGAAAAGATGTGAACGCAACCGAAGAAAAGAATGTTAAAGACTCTCCGACTCCAAAAAGTAGGATTTGTAACTTTTCTCCAGCTATCTAAGGGAAAATATTCGTGAGAGGATTTGTGCGAACAAAAGTTTTCGTTAGGTTAAATTATAAATATTTTATATGTTAATCTTCAAGAGTACCTCCCCGTGTGGCGACTGCACTCACGGTGGTAGGTGCGCCCCTCTGTCAGAGAATGACTTCGCCTGCCTTTGCCATCCCGGGTGGTCCGGCTTGGCTTGTGAAAATATGAACGAATGCCGAGTTAAAGGTTCGTTAGCATTCCTGCATATTGTACTTTCCTGAACCTTCATACTTTTCCGACAACTTCTACTCTTTTCTTTTCCTTTATCACCTATTACAATTTTACAAATGTTCCAATCTTCCATAGACTATGGTTTGTCAACGCCTAAGTGAAGGAAACTTTTTACGGAGTATTGTGACATTGTATTCACGTGTTAATACAATTCATAGATCACGCATTGACTCTTTGCGAGTCCTCTTTTACACTTTCGTTAATCAGAGTCAGAATTTTATTGAATAATTCAAATATTCACAAGCTAAGTTGTTAAAATTATTTTTTCTTTTGTATTCAAAAATCACGCCAATCATTTCAGATCGTGAATGTGCGAATGGAGGAAGCTGTGTGTATGGCGTAGGTGGGGCGTTCTGCCAATGCTCTCCAGGATTTGAGGGTGAATGGTGCGAGCGTAGTTCAAATGACAAAGCGAACCTGACGGATGCCTGTAGCGGAGTCAGATGCGCAAACGGAGGTTGGTATTCCTTCTTTTACATGTACTTGATTATGAATTTTTTCAAAGTTGTGGAAAAGATTCATTAATCCCACAGCTCTCTCATTCGTTTTCTCTAAATGAGGGGTCCGACGTCTGTGGGAGAGCGGGTTCGATTATGTTTACACGTAAGAAACAAAGAGCAAGAGCAGATTAGGCCCATAATCTGGCAAGAATGTTGAAATCGGTAAGGGCTGAAATTGTTACAGAAATTCGGATGTTTTAATCGTTGAGCTAGTCAGGGGCAATATACTTTTTATAGTTACTTTTTTGCCGCTCTTTTCAGCTCAGTTTATTATTGGTTTTGCTGTAGAATGCTTGCCTTTGTCTTTCCTAGTAATTTTTTTATGCGAAAATTTGCCAGTCATGAAGAAAAGAGATAGAGAGATGGCTTGGTTCGATCCCACTCCGTAGAGTTTGTGGTTATGACCGTTAAATCGTTTTTCCCTATTACTCATGACCTTTCAAAGGCTACTGCATCATCGCGAACGGTGATCCCAAATGCGCATGTCCTGCCTCGTTCACTGGAACATGGTGCGAGCGACGTTCGTCACCCTGCGACAATGTTGTCTGTGAAAACGGTGGCACCTGCGAGGCAGTAGGAGGTATTCATTTCCTAACTCAGTGATACGCTAAGGGATGCTTATTTAGACACGTTCAGACTATTGAGCCTTTCGTATACTGCTATTGCAAGGGTTAGCAATAAGTACTCAGTAGTATTGTTGCATTGAGCTCGGTTCGAGTAAGAGAAATACGGCTTGGTTCGGTCCCGCCCCGTGTACTAGTTTTTGTTCGTGTGATAGTTTGACTTGATATCAACTTGTTTTTTAATGTATTGTAATACTTCTGATTAAACGCGTAACTTTCGGATCTACTACTTGTTGGAATTCGGACAGTTATACCGAAATGAGAAACTCCAGTCCGAGTAATCTTTCTTGTCGTTTAAATCTCACTGTTCATGGTTCTGATGATATTATAACCCATTCAGATGCTCAAGAGGACACCTTCGAGTGCCACTGTTCCCGAGGGTTTGCTGGAACATTCTGCGAAGATTTCGTAGAATCCTTTCAAACAGGAGCCTCTCCTGTGTCACCTCTGGACAAGGTTCCTCCCACTAACAGCCCCAACTTCGCAACTTCTACCGTGTTCTCGGTCGTAACCAACACCTTATCTCAAGTACCCGCGGTTACTATAACGACACCGCTCACTATCCCGGGTGAGGTTGAGAACACAACAACAGGGAATTCGGTAGCCTTCACAGCTTTTCTCAGTACTTCTACTTCTATCCCATTTGGTTTCCAAAACCAGGAAAAAGAAACGTCTAGTTCGCCTCGGGGTCATTTTTCTACGCTGACAACTCCGACAAGAAGTACTCCTTCCTTGCTCTCAACTCCTCGTAAAACACTCGAAATCATCTCCGATCCAGCGGTTTCTCATTAACTTTTTTTTCTCATCTTTTCCTAATATTTTTTCTACTAACAGAATAACTGCATGCTTTATTTCGAAATCATTACTATGTACAACTGATGATATTTCATTATTCAAATAATAATTTTTCGTTTTTCAAACCATAACTACCTTTCAATCGCTGAGAAACATATGGGTATAGAGTATTCAGCTGAACCTTTCACGCGTTTAAAATAAATTTTCAGTTGATATCAAAAATCTAACACCTAAACTATAAATCAAGAAAAGATTAAAAAAGAGTTCAAAGCCAATAGTTTTTAAGAAGAAAAAATTTTTTTTGTCGCATGGCGTAGCGAAGTAATCTCAGTAGTGTGGTAACGCGCTCGCTCTTCGTAAGAAAGAGACGGATGGGTTCGTATCCCCTGTGCACCAGCTTTTTTGATGCAATTAATTTTCACATTATGCACTGTCGAATCTTGAATGATATTAAGCATAGAAGTTAATAATGTATGAGTAGAGCGGATCGAAGAGGAAGAAGGTTATTTCCTCTGCTCTTGCAGCTGACTTGTTCGATGTGCGTCCACTTTACGCGATGCATCGAGACGATTGAAGGCGCAGTTTGCGTGTGCAAAGACGGTTTCAGAGGCAGCATCTGTGATCAGCCTACTCTGGTATTGTGCTCTTTTCTTTACTGGTCAAATAAGATTACAAGATCACGAACAAACGTGCCTTCTTGAATTGAAGAAAAGCGCCTCGTTAATCTGAAAAAGTACTAGTGAAATGGAATATTTTGAAATACAGATAAAGTTAGACGGATATTGTTTCAAGAATCCCGCTTTTGTCAACAAGAACTTAGACGTTGTTAATCGATACCTTTATAATCAAATGAAGATTTGTTAAGAGTCTGACAGGGTTATTTAGAAAAGGGTTAAAAATTGAGGAACTTGAAGATGTACAAAGATCAATCTTACCTTCTTACATGTAATTGGTTCATGTTTAATCTTTTGACTTGTAACCGGTTTCCTTACAGTCCTGTTCCGCGCTCTCGTGCACCTCTGGAAAGTCGTGCCTGCGTCGGTCCTCGCTCTCTTCGCACTCCATCTTTTGTGGCTGCCCAATCGGCCTGACTGGTTCATCCTGTCTCTCTTCCACCTCAGTCACCTTCGACCGGGAGTCCCACTTCGTCCACCAGTCTCCCTTCGTGATGATCGGCTCGACCTCCGGCCCGCTTTCGTACTCTCTCTCGATGAATCTGAGAACGACGGTTCCCACCCTGCACATCCTCTCTGGCGAAGACCTCTTCGGTCAGCGACTCTACTCGCTGCTTCTGGAAGAGGGTCGACTCGTCCTTAACATATCCAGCTCCACATTCCCGGTGATACCACATCCAGTGAACGATGCTACTTGGTACACCATACAGCTCAACAAAACTAACAAGGTAAACATAAGTTTGCTGTAATTAAGACTAATTTAATAAATTTGTCGGAGAAAATGATTTTATTACTTAGGATTAATCGTTCTCAACGGTTCAAGAAAGGTTTTTCTATTAACTAAATACATTCAATAATATTTGTTATAATAATTTGTACTCAAAAGTACTCGATAGAGTGAAGCACAATGGATTTTATTTGCGTATGGTTTTTTTCATAAATGAAATTGTATCAGTATTTTTAACTTTTTTTATAAAAAAATAGTATCCATAAAGATCATTTTCGAAAAGATTGCTATAAGCATTCGCTAAAAAGTAAAGTTCCAGGGGGCACCATTTTATATATGTGTGTACACGTTATTACAGAATGAAATAATAGAAAACAATAACATAATATCCACGACTCAATACCTACTAAAATATTCACTTCTTCTTTCAGGATCTTCTGATATCGGTGCGGGAAGAATCTGGTCCACTTCTGCTCTCCCGCTCCTTCCCAAGGCCTCCGGCCTTCGATGTTTTCTCAACACGCCTGGGCAAGATTTCATCCTCCATGTTCTTCGTTGGTTGTGTTGCGGACTTTTTTATCGACGGAGAGCTGAGGGAACTCTCAGGGTCTCAACGATCATTCGCCGTCAAGAAGGTTAGCGCAAGTTTCAATGACTGTGTTTTTTCTTCCTGCGATATCTTGTAACTGGTTTTATTTTTGAACTTTAGTGACTTTTTTGACAACCCAACCTTCGAAAGAGTGAGTTCCACTTACAGTGACTTTAGTGGCTTTTCGTGTCTATAATTAAATTTTTTATGACTTTTGAAGACTTCTTTTGTATACTGAAGCTTTAAAAGGTTTGGGCAGCTTCTGAAGACTGTAACTTTCTCAAAACTTTTCTGACTGTTATTGGTTCTCGTTACTTTATGTGACAATCGAGGACTTTTTATGAATTTCGAACCACAGGACTGTACGCGGCCGTCGCCCTGCCTTCCCTCTCCCTGCCAAGAGAATGGGGTCTGCGTCGACCTCTGGGACTCGTTCCGTTGCGAGTGCGCCTCACCTCATCTTCCGCCCCTCTGCGAGCACTTCCTCCCGCCAACAACACTAGGTCGCAACAACCAGAGCAGCTACGCCCATCTAGCCATCTCTCCAGATGTCGCTGAGACGGTCAGAACTCATCGAACGCTTTTTTCATAAACACCTGAGTAACTACCGCATCGAAAATTACGGAATAAAACTAACAATTAATTTACGTCACAGACAGTTATTAACTAACTTCAAAAAAGGAAGTTCTGATCATTATAACACGGATAATTATTTATCCAAGGCTCAGAAATGATCGTTTCTGCTCATTTTTATATTTCACGAATGCTCAATCAACTTTATAAACAGATGGTCTCTTTTCATAGACGATAATGACTGAACTTCAGTTTGGTGTAGGAATGAAGTAGTTTCTGTTCCACCTACATAGCACTACTGATCATGAAATCATAAAATTTACTCATGCTTTTTTGTAGCTCAAAGTTGGAGTGTCGCGTAAGGAATACTCTGAGAGATTAAGAATGTTGCAGTTGAAATACGATTCTTCTCTCTCACTACTCCTCCGGACTTCTCGCAGAGACTCCGTCATTGCAGTACTTGGGGAGAGGGTCGAGGATGAACATGAAGCCGGCGACCTGGCCACATTCCTCTCTCTCGAGATCATAAATGGAACTCTGCATGGTTAGCTCTTGCTATCTCTCTCTCTGATTTTTTCTCTGCCTCTTTCTCTCTCTCTCTCCCTCTCTCTTTGGCTTACTCCCTCTGCCTCTCTCTCCCAAGCTTACTCACTCTGCGTCATTATCTCTCTTGGTTTGTTTCCCTTTCCATAAGTTTCTTTCTTTCTTTCTATCCTTTTCTCTCTTTTGCTCTATAAACATAATTATATATCTGTCTCTCTTTCTGTTTATATCTCTCTTTCTTCATATCTTTTCTATCTTTCTCCTATTTCTCCCTTCCACGTTTCTTTCATATCGCGCTTTCTCTCCCTTCTTCTATTTTAGTTTTTTTCTGTTTTTCTCAACGAGCTTGTGTTGTTCTCCAACCAAACAACTCAGCCCGAGCTCGTGTTGGTCGGAAGGCAATCGTCGACGTCAACACCGACACGCGGGTAGGCGACAACCAGCAACATACCGTCGTCCTCACACGACATCATTCCGCCATCTCGGTCAGTCTTTCTTTAGTGATTAGTTTCATTAACACTTTTGCATCTTGGAACTAGTTTCAATGTTTCTTTGAGCTTTTTTTCTTCGAGCATCCTTTTCAGTGCAAATTTTTCTATCCAACAAAATATGATATTTTTTTCTTTTAAAGAACAAAAGGAAATCATCAAGCTTTTTTAAAGAACATAATATGTATGTATGCGCGATAGTTCTTATCGCACGGACAGAAAATAATATGCGGGTCAAGATTGAACCCAGTTATTTCTCTTTTACCATACATATATAAACCAGTTATTGAACCCAGTTCTTTCTCTTTTACCATACATATATAAACCAGTTATTGAACCCAGTTCTTTCTCTTTTACCATACATATATAAACCAGTTATTGAACCCAGTTATTTCTCTTTTACCATACATATATAAACCAGTTATTGAACCCAGTTATTTCTCTTTTACCATACATATATAAACCAGTTATTGAACCCAGTTATTTCTCTTTTACCATACATATATAAACCAGTTATTGAACCCAGTTCTTTCTCTTTTACCATACATATATAAACTGTTCCACTGATTTTTTGTAGAACATTTTTTCGCCGGAGTTCAATAGAAATCGAAAATTGGTGATCCAGCTTAGTTCGACTAAAAAAATTAGACATTCGTTAAGAATGAAGCAGTAAAAGTAAGACTTTACATATTTAAAAACCTAAAATGTCAATTTAATAATCAGAAAACATTTTTCTGAGAAAAAATGGTTACGAGGTTCGAGCTCTTCAAGTAAATTTTTTTCTTCTTTCATTGTTTCGTTAATTTCCGAATTACTTGTGCTTGTGCATACTCCAGATATCAATCGATGGGATAGAGAGAGGAGAAGCAACTTTGGATCGTCGCTTTGACTACCCTCTGTTCACCGATTCTCTGCTGATTGGGACGGCGAACGGTTCATCTAAAGGAGCCTTCACCACACAAGAATACTTCAAAGGTAGGCATACGATTTTTTAAAAGAAAAATCCTAAACTAGGTAATTTTTTTGCTTTTTTCTTTAAATTAATATTTCAATGGCATGTGTTGAGAAGTACCATTCAAAAATAATTTCAATTTTTTAAAGATTGCATTGTTGCAGGATCTTTGCAAGATATCCGGGTTAATGACCTTTCTGCCATTCTTCATCCTGCAGATTTCGAGGTAAGTGTAAGACAAAAGACAAAAGAGAATTATAGCTGAAAAAGAAAAAAAAGAGAGAGAAAGAGAGAGAGAAGTTGGAAGAGAGAGCGAGAAATAAAGGAAGAGAAGAGAGAGCAAGAAAGAGAGGAAGAGAGAGAAAAAGAGAGATCGAGAGAGAAAGAAAGATATGCCTAATCAAAATCATTGGTAAACTTTTCTTGTCTCGAAGGTTCGTCCCCTCGGCCGTTTGGAGCACTCGCAGAACCTGGTGGAAGGGCTCGTATCGGATGATCTCTGCTCCTCCCTCTCTCCCTGTGTGAATGGGACCTGCAAGAATATCTTCAACTCATGGGAGTGCGTGTGTGAGAAGGGCTGGCTGGGGCAGCGCTGTGACTACACGGATAACTGCGAGGAGGCCTCCTGCCAGAAAGGGGCCAGATGTCACAGTCTACCAGAAGGATATATATGTCAGTGACACGATTCATATTTGTTTTTTTTTCTAAAAAAAAAAAAAAACATCGTCTCTTTCGAGAATGCTAGTCAAGCCTGTCAAGAAAATTAGATTAGAAAAAAAATTACAAAAATCATCTTGAGAAAACCCTATACACAGAAGAATAACACAAAACAAGGAAGCTTTCGTTGTCTATTGTTATTAGAGTCTCAACATAAAGCGGAAAAAAATAGTGTAAAACTTAAAAATGAAAACTTACTCATTCCTAAAGCGTTTTTATGTCTTAAACTCTGTTTTCTATCATTTGTAGGATGAATCTAACTTTCTTTGCTTTTCTGAGGTTTATAAATTCATTATACTTAAGGCGCTGCCTAACATCAAATTTATGAATTTAATTTCGGAAAAGAATAAACGCAATGATTGAAACATCCGCAGGTGTCGCTCCGGCTCACTTCGTAGACGCCTCCTTCGCTGACTTCTCCATTCCGAATTCGATTCCGGTCGAGAAGCTGCAGTTCAACATCCGGACTCACTCCACGCACGTGCACGTCTTGTCGCTTGTCAGTTAAACTTTGTTTTAAAACCGAATTCCTCAGCAAGATCATCGCATGTTGACGATTGATTGGAGGTAATCGCTTATTGATTTATGATATGGAATTATTGATTGTTGATGTCAGGAATCGTCTTATATGATCTCGCTATCGGGTGGGCAGCTCTCGCTCGGTCCTCCTGGTTCACTTTATCATCTCCCGTACACAATCAGTGATGGAAAGTGGAAGAATGTAACCATCACTAAGAATGTCGTCCGTATCAACAACAAAATTTTCGGTTTCTTTTTGTACTTCACTAGCTTTCTATACCTTTTTGTACAGTCATTCATACAGTACTCAGATGAGTTACACCATTCATCGCAATGGTGATTTTGAAAAAGCTAGTTCAGAACTCAAATAGAATGAGAACATTAGAATCTCTTCACGCTTTTCGAGACTTGACAAAAAAGTTTTTTACTCTGTTTATGTGTGTATGCCACGGATTCTAGTTATGAAACATGTATGTTTCTAAATGTTTTCTTGAGTCGTTGTCTTGAAGTTTTTGGTTAGAGTTTTTTGCTTGGTATAATACATTTTATTTTATTATATTATTTTATTTATTACATGTTGTTCATATAATATACAATGATAGTACACAAACATCATGTGGGTTATAGTGATGTTATAGTACATATTTCTTCGCTATCATTACTGTCTATGTTATTATTTTTTGTGAAACAATAATTCTGTCATTATCTTCATCGTGCAAGGTACGCCTGTTAAGGTATTCCATCCTCTTCTTCCCTCTCCACTCTCATCTCTACTCTCCGGATCGGTTCCCTCTCAACTCTACCTTCTTTCTGGGGATGCATCGACTCCATCGCAATCGAGTCCCTGCCGCCGCTCTCCTTCTCTGCGCTACCGTTGTCTCTCAATGTCTCCTCCATGGAGAACATCCTGTGGATATCAACCAAAAGACACAAAGTTAGCGCCTTATACAAAATTGAAAAAGGATTACCTATCGTCCGTACATGAGCTAGTTTACCAGATTTGTGGTGGCCATTATAAGATCAGCATGTTTCTAGTTCAGTTTACCAGATCAGTGGTGGTCATAATAGAAGCAGCCTCTTTCGTTTGTAATTTTCCTTAAATAGACAAGGATATGAACCGAGAACGAGCTAATGTACAAGTTTTACAAGATAATTACCTAAATCTTTATTAATCTATTATCCTGAGTGATTTTGCTATACACTGCCAAGGACGCATTTGTAATACCTGAAAGTTGTTTCAAAGCAGTTGAATGAGTTATTTTCAAAAACTCTCTTCCAAAAAAAGTGCTCAGAAAAGGGAATTGAGGACAAAATTAGAAGCTTAGCAGATTCAAAAACCAAAGAAGACAGTTTTTTTTCAGGAAAAGGGTAGAATACGATAGAAAGCTAGAGTAAAAGTATACATATCAATTGACTTTCCGCGAAAGACACAGACAGGGAGTGGCCGAGATCCTGTCAGCAATAATTTTTTATTAGTAATTGAACTATCGCACAGAAAAAAGCTAGTCCGCCGGGCGGGATCGAACCCAGACCATCTCGACTCAAACCGGGAGCGCGTGTTATTTTTTATTAGATTCAGTCTTATTCCAGTTAGAGCCGTCTCGCTTGAATGATTAATCATTTCTTAATGCCAACCAAGTATGCTTAATTAGACAAGTATATGAACTGACTTAATTAGACAAGTATATGAACTGAGAACTAGCTAAGCGATCAGAAGCAAATGTGCATTAGTTCACTTCTCCGGTCCTCCATTGCGTTTCCAAAATGAAGATTTTATGAATATTCATATATGTTAATGTTTTTTAGTTGCACTCATCGGGTTGCCTCTCAATGCCGCAATGTGGACTGGCAGATGCGTGTGAGAATGGAGCAACCTGCGAAGATGCTTGGAATAGGTGAACTAATACAGACTCATTTAAATAGTCATTATCAAAGAAAATTACAAACTTTTCACATACAATACATATGAACCTTTTTTGTCTTTTACTAAAAAATGTCATAAAACTCCTATTCCTTATAAACGATTGTATTGGTTTTTCACTGGAGCCTTTTTTGGCAGAAGCTTTTTTCTCTCTCTTATCTGTACATATCTTTTCTTATGTCCAAAGTCGTTATAACTTCGCCATCTCTCGACGTTATGCGTGTTTGTGATACTTTTCGCTGATCTGAGCTTGAACTGTCATGAGAAACAACAACAAAAAACTCAATTGTAATTGTCATTGCAGACGAGTCTGTCACTGTCAACCTGGATACACTGGAGACCATTGCGAGTTGGAGGATAACGAGTGTGCCGTGACATTCTGCCAGCACGGACACTGCATCGATCGCCTCGGCAAAGCCGAGTTGGTCTTTTGAATTCTCATTCTTCGAAAAAAAACTTCTAATATAAAATAAGCTAAAAGTTCTAAGTTATATATCGCAACCTTCTCGTGTCTTTATAAAAAACCATATCTTTGTCAAAATTGGTTTTGTAAAAAAAAATATAAATGAGGAAAGAGTAAGCAGGGCAGGACCAAACTCAGTCAACCGTCTCTCGCCATGATTCATATTTTTACAACTACACTAAAGAGGCCACAATATCTCGTGCGATAGTGCTAAGTTCCTTGATGCTTGCTCACTTTTTTATACTTGTGAAGTATGAAAGTGAAGTATTTAAGCATATACCTAAAGAAAGAGAGTTTGAATAACATAATTCAAAAAGTATGAATAGTCATACATCAGGACGATTGTAGGTGCGTTTGCAAGCCGGGCTACACGGGAGCCTCTTGCTCGGTCGGCATCTCTGCTTGCCTCTCATCTCCCTGCCTGAATGAGGGAGAATGTCTGCCTTCACCCGTCGAGAATACCTCTTTCCTCTGCAAATGCAAGCCTGGCTTTTCTGGTCGCACATGCGCCCTTCGAGTGAGTCGTTCATTCTGTTTTGTTTTTTTAACTTCTAATCATCTTTTCGTTTTCATAATCCTTTTTTTTTTGTTCCTTCACTTATTCATCCATCGATTCACCTCATTCAGTCCTTCGTAGCCAGGCACAAATTTTTTTTTAGAGAATGAGTATATGGTCTAACATAGCATTGGTTTAACATAAGCTAATAGTACCTTGTGCTTGAAAAATTCTTCAAACATAATAATATCTTTATTATCACAGAGGGGTAACTTGTTGAGCTACCGCTTATACGGTGTATAAAATTGGTCAGGAAGAACGGGTTAAAATCTCGACATTTGAGGATCAACTCTTCAATCCGTTTTAAGATAATCCGGTAGGTCGACGATCTTCTAGAATCTTTGCGAACTCTCGAAGCTCAGTGATGTGGTTCTGAGTATCTGCGATTCTGTTCCACAAACCGATAGCTCTTCTAAAATAAAAATTAGAGTGCTGATAATGATTTATCTGCACTTAAGTTAACCGGGAAGTTCTATCGGAGGTACGAAGATTTGTTTCCGTTCTAAGAATCATTTGGTTTTTGCATATATAACAGTCTATTTTTCCAAATAGTAACCGAAAAACAATACATAAATCGAAGCGGGCTCTGCTTTCTACAAGCGAATCTAAATTGAATAGCTTGAGACGTAGGGGATAATTTAGATTAGGGTTATTGCAGCGAGATAACGCCATATTTGTAAAGATTCTTTGTGGAAACTCCAGTCTTCTTGAACAACTGCGAGAAGTTGGTGAAAAAATTGTGGTTCCGTATTCTAGAAGAGGCCTGATATATGTGGTGTACACATTTTTGTAACCGTTTAAATCTAGGCACCGAAAAACTTTTAAAACTTGAGCGATTCTATTCAAAATTCTGGCACGTATGATTTCAATGTGCTGTTTAAAAATTAACTTACGATCTATATAAATGCCTAAGTCTCTTACTAATTCTACACTCTTAATTTGTGTATTATCTTTATAGTATTTCTGTTGAGATTGAGACATGGTAATATTTGTTTGTTGAGACAGATTGAGACAGACAGACAGACAGACAGAGAGACAGATTGAGACATGTTGAGACATGGTATTATCGCTTTTCGGAATACCAAGTATAAACGATATACGTATGTATGTATATTAATTTTAGCAGCTCAACCAAGCGTCTCATTTATCAGAGCTCCCGAAACTCGAAGTTTAGTGTTTTGCAACTCAAAAAGGCAAAATGATAAAAGCAAAGGAGAAACTTTTTGAAGAAAAAGTATCTACAGTACCGAAAAAGTATCTATGTACATACATGTATGAATCAAGCGATCTACTTTATCCAGTTAACTAATAAAAACCTTGGCAGGGCTCACTAGAGTGCAACCAGGCTAACTGTGGTCATGAAGGCATCTGCTCTGCTGGGCCGGTTAGTCTTTGCCTATACTTCATTCTTCAAATTGAAATTAGGTTTTCTGACGCTCTTTTTCACCAAAGGGGTAAATTCAGAACAGAAACTTTCTCAAAAACACAATGCGTTCGGAGCAGTTCAGAAGAGATGGAAATACCTCTCCTCAAAAGAGTCAGCTAAAGCTGACGAGGTTGGGAAATAATAAAGAATTAGAGCGATCATCTCGAGCGGCCGTGAAATCCAAAAAATGCTCGTGGTTATTTGCTGAAAAACGACGCTGATTTGGCGATGCGTACTGCTTTAGAACTAGAAAGACTCAAATATATGTTCAATATGTATATGATCCGGGATAAGTTCTGAGTAAGAAAAATACTTAAAGTGTAAGTGCTTCTAGTTGTGAACATTGAAGTTTTTTCTAGTTGTAAACACGGTATACTTTTGAAGTCTGGCTTCTCGTGTGCTTGCGTAAAGGGCTGGTCAGGCGAGCACTGTGAGATTCCGCCCTCGCCCTGTCTAAGAGACTCGCCTGAAGGAGGCTCCATCTGCGGCGTGCACGGCATCTGTACACCCGTCAATGCAACCGCTGGCTTTCTCTGCCAATGCCTACCTGGTTAAATTTTTAGACAGTTTTTTTTCTGACGGACCTCAGATATCTCATCCCATTCCAAAATAATGCAATTAGTTTTTCAAGGATATGTGCTGTGAGATGCGACTTTTTTGAAGTTTAATGGTGTTCCAAATGCAATTTTTTTGAAAATTTTCAATACACACGTTTTTTACAGGCTACACTGGTGCAAAATGCGAATCTCTAATCGACTCATGTTCTTCTTCTTCGTGTTCTTCTCATGGCAAATGCTCTGCAGCTTATCGAGGAACTGTCTGTGAATGCATTCTTCCATTTACCGGAAGGTCAGATAACTTTCAAGACGATGAGATTCAACATTTTATTGAATTCAAGTTTGCTTGTTTTTCTTACCCAACTGTTCCGATTGTTTGTGAAATACACAGATATATATGCACATCCTGTACGGTGATGGAATTAATAGGAAAGGCCGGAAAAGTTATGAAAGAGAAAAAAGGAAGTATTATCAGAAAATCGTATCGTTGCGGAAAACGAAGGAGTTAAACTTTGGAATCGCTGAGATTTTTTTTGAAGGTATAGAAAAGTAGAGTGCCAAGAAAGAGGACAAGAAGAGAATACATTTTTCTTGTGAAGAATTTGGAAAAATATATATTCGCAAGTAATTAATGGCGATGTTCGCGAAATCGTCGGTTCTTGAAGTATAGAATAATAAAGTAGAGATTTGAGATCTTGTTCGAGACGAGCGGGAGGGTGTGCCCTTGTGCCATGCGAGAACGACGGGCTTTGCATAGAAGGCGGCGATGGAAGTACATCTTGCAGATGTCCAGAATACTATCTCGGTTGGTTAATATCATTTAAAATCAAAAAACTAAAGTTCACTTGTCAGTGTACCTACGCTGAATGTCCTCTGTTCTCGCTCATGCTTGATGAGGAACATGAATAATATATAACAGCAATAATTGATGCATCATCGCACTTCATGCTTATAGCATTGAGTATAAAGCAAATTAAATAAGAATTAACTTTTTTGTAAAAGCTGTTCTTTTTTTCCTCTACAGAGATTTTGGCTTTTCAAACAGAGAAACTAGTGATAAAAAGTTTTTCGATACTAAAAAGTTCATGAACGACTTTAATGGCTTTTTGTGAAGCGAAAAGTTTGTGGTATTCTAGCAACCGTTCGATTATACTCTAGAATGTACGTAAAAAAAATACTAGTAATTATTGACTCTGCACAGGCGAGGGTTGCGAGGTCGCCGGTTCCTGTCTCGAGTCCCCTTGCGTCCATGGGAAGTGTGTCCAGCAGACGCCAACGGCGCACTCGTGCACATGCGAGGCGGGCTGGAAAGGCGAGACTTGCGAGGTGCGGTTAAATTGTTTGCTCATCAATTGAAGAATACCCCCGATTGTTAACGGCAGTTGAATGAATTGATATTTGAAACTTTCAGACGGAAGTGGACATGTGCGAGTCGTCTCCTTGTGCTAATGGAGCGACTTGTGTCTCGCATCGCGGAACCTTCGAGTGTCATTGCGTCAAAGGATTTGGTGGTGAGTGTGTTATTTTCCAACTCTTTTGAATATCAGCTTGGTATGGACGCTTTCGGAAAGTAGATAACTTATTCGCTTTCGAAGAGCTTTGTGTTGCTTTAGGGATTGGCTCGAACAAAGCGAGAATCTGTTCGATAAGAAACCTATAAACCTTGCAGCCTCAAAAGAAGTCTTCCCTAATTGCTATGATTATTGCTCGATTGTCGAACGCGTCAGGTCAAATAACTTTTTTACATCTTTCATGAATCAAAATTGGAGTAGAAAAGAAAGTACTAAGAAATATGGAGAAAAAGAAAACTTGATTTGAGAAACTTGTTATAAAATCAGTGCTTAGACGGGAATTAAACCCAAGCCCTTCGCTGGCTAAGGTGTGTTCTTTTTCACTGAACTACCAATTCACAATGTCTCTTTCACTCATAAAGGACCTTCGGCACTTGTCAGGCATTCGCTGCGATGTTGACCTGGACGAGTGTGCCTCGTCTCCCTGCCAGAATGGTGGTCGCTGCATTGACAGAGTGGCGGACTTCCTCTGCGAGTGCAGTCCCGCCTTCTCAGGTCGCAACTGTGAGATCGACGTGGACGAGTGCGCCATTCCAGGCAGCTGCATTCATGGAAAATGCACAAACACACACGGATCATTCTTGTGTGCATGTGAAGCGGGTCAGTTTCAAAGGAAACGGGATAGGGGTAAAGGAAAAGTGAGAGAGTGAGAGAGAGAGAGAGTGAGAGAGAGAGAGAGAGAAAGAAAAGAGAGAAAAAGAAGAGAACTATAGAGAGCCCATAGAGACAAAAAAAGAGAAAGAGATTGGAACATAGACAGAGAGAAAAGAGAACAAAAAGTGTTCTACTATAAGCAAATGAGATTCTCAACAGTTGTGAAAATAAGAGACTTAGAAGGGTAGTTCTATTATCAAAAAAGTACTAGGCGGGAAACTTATGAATATTAATGAGAGCTCCAGAAAAGTCAATTGAAAAAATGAGGCTTTTAATAAGTGAAGAGAGACTGATGGAAAAGAACAGAAAACACACATTGAACTGATTCACTCACATATAGTTTATTGATTAAATCTATAGAACTATGCCATTCGATCACAGGATACCTCGGTTCTCATTGTTCTCTTCGTGATCCTTGCCTGGAGGACCCCTCCAATCCAACGGGACGCATTTGTGTGCATGGGGAGTGTACGCGAGCACAGGTGCGCTTTAAAATCAACTTACTTCTTTTTAGTTTATCGAAAGATACTACATATTTGTTATGTTTGTTCACATGCTTATGACTACAGAGTGACTGCAACAAACTGCTAAGAGCCGAAGGTTAAGTTTTTTAAACACTGTCACAATTCAAGTTCTTTTCGAAAGTGTTTCGGTATTCCGAAAAGAGATTTTTTCGAGAAAAGAGACTCTGATAAGAATAAAAAAGAGAATCATTTTCAATGAACAGTCTCGAAAACATGAGAGAAGAACAAACTAGTAATCATAATGTATTTAAATCGCAAAGTTTTTCGCAGGCACGAAAAGAAGGGAAGCGTGAATGGGTGGAGCACGAATGCAAGTGCGAGCATGGATACACCGGAGTCACTTGCGCCATTAAGGTTTACAACAAAATACATTTAATGGTTTTTCATGACTGATTTTTATGAATATTATTCAGAACTAGCCTCATGACTCAAACGGAATTGCGCTTCATGTTCTAGTTGTTTGGAAAGCCACCACTATAAAATGGTAAATATCTAATGAAAACAACGCGGTGGATAAATTATTGTGCAGGTAAATGACGCAAAAAAAGGCTTTTTACGTGTGATGAAGTGAGAAAATATGATTGATTTGAGAGAGAAGAGGGTCGTCTCTCTCTCGGTTACATTCTCGGCCCGGTGCTCGTCATCCTGGTGGTGCTCTGCTTGCTCGGCTGCACTCTTCTGCTCTTTGTGCTAAAAGGGAAGCGAGCTTTGCATGGCCATTACTCACCT
This sequence comes from Allodiplogaster pararmata, assembly GCA_964056735.1. Classification (NCBI taxonomy): domain Eukaryota; kingdom Metazoa; phylum Nematoda; class Chromadorea; order Rhabditida; family Diplogasteridae; genus Allodiplogaster; species Allodiplogaster pararmata. The sequence goes on along the minus strand of OZ057408.1, from coordinate 39,283,725 downwards.
TCACATCAAGAAATCGTCGGCTCTCGAATGCACCCGGTAAGCACTAAATTTCGCAGTGTGAGTGCAAGTTCTTACTGTCTTGGTGCTAGATCGGTAATGAGGATATGGAGGTGTTTTATTAAGTTGGAGTGGATTAGAACTGAGTTTTAGCTTCTTAAAAATTAGGTATTTGACAACATAGCTTCATGAAGTTTGAATATTTAAAAAGCCAGCCTTCCACGTTTTGGCAGTTAAGCTTTTTTTTTCAGAAAAATTGAAAGACAGAGAAAGAGAAAGATAGAGAGAGAAGAGAAAGAGAGAGGACAAAAGAGAGAGGGAGAATGAGAGAGACACGAAAATAAAAAGATAGGCAAGTGACCAAGACTTTTAGAGTATAGATGGATGAGATTTGTTCAGTTTTATTCTCTTTAAAATAGTCAGCAAGTCCTGTATCTTGCCAAATGTTCTGACTCATCAAAGGTGAGGTAACTGCAACTTTCAAGTATAATAACACAAGAAAGAATGTCGGCACATTGCAGCTGGGGACTATGATGAAGCTTCCCCCGGAAGAGCGGCTCATTTGAAAGAGATATCACGGACAAAAGCTAGCCTACGGGTTGGAATTTAACACAGCCGCCTCTCTCATGCTCAGACCCCCCTCCGCGTATTACCACAACACTACCGAGATCACTATGATGATTTGTGCGATAGAGGGCTATAGAAAAGAGTCAATGGCCTTGTACTAGAAGACTGATACTGATCATCTAGCTGCCCCTTATTAAAAAAACAACCATTTTTCGATAATCCTTATGAGGAATGTTTTAGTTTCTTTCTAGCCAAATTGTATGATTTAATAGTTGTTTATGTAGACTTCTCTGTCTCACTTCATGAGTTGAGAGCAAACTTTACGCTTCGAGGGTTGAAGTTCTCGCTAGACTATTCCGCTGATGGAACAAACTGTGATCTAGGCACTTTTGTAATGTCTATATTGTAAAACTCACCAAATCAACATCACTGCCACTTCACTTGTAATTAAGTTCTGTTTTGATATCATATTCACATATATACAATTAGGGTTTTTTTCCAATGTTCATACGGTGAAATCTCAAATAGAAAGTCAAGCGAAAAGTCTATGAAACCAAAGAGAGGCAAATCGCATCTGCTATGAAACTTTAATTGTTTCTCTATATAAAAAGTAGGCTATTAGCTAGTTATCACCCGGGCTTTCGTGATTTGTGTTGATCAAATATTTTTATATCAAGCTAGTTTACGGGTATCCGTTCAAATTTCGTGATTCTTTTTGTTTGCTCCGCAGCATTGACGTTTATTTTTGTGACACAGAGAAAAAGAAAGAGTTCTGGCATCTTCTGGGAACTAAAATGACAATAAAAAAATTCTTTTGGTACCCGAAAATGACATTCTTGCGTTTCCTAGGCACTAAAGATGACAACCTGGCAACCCCCAGAGGCTAAAATACATTCTAGTTATTCTGGAAACTGTAAATGACAATCTAGCATCTCATTGAAGCTAAAAATGACTTCCTAGCACTCTTTTGTTCTGTTGGCCGCCTTAACCTTTAAGCTTTCAACTTGGAAATTGTAGGTGTTACTCAATATGTTAAATGTGCAACATTCAATAAAATTATGATAAGTTTTGTGTTCACGAAAATGAACTGTAATTTAAATAAAATTTACAGTACTATCACCGAAAACATTATGGGAAAAGAGCAACCAATCAAGAAAAATGTAGCTTCAATCAAAGATTTCTTAAGATATCCAGCGTAAATTGAGCAATGAACAGAAATTTCGAAGAAATTCACTGTGCTCTTGGAAAACACAATTTAAAAAAAACTTGCGAGAATGATTACAGGTCGATATAATGACCATATAATGATCATATTAAAATCGAGCGTAAACTAGTCATGAAAGGACAGTCAACCGCGTCCATCTCACAGTATTCTTCGGAAAGTGTCGTCATCGATTATGACGTGAAGTAATATGTTCCATGACGTGTGACAAAATTGACTAGGAATGCCTAGAAGAACTGCAGATCGGACGATAAACGCAGTGGAAATGAAGACTCTGGTGATATCCCCCGTTCTACTCCTCTTAATGCACCTCTCGGATGTGGTTGCAATGCCAGTAGTTGTTCGACTTCCCGAAGATGTTTGATCTGCTTATTCTTTTTTTTTCAATTTTTACTTCATAATCTCAAATCATTTTATTCTCTTACATTTCGCAATGTGACAGTTCAAAGAAATTTTCATAGATAACAACCAGAATTTTCAGAATGGATTTGATGAATTGTTTAGGAATGCATTCTCGAAGCCTGAAATCAAAATTGGGTTCGACCTGATTAACATTTAGGAATGAAATCTTTTCATTCCTAAATCTTTTCCAGAGGCCAGATAATATTTTTTAATGTACATCTATCAAAAGTTTTGTCGGCAAACGCTAAGAAGAATAAAAGGAAGCCTTTCAAAAGCTTTGTGTTGAAACAAAATTTACTTTTTTTTTAAGAAACGGGAGGAATATCTTCAAAGAACACGGGTCCTCAGAAGACTGATCAATAAGGTCTGGGGCAGAGAAAACCCTGAAGAAGGTGTGGAACTTTGTGAAACTTTTACGGTGCATGAGACGAAATACCAAAAAGTGTATTATCAGATGATTAAGTCCATAAAAATTTTCAAATTTTTCTGCGATCAGGTTGAGCTAAGGATTCAATTCATCACACATTGAAAACTCGGCATTGATTAGAGTAGTTAAGAGTCAAAGGATGGATGACAATACTAGTCACTGGAGACAGCTTTCATTTGAATGAATTTTGTTTAAAATGGAAGTAAAAGTTGCCTTCTAATGAAATTGAATGTCATCAACTTTTTATCAAAGCAAACTTCTAAACTTATGTTTATAAAAGTTTTATTCTTAAATTGTTATCTACAAACTAAAACCTCTTTTATTTTTGATAACGAGAACCAACATCGAATTCCGCCATGATTCTTTCAGTCATATCGTTTATTTATTTTTCAAACTTTTTGGTATTGAAATCGAATTCTATTGACTTCAAATAAGACAAAAGCTCCCTTTTCAAAACTAGTGAGACGAGCACCTAGCCTTTTCTTTTAACTCAAAAAAGTTGAAGGAATTTATTTTAATTAGATTCAAATTGACTGCGAAATTTGTATGCCTTGACAGCTACGGCTGAGGAAGTTGCCGTTCTATATAGGAACCTAGCATCCTTCAAGCAATTCCGAGATCGCTACTTCAAAAGTTGGCTTGGCCTATTTTGTTTTTTCACTTAAGAGGAAAAAAAGACTAATTTTAGCTACTATGTCATAAAGAAACCAGGAGTTTCTGTTCAATGTTTTCGCGCTTTTTCCTCCTGAGTAGGTTCAGGTACTTCTTAGCAATTCGCATGATAATTGTGCGTGAATAACAAAACAAGTCTATTCTGCAGTACACATAACACGGTCTCGCGGAACATTTCGTCTGTATTGTAGTGGTAAAAAACTCGCTTCTGGTAAGTAGGTACAGATGGGTTCGATTTCGCCTTGGGGACTGTCTTTTGTTCGTTCGATAGTTCAATCATGAATTTCTTTTTTTTTTGTTGGTCTCGCTAAAGATTGGTTACTAACGTATATATATCATTAATCTTTTTGTCATACTAGAAATTTCCTATATGTTCTTGCGCGTTGAGCGTAAAAACAGTTTCATTCTGAGAACGGCTTGTGTGACGAAACTACCAGTAGAAGTACGACGAAACTACCAGTAGAAGTTCTAATGCGAACAGACGTTCGGCCTTGCGTCTGTTCGCATTAGAAAAACTGTGAGAGATCAAATTGCTATATTTTCTTGTCGGGTACTGCTTTAAAAGTACCAAAGCTTAATACTACATTATTTATGAATTCACAATTTGGAAAAGTTTTAAATATCTTGAAACCGCTTCACTTAATTATTACTTTTAAACGTGCAACTGAGCTTTTTTTGATCTACTGTTTTTATTTTGTTCGAATCACGTACATAAATATATTTACAATCATATATGGGTAAGTACTAGAACACAGATTTTCAAACTTTTCCTTTTGCTACTCAGCTTTCTACTCTGTTTACTTAAACATCGATTGTCGAAAAAGTTTTCTTCTCTTTTCAGACTCAAAGAAATTCAACAAAAAAGACAGTTGGGAAATTCCCATCGAAGCCCTCACTCTAGAACGCGAAGTTCAGGAGATTCTTCAAAAAGTCTGCCCGAGAAACGTTCGTTTTCACTTGTACATATAAAAACATGTTTTAAAGAAATGTTTCGAAAACCTATAAATAGTTTTTTGATTTTCTTGTGTTAATTAATTTTTCTGAGAAGTTGATGTTACCCGATGATATGTTTAAAGGTTATTTTTTCAGAGACTGGAAGACAACTTTACAGTGAATCAGATGAATAAATACTTAAGGGTTAGTCTCTCACTCTAATTCTCTCTCTCTGTCTCTCTCTGTCTCTCTCTGTCTCTCTCTCTCTCTCTCTCTCTCTCTCTCTCTCTCTCTCTCTCTCTCTCTCTCTCTCTCTCTCTCTCTCTCTCTCTCTCTCTCTCTCTTAACCCTTGCTCCCTCATTTTCAAGATACCTCTTTTAGTTGATTCCTTTCCGTTTCTTTTCTCTTTGAATATCCTGTTGGGCGTGTTAGCGTAATTAAAAGGTTTCTGATTACTGTTAAAGATTTTCGAACTCGACTTTATCCGTATCTTTTCACTCAAATTAAGTGAATAAAAACTGGTGGTTGTTATGAAAAATCTTTTTCGCTGTTCTGCTATAGAACCTAGCAGTGACCTATAGAGCTACCATTCATTCTACCAGGTTTACCCGAATGTATTTATAATCTCATAAAAGCGAGTGCCTTGCGGATAGAAGATTAAGCTGAAGAAAGACCATCTTCTGAATACTTATATATTTGAAATGCGTTTTCCTTCAATAAAAATGGGAATCGAAAACTTTATTTACGAAAGATGGCTTATTAAGAGTTAGTGCTAACATAGTTGAAAAAAAGGAATGAAAACGGGGAAATCTGAACAAAAGAACAATTAAGTGTGAAATTGTACTGTAAAGTCTTGAAAAGCCGCTAGAAGTTTGGGTCTCATGATATTAAGGACTCAAAAGAACAGACATCTTTGTAAGAGTGACAAGAAGTGAATCAACCGAGTATCGAAAAAATAAAAGTAAAATTATAGAACAATTGATTTTGAAATACTCTACTATTTAATACTCTAAAATACTCCTATTTAGTTCTTTATTATTACCATAGGATAGCTTGTAAGGCCATCGCTTATATGGAATCATGAAATAATAAGGGGAATAATGAGGAATAAGACGGTCAATTTTCGTTGGTGTCCACTCTTGCTGTTGACAACAGAAAGTTCGGTAAAACTATGACATTCGAGAGGTCGATTTCTTCTAGAGCCTTGCCGAATGCCTCGATATCTTGAATCTCTTTGAAATTATCTGTAACTTCATTCCATAAAGCAATTGCTCTAGAAAAGAAAGAATGTGGATCATTGTATCGTTTAAAGTTCATCAGAGTTAATTTGGAGGTTCGGTCTGAAGTGCGGAGATTGGTTTCAGTTCTTAACTTCAGCTCTTTTTTGCACGTCTGACAATCCGCTCTATCAGAAAGTAGACGAAAAACTACCAATAAATCAGAACGGAGTCGTCGAATGATTAGTGAATCTAAATTGAATTCAGCGAGACGTTGGGGATAGCTCAACCTAATACTTCCACAACGAGAATAAGCTTTTTTTGTGAAAAGTCTCTGAGGATATTCCAACCTTTTCGAATTATTACTGTGGACTTTCGGAGAGAAAATAATTGTACCATATTCAAGTAGTGGTCTGATGTAAGTGGTGTAAACGGTTTTGTAACCGTTCAAGTCCAAACATCTAAACACTTTGAAAACTTGTGAAATTCTACACAGAGTCCTAGCACGTATTATTTCTACGTGTTGCTTGAATTTGAGCTTAGAGTCCACAAAAATACCTAAGTCTCTGACTAAATTAACGACTTTTATCAGCGAGCTATCAATGAAGTAATCGTTTTGAGATTTCCCAAGACGGAGACAGTTGATTTTCTCGACAGCTAAGGGAAGTTTGAATTCACGTGACCAATTTGAGATATTGTTTATACATAGTTGAAAAGAATCAGAGTCCTCACTATAAATTTTAAGGTCATCGGCAAACAAGGAAAACTTTACAGTTGAGGGAATACAGCTCTCAATGTCATTGATGAAGCAGAGGAACAAGAGGGGCCCGAGAACTGTCCCTTGGGGTACCCCGCTGAGTACTGGGAAAGAATCAGAGTAGACATTTTCTATTCGAACCTTAAATGAACGGTTTTGCAGAAATAAAGTAATCCAGTCTATTATAGTAACATGAAGTCCCATGTAATGAAGCTTTTTGATCAACTCTGAGTGTGAGACCTTGTCGAAAGCTCTCGCGAAATCAAAATATACAACATCTAATGCTTGATGTTTCTGAAGAGATATTTCCCACTCACTGATAGATTTTAAAAGTTGCAACTCACAACTTCTTCTGGATATGAAACCATATTGGGACTTGGAGAAGAAGTTTCTGTGGTTAAGTCTGACGTTCTTAGATAAAATGCTCTCGAAGACTCGACAGACCGCGGAAGTCACAGTGATAGGGCGATAATTGCTGAAATTCGCTCGATCACCTTTACGTTTGTAGACTGGGATGACTTCTCCGGATTTCCATTGAATAGGAATTGAGCATCGCTTGAAAGAGTCTTCGAATACATAGTAGGGAAAGTGGGAAAGCAAGAGCCAGGGCACATTTCTTCAAAAGAAATTGATTGATGCCTTCTGAAAACTTGGTGAACTTATTAGGTAAGTTCTTGAAAACATAGTAAATAATATGCGGTGATAAATCTATGCACGGTTCGGTTGCGGTATCAGAGAAGCTCGAAGAAATTATTTCTGCACTGCATTCCTGGGAGTAATTTCTGGAGAATTCTTTAGCAAAAAGAAGGGCTTTCTTTTTGTTATCTGAAATGTAGTCTTCTCCGTATTTCATTAGAGGAAGGCCGTTCGATGGCTTCAACGTGAGTTTTACCCAGCGATGGATGCCACCAGCAGACTCAAGAGCCTTCATCTCATTCTTCCGTAGCTGTTCAGATTGTGTCGCTTTTATAAGCTTTTGAACAGATTTGTATTCTGAACGAAATAATGGGTTGAAGCTCTTTGTTTGCCACAGTTTTTTCTTCTGAATAAATAGCCTACGAAGGATTTCTGGACAATTTTTCTTCTGATTCCGGCGATTCTTGATTGTGGTTTTGTGTTCAGAATACAGCATGTATGGTTTTGTGATGGTTTTATACTATTAATACTATAGTATAAAACTAGTTTTTAAAACTATTAATACTAATTTAATACTATTAATTTAATTTAATACTTTTAATACTAAACTATTAATACTATTAATATTTAAAACTAATAAAAAAAAATATATATATATAAAACTATTAATACTATAAACTATTAATACTAGTTTTTTATTTAATACTATTGATGGTTTTGTGTTCAGAATACAGCATGTGCCTTGGGAACTCCGATGGCGGTATCAGCGCCGTTTCTCGCCATCAAGCTCATTCCAATTGTCGCACCACTCATAGCTGGCCTCGGGTGAACAATTGAAAAGCGACGTCTAACTGTCTTGCTCCGCAGCATATACTTTATTTTTGTGACACAGAGAAAAAGAAAGAGTTGTGGCATCTTCTGGGAACTAAAATGACAATAAAAAAATTCTTTTGGTACCCGAAAATGACATTATTGCGTTTCCTAGGCACTAAAGATGACAACCTGGCAACCCCCAGAGGCTAAAAATACATTCTAGCTTGCTCTGGAAACTGAAAAATACAATCTAGCATCTCATTGAAGCCAAAAATGACTTCCTAGCACTCTTTTGTTTTGTTGGCCGCCTTAACTGTTAAGCTTTTTAGTTGGAAGTTGTAGGTGTTACTCAATATGTTAAATATATATTATATATATTTTATCTGCATCCGAGAATGCGCATTGGTAATCAAACATCATAGACAATAAATTTGTTTGAAGAAAAAAAAAGACAATTGAGAGCTATGGCATATGAAGGCTAGATACTTCATTAAATGCGAAACACTATTCTATTTACAGACAATTTTTTACGGAAAGCTTTGAGAGACTTTTCCCGAAGAAGATCAATAGGTAACTTGCTAAATATTCGAGAAACTCGCAAAGAGAAGCTGTAGTACCTAGCAGTGTTACGAGTTTTTTCAACTTGAATACCACTAGGATTAGTTCTTGTACAACGTCCTTCTTTAAATATGCGGTTTCTATCAATTATGGACTGGTTCTGCATAATCTTCCAACCCATGACAACGTCGTTTTGATATCTCCTATCGGCCAATTTTGTTAGGCCTAGACATCTTAGCCTAGTTTCATAAGACGGAAGAGCCTGAGGGTACATTTTGTTCGGAAAACAACGATAATATACAATGCGTGTAAAAATTCTCTGAACATTTTCTACCGTTGTCGAATCTTTCGAGTAGTGAGGATTCCAAAGCGTCGAAGCAAAGTCTAGGTGAGGCATTACATAAATTTTAAAACATTTGACCAATATAGATGAATCGTGGACAGAGATGGCTCTAAGAAATGAGAACATACAGTACCGCCCGAAATGTTATCATATATAGATTATTGAACATAACTTTTTTGTAAAAAACCGAATGAAGCTCAAATTTTCAGATTCTTTTACTTGTATTCCGATTTCCAACAGTTTGAATCATGACTTGAAACAAAAATTGTATGAATTAAGTTCGCAAAACAAAAAAAATTATAATAAACATCATTGAGAAAAAAACAGCTTCTTGCATGATTTTACTTGTATTTCGATGTCCAACAGTTCGAACAATGACTTGAAACAGAATTCGTATGAACTGAGTTCAAAAAACAACAAAAAAAACTCAACAAAAAATTCATGGAGAAAAAACTGAAAAATAGAAGGTTGTCAATTTTGATGTATTTCCTGGAGATAATTAATAAATTTATCCAAAAGATGTCCGGTACGGTACAGACGCCCAAAAAAACTTCAGTGAAAATTTGAGCTTTGAACGTTATCTTTGAAAAAAGTTATGTTCAATAATCTTTATATTATAACATTTCGGGCGGTACTGTAGCCTTTCGAGCTTTGGCCACCCTATCAAGTACAGTGTCATTACGACGTAGGGATGCGGCCAATTGGATGCCCAAATCACGCACTTGTGGTACTCTGTCGATCGATATCTGATTGATGACATATGTAGTAGACGGATTACTGGAACCAATATGTAAATGGAAGGACTTAGACGGTGAAAGAGTCAACTGATTGGAAAGGCACCAGTTATGAACACAGTCAAGAGCTTCTTGTAGTTCTTCTTTTTTCTCGTTCATATCTCCCTTGTTATAAGAGACATATAATTTAATATCATCGGCATAAGCCTGGTACTTCACATTCGGAAAACAATCGAGAACATCATTAATGTCGGCGATATATAAAGTAAACAGAAAAGGACCTAGTACAGAGCCTTGAGGAACTCCGGAGTTCACTGGCAGTGATTTCGAAAACGATTTACCTATTCGAACCGAAAAACTACGCTCCGTCAGAAATGATTGTAACCAGGAAAGCAATGGATCGTTGATGCCGTAATATTTGCATTTGTGGAGGAGTTTCGGAATACTTATGGAATCGAATGCCCTAGAAAAGTCTAAATAAATAACATCCGTACACTGGCCGATTGATAAAGCATTAGTCCAATAATCGTCACAAACTAAGATATTAGTGACAACAGATGCACCGCACCTACTCTGAATCCATGTTGGTTACTAGGGATTATGCTGTTTTTCGTGCAATGATCAACAAGAATGTCTCGAACTAGGCGTTCCATAGTTTTAGAGGCTGGAGAAAGAATGGAAATGGGACGATAAGATGAAGAAAAACTAGGATCTTTACCAGGTTTCGGAATTGCAGAAATGAAGGAATGCTTCCATATTTTGGGAGTAGATTGGAGCATGATGCACATGTTATAAATGTGCGTCAGGGGGAGACACAGTGATGAGGCACATTTCTTAAACATTATCTGAGGAATATCATCACTACCTGTACTACCAGTAGATTTAAGTTTCATAAGTTGCCTAAGAACAACATGCGGTAAGAAAACTTCTAAATTCGAAAGAGGAGGGAAAGGCCTATCAAGGAAAGAAGGAGTAACTGTGTCAGCCGTTATGAAAGAAGAGGCAAATTCACTTGCAAGCATATCACACTTTTCAATTGTATCCGTTACCATAGTACCAGTAATATCGGTTAAAAATCTCGGTGGTCTTGGCTTCGGTTTAGTGAGAGATGAAATATGTCTATAAAGATCACGAGATCGCTTCAATTTGGTTTTTTCGGAATACTGTTTCCATCTACGCATCTTATGAAGGAGTTTCACACTTGCCTTTTTATAAAGAGCCAGCGATGCTGGTTTATCTATCTTACCGAACAGTCTATTTCTATAAGCAATCAATTTCATGATATGCAGAGGATAAGAACAATGAAAATCTCGTGGGGTGCGTAAAGGAACGAAACGAGATATAGCACTGGTAACAATAGTCGTGAAACGGGAGTATAAATCATCACAAGAGGTAAAACTATCGAACTCGTACTCCCAGTTGATGGTACTGAAAAATCGATTTATGAGGTCGTAGTTTGCTCTTGAATAATCACGAATGGGTGTAGAGATTGGTGACGAAGCGGATGTAGCTATATGGAAAGAAATACCACTATGGTCACAAGAGGGAAATGCAGGAATTATTTTCACATTTGTGAACATTTCTGGTGAAGAACTAAAAATCCAGTCTAAACAGCGACCAGCACGAGTTGGCTCACGACATAGAAACACTAAATCAAAAGCGGAAATTATTTCATGAGTCTTCTTGTGATTAAATGAGTTGTCAACCACTAAGGCATCGCAGTTCATATCACCTATCACAAGCAGTGGATGATCATTGAAAGAAAATATATCCGAGAGTGAGTCACAGAAAGATTCTGTTTGAGCAGTGCTGTAATCGGGAGGGCGATAGAAAAGAACTAGACGAACTATTGATTTGGTGACTAGGAGATCAATAAATAATATCTCGTTCGGATGAAAGGAGATGCTAGATTCAATGAACGAAAGGTGATCACGTATAATTAAGGCAACACAACCTCCTCTACTATTACGATCACAACGAACTATTACATATGGTAATATGCCTATTATTTCATGATCGGGAATACTTTTCTTCAACCAAGTTTCCGTTAGCAAGACTATATCAGGTTTTTCATTCTCTAAATACATTCGAAAAACAGAAAGTTTATTGCATAGAGAACGAATATTATAATACGATACTTTCAAGAAAATATCAGTGGAGTGAAAATTACGAGTACGGACAGAACTAGGATTCGAATATATAGAACGGTGTGATGAAACATGACCTGGACATTTCGCTAGTTTGACGGCAAGGCTGCGTGGACTGTCGGATGAATAGATTGTCGAGGAACGGTGACTTCTGACGAGCGGAGGACTTGGACGTTTCTTGCTGATGACCCAGTCGACTTCGTTGATCTCACAGTGATGTTCTGACTTCCTTGGAACGTTCGTTGATGGGAAGAGGGTCGATTGGTATATGATTGACGAAGAGCGTCGACCTCGCGACGGGGCATAAGTCGGCCATTGTATATAACAACATCTTGACCCGCAGCTACCAGCTTTCTTTTCTCCTGACGAAATTGATATTCCTGTTCGCGTTGAAACTTCGTTAAGCTCGGGCGGACGAATATATTCCTCAAGAGAGGGTTCTGGCGGAGAGAGCTCGATTTAGCGAGAAACTGTATCTGATGCGTTTTAGTCGGGAAGGTGAGCTTGAGAACACGTGCATCGTTTGAATCATTCTTCCTAATTCCCATGCGGTAGTGAGCGACTCCTGCGACCGGTAGATCAAAAGCGTCGAGTAGAGTATGAATGATGCCTGAATCGTGGGCTATTTGAGCTGAAGCTGAAGCTTTCTTGTCGGCAATCTCTGGTGCGCGTTCTATTACCACTGAACGTAGCCTTTTTTCTTCCTCCATTTCATTCTTTACAGTTTCAATGACATTGCAGTTGTTTTTAGATTCCGAAATCATCTGCTTCATTACTAAAGAACATGTCTTCAGCAAAAGAAGTATGTGATTCGGAATATTGGGATCCGTCGCCTCCTCTTCTTTGATGATACATTCGTCGAGAGAATTGAGAAGAGCTTCGCTAGCTAGAGACATTGGTCGGTGAGACGGTTGATAAGGTGTACTGATAAATCAATATGGGAGCGATGAGTAAGCGTACCACTCTCTTCAAGAGCAGAGAGAACCAATGAGAGCAGAGAGAACCAAAATGTGCAACATTCAATAAAATTATGATAAGTTTTTGTGTTCACTAAAATGAACTGTAATTTAGATCAAATTTACAGTACTATCACCACAAACATGATGGAAAAGAGCATTCAATTTTAAAAAAAGTCGTTCCAATCAAAGATTTCATAAAGATATTCACCGTAAATTGAGCCATGAACAGAAATTTCGAAGAAAATCACTGTGCTCTTGGAAAAACACAATTTTAAAAAAAACTTGAGAGAATAATTACAGGTCGATATAATGACCATATTCAATTCTTTATTCCGCTTGAAACAAAACATAATGTTAAGTGACGAAACAGATGACACTGTCACAAGAAAAGTGAATTCAGTGAAGGTTATGAAAAGTGAGATCTAAATATGACAAGAACAATGAGGAACATTTCATTTTAGGAAAATAGGAAAGCACACAAAAAAAAGCAAAGCTTGTATCTTCAGTTATGAACTATTCATCAGCAATTAAGAACTATTCATCCGCAATAATAACTTGAAATTCCAAAAATTCAACTCACTCTTTATCATTCGAGAGCTAACTGAGAACACAAATAAAATTGAAAAAAAGAGGAGAAACAGAAACAAAACATTTGAAGAAACAAAGCACTTGAATTAAAAATGTATTCTAGAGTTGGTGACAATGGTCTCACAATCAAGCTTGATAAGTTCATTTCTAAAAATGCTAGAAGAGCTTGTAGAAACCAAAGAACAAGGTAACTTATTCCAGACATTAATCATTCTTGAGGCACAAGTGCTTGTTCTGCTTTGATATTTACACGGCAAGCATATTCTGTAGTTATTCGACTCTCTCAGCGAATAAGGCGATGGGCAAAGTTTGAACATATTTGAGTAATCTACTTGAATATTTCCGTGCAGACATTTATGGATGAACACAAGATCGGCCACATTTCTTCTATATTCAAGCGAGGAGATGGAAAGAAAATTCAGTCTAGCAACATAACTCATTTTGGGTAATCCGGCCCTTTGTAGTAACCTTCGTGTAAATGATCTTTGCACTTTTTCTATGCAGTTAACGAGACCGATAGTTACTGGGGACCATACCTCACTCCCATATTCAATAAGGGGTCTTATGTATGTGGTGTATATTCTGAGCAGAACTTTAATTGATTTGGTTTTAAAGGCTCTGAAGATCATGTTTATACATTTTTGGGACTTTAGGGAGGTTAGTTCAATATGTTTAGAGAATGTGATATCTTCCTGAAATGTAATGCCAAGATCTTTCACTAATGAAGTAGTTGGTATGATATTGTCTTCTAGGTTATATGTTACATATATCATATTAAAATCGAGTGTAAACTGGTCATGAAAGGACAGTTCAAATCAGTCATGTCCAACTCACAGTATTCTTCGGATAATGTCGTCATCAATTATGACGTGGAGTGATATGTTCCATGACGTGTGACAAAATTGGCTAGGAATGCCTAGAAGAACTGCAGATCGGACGATGAATGCAGTGGAAATGAAGACTCTGTTGATATCCCCCGTTCTGCTCCTCTTAATGCACCTCTCGGATGTGGTTGCAATGCCAGTGGTTGTTCGACTTCCCGAAGATGTTTGATATGCATATCCTTTTTTTCAGTTTTTACTTCATAATTTCAAGTCATTTAATTCTCTCACATTTTGAAATGTGACAGCTCAAAGAAAAGGTCCATAGATAACAAACAGAATCTTCTGAATGTATTTTTGAATAGTTTAGAAATGCATTCTCGAAGCCTGAAATCAAAATTTGGTTCGACCTGATTAACATTTAGGAATCCGATCATACTAAGATATGAAAAGTGGCGCTGAAATCCTAGATAAATTTCTGGAATGAATCTTTTTTAGAGGCCTAATAATATTTTTTAATGTACATCTATCAAAAGTTTGGTCGGCTGATCGCTAAGAAGATCAAAAGGAAGCCTTTCAAAAGCTTTGTGTTCTAACCAAATTCTCTTTTTCAAAGAAACGGGAGGAATATCTTCAAAGAACACGGGTCCTCAGAAGACTGATCGATCAGTTCTGGGGCAGAGAAAACCCTGAAGAAGGTGTGGAACTTTGTGAAATTGTTACGGTGCATGAGACGAAATACCAAAAAGTGTATTATCAGATGATTAAGTCCATAAAAAATTTTCAAATTTTTCTGCGATCAGGTTGAGCTAAGGATTCAATTCATCACACATTGAAAACTCGGCATTGATTAGAGTAGTTAAGAGTCAAAGGATGGATGACAATACTAGTCACTGGAGACAGCTTTCATTTGAATGAATTTTGTTTAAAATGGAAGTAAAAGTTGCCTTCTAATGAAATTGAATGTCATCAACTTTTTTATCAAAGCAAATTTCTAGGCTTATGTTTATGAAAGTGTTATTCTTAAATTGTTATCTACAAACTAAAATCTTTTTTTGTTTTTGATAACGAGAACAAACATCGAATTCCCGCCATGATTTTTTCAGTCATATCGTTTATTTATTTTTCAAACTTTTTGGTGTTGAAATCGAATTCTATTGACTTCAAATAAGACAAAAGCTCCCCTTTCAAAACTAGTGAAACTAGCATCTTCTCTTTTTTACCTCAAAAAACTGAAGGATTTTATTTTAATGCAATTAAAGTTTATGACCATCAAATTTGTATGTCTTGAAAGCTACGGCTGAGGAAGTTGCCGTTCTATATAGGAACCTAGCATCCTTCAAGCTCTTCCGAGATCGCTACTTCAAAGGTTGGCTTGGCATATTTTGTTTTTTTTACTTAATAGGAAAAAAAGACTAATTTTTAGCCATGTCAAAAAGAAACCAGGGGTTTCTGTTCAATGTTCTCGGCGCTTTTTCCTCCTGATTAGGTTCAGGTACTTCTTAGCATTCGCATGATAAGTATGCGTGACTAACTAAAAAAGTCTATTATGCTGTACACATAAAATGATCTGGCAGAACACGTCTGTATTGTAGTGTTAAAACGATCGCTTCAGGTCAGTAGGAACAGCCGGGTTCGACTCAGCCTTGGGGACTATCTTTTTTCCGTTCGATAGTTCAATCATAAATTTTTTTGCGCTGGTCTCGCTAAAGATCAGAGTATACCGTAAATATCTTATTATGCTTTCCCACACTAAGATTCCTATAGGTTCTTGCGTGTTGGGCGTAATGACAGTTTCATTCTGATACCGGCATGTGTGACGAAACTACCAGTCGACGTACGTTGTTAAGCCTTATGTTTGTTAGCATTAGAGAAATGTCAGGTACTGCTTTAAAAGTACAAAAGCTTAATATTAAATTATTCATAAATTTAAGATTATGAAATTTTTAAAAATATATTGAAATTGCTTCACTACTTTTAAATGTATAACCGAGATTTTTTTGATCTACTTTTTTTATTCTTTTCAAATGACGTATATTTACCACCATAAATGGGTGAGTACTAGAACATACAGGTATGTACTCAAACTTTTCGCTTTGCTTCTCAGCATTCAACTCTGTTTATTTAAAACATCGATTGTCGAAAAAATTCCCTCTCTTTCAGACTCTCGGAAATTCAACAAAAAAGACAGTTGGGAAATTCCGATTGAAGCCCTCACTCTAGAACGCGAAGTTCAGGAGATTCTTCAGAAAGTCTGCCCGAGAAACGTTAGTTTTGACTTGTACATATATATATATATATATATATAATATATATATATATATATTATATATATATATAGTATATATATATATATATATATATATATATATATTTTTACCGTTAACTGTAAAGAAATATTTCGAAAACTTAAAATTAGTTTTTGTTTTTTCTTGTGTTTATTCATTCTCTGATAAGAAGTGGATGTTACCCGACCATATGTTAAAAGATTTTTTTTTTTTCAGAGACTGGGAAGACAATTTCACAATGAATCAGAGGAGTAAACGCTTAACGGTGAGTCTCTCACTCTTAATCACTCGTCCTCTCTCTCTCCCTAAATCGCTCACTCTCTCAATCGCTCGCTCTCTATCGCTCTCAATCGCTCTCTCTTTTTCTTTCTCTCTCTATCTCTCTCTCTCTCTCTCTCTCTCTCTCTCTCTCTCTCTCTTAAATCTTGCTCCCTCATTTTCAAGATCCCTGTTTTAGTTTATTCCTTTCCGTTTCTTTTCTCTTTCAATGTTCGGCGTGATAGCGTAATTAAAATATTTCTGATTACTCTTAAAGATTTTCGAATTCGACTTTATCCGTAACTTTTCACTCAACTTAAGTGAATCAAAACTGGTGGTTGTTATGAAAAATCTTTCTCGTTGTTCTGCTATAGAACCTAGCAGTGACCTATAAAGCAACCATTCATTCTACCAGGTTTACCCGAATGTATTTCTAATCTCATAAGAGCGAGTTCCTTGCCGATAAAAGGATAAGCAGAAGAAAGACCATCTTCTGCCTATTTATATACATAGTTGAAAAGCGTTTTCCTTCAAAAAAAATCGGAATCGATAACTTTATTCACGATTGATGACATGATATTAAGGACTCAAGAGAACAGACATCTTTGTAAAGAGTGACAAGAAGTGAATCAACCGAGTATCGAAAAAAAAGAAGCGAAATTATAGAAAAGTTGATTTTGAAATACCCCTCTCCTATTGTTGTTTTTGTGTTCAGAATACAGCATGTGCCTTGGGAACTCCGATGGCGTTATCATCGTTTCTCGCCTTCAAACTCATCCCAGTCGCGGCACCAGTCATAGCTGGTCTCGGGGGATGAATTGGAGAGCGACGTCTAACTGTCTTGACAAGCATCGAATAAATCTTTCATTTTGTGGAAACTCTTTGGTTTTTTTTAAACTCAAGATTCTTA
Organism: Allodiplogaster pararmata; assembly: GCA_964056735.1. Taxonomy (NCBI): domain Eukaryota; kingdom Metazoa; phylum Nematoda; class Chromadorea; order Rhabditida; family Diplogasteridae; genus Allodiplogaster; species Allodiplogaster pararmata. The sequence goes on along the minus strand of OZ057408.1, from coordinate 39,266,475 downwards.
TGATGAATTGAATTGCTTCATTCAACAAAGGTTAGCTCGTCGTTGTGATACCTATAATGGCAACCAAAAAAACTATGATGGAAAAATTTTAAATGTTTTTTTTCGGATTAGTGAAAAGGGACTTTGTGTTCTAAGATTAAGAGCTTTCATCAAAACTTTTCTCAACGACAACACATAACATATTTAAGATAATGATAATTATTTCCTCTGTAATCTGCTTAGGAAGTTTATAATCAATATAAGGTTTTGCTGTGACAAAATAGAGAGATATTACCTTTCGCATAATTCTCACAATAAAACACATCATAAATGTTTTTTTCGAATTAACATGAGAGGAAATTGAGTCTCAAGACGTGCTCCAGGCTTTGTGTCAATTTTGTGCATTTTGTTCATTTTTGTGCATTTTGTTCTCTGCTGAGTGGTGACCCATCAAAGCAGTCTCATATTGATTGTCTCTCCAAATGAGTCCTAAGCGTACCCCTGTTCTTTCTTCTTCATGCAAGAAATGCCCGGAATACGAGAAGAAATTGGAAGTTTTGGAAAATTCAAAAGGAGAGTCGACGACGAAGACATCGACTTCCCATGATGTTCAAGTTCTCAGCCATAAGGTTGATCAACTAATCCACACAATAAATAATCTTGTTACTCTGATCACCAAATTGCTCTCGGAAAATTCTCCTCCTGCTACAAAGATACTTCCTCCCATTTCACCTTCGCCTCGATTTCTCGCTTATCAAGCTGTTGAAAGTGTTTTAAATGATGACATGAAGATGATCAAGGAAAAGTCTCACAATCTCGTCTGCGTGGGTATACCGGAAAAGGAAGATGATAAGTCTACGGATGCGGCAGACTCTCACTTCGTTCAGTCTATAGTTGAGGAACTAAACAATCCACAACTGAGTGAGTCACTCCACCAAAACAAAATCACCCATTTTCGCTTCGGTATTGCAGAAAAAAAGAAGAATAATCAAGAGTGTTCTTCCTTCTCCCGAGAAGAGAGATGCTGCTCTCAAGAAGATCAGAGCATCTCGTCTCACTGTCCTGCGTCAATTTCCACACTCCTACATGAGAGAAGGTCTTACCTCAACGGAACTCCAGATCGAGCGAGAGGCTACGGAAATCGCTAAGGAGAGAAATAGGATCTCAGGCAAAATCGAATGGGGAGTTCATGGCATATGTGTTCACAAGTATGCCCATCCAAGACCTTTCAACCCCCCCCCAATAAGCAAGGACACTACCGAAATGACAAGAGGCACCAACACCGGTCGCGTCGCGACTTCCAGAGGACATTTCACTAAAATATAGGACAGTGGCAGTACTGGTAAGAAATTTCCTAGAACTTCATCTAAATTTTCTTCTTCCGTCAAGTTATGTTCATGTAACGCTAGATCTTTTAGAAACAAGTTATATGAGTTGCATCTCTTGCTTTACCATAAATTATATGATGTGCTAGCGTTTTCAGAGACATGGCTCAATCATGACGAAACTAATGAAATGTTGAGAGTAAAAGTTCCTTATATAGTTTTCCGTTGCGACCGCATCGTTAATGATAGTTCTAGAGGAGGTGGAGTCGCTTATTTCGTTTCTTCTACACTTTCTCCAGTTCTTGTATCCTCATTTAATATTGATGGATGTAAAGGTGTCGCTGTTGACATTCATTCCAACTCTACGAATTAGTATAATAACTGTGCCAGACTCATTTTAATTTACCGATCTCCATCATGTAATACTCAAAATATATCTTCGTTCTTAGAATATCTTGCTTAACAATGTATAACAAACTTTCCTGTTGTTTTAATGGGAGACTTCAATCTACCGCATATTGACTGGCAGGCTTTGAACACACCTACTTTTGATTCTAATTTTCTTTTTTTCTCCTGGGCTTGTAATAACTTCTTAACTCAGTATGTTATAGAATCAACTCGGGAGGCAATATTCTCGACTTAGTTCTCAGTAATCGCCAAGTAATCAAATCCTGTTCAGTTAACAGCCCTTTCTGTAGTAGTGATCATTATTCGATTGTATTTCAAGTTGTATTTTCTCCGATCCTTCCAATCATAACGAATCCAATACGTATGTATTCGAGAGCCGACTGGCCTATGATAGAATGTTCAATATACGACCACGACTGGACATGGGCCCTATCCGCCTTAGCTGCTAATCAAGCATTTGAGTACTTTATTTTTTATTTTTTACAGAACCTAATTGATCAATTCGTTCTAATAGTGCAACCTGGAGACGACTTGCAACTTTACCCTAAGAAGATTCGTATTCTTTTCTTTAAACTACAAGAAGCCTCGAAGAGAGCACCCTATTCTGCATACTGTTCACGTCTCAATAAAACATTGTCTGCTGAATTATATCATTTCGAAACGAGGAGAGAATCTCATATTGTATCAACAAAAAACCCTCAACTTTTCCATTCGTATTGTGATAATAAATTCAAGCAGCAGAAACACTCAGTTCCTGCTCTCATAGATGATTCTAGCTCCTCTATAGTAACTCCTAGTGCTAAAGCTGAAGAAATTGCTGTTCATTTCAATCGGTCTTCTCTATACCATTACTTACACCGTCTAATGCACCAAGATTTACACAATCCAGTTGCTCGTTTTCTTTGGATAGAATTACTGATGAAATGATTTTGAACGCACTCCATTCTATGAAAAACAAAGTTAATACGACTCCTGATTCTATACCGAATATTGTTCTTAAGAAATGCAAGTATGCTCTATTGTTACCTCTACACACAGAGAAAAATTGATCAGTTTTGATACATTTTCTGAACAATATAAAGGGGACGATGGAGTTAGTCCCCTTTATATTGTTCAGTCTGTAGTAAAACTCGCCCCACCTAGCGCTAATTCGCGAACTGCGAAACTGTTCAGTTGTGGTCAAGAATATTGTTCACTTGGAAAAAAGTGTGCTGTATTAAACCTCGCTCATAACTTGCGAGATTTTCTTCCTTTTTTCTTTTTCTTAATTTTTTTCTTTTTTCTTCCAATTCAAAACAAAAATTGCGTTTTTATATGGAATGTAATGAAAACTTTAAATCAACAAACTTTTTTCCCAACAAGCATGATAAAATCTTTTTAAACAAACATTTACGGAATAATCAAAGAAAATTATTTCATCAAAATATTCCATCACAATATCGATTAACACAAACAGAAGAGTCAAAGCAGAATTTAAAAAAATCAAGGTTCTCTGTAATGGGTAACTGGTTTTTTTTACAAAAAAAAACAAGCATGATTCGATCATTGTCGAAATAACGAGAAGAAAAAATTCAATAATCTCAACAAATAAAAAACAGATGAGTCTAAGCACAATTAAAATATTAAACTGTTCTTTCTATTACACTGGTTAAAAAATTATTAGGCATGATGCGATGAAAGGGAAACCATCTCTAGCTTTTGTAGTTCAGATCACTCCGTGGCACTTGTGTAGTTATACGTAGGCTCCACCCCCATGCATTTTGATGTACGATGTTGCTCCTGTTCTCTCTCATTTTCCTCCTCGTCCCTCTCGCTGTTATTTTTACAGTAAAATAATGGTACTTGTCCAGATTTACGTAGGCTCCGCTCCTCCCCCTCGGGGGCGGAGTCACGGATATATGACTACTCTTAGGCTTAGTAATAGTTTACGCTAACGAGGCCGTACGGCTTAGGCTAACGAGACCGTATAAAAAATTAGGCATAAATCCGCGACTCCGCCCGTCGAGGGGGAAGAGGGGCGGATCCTACGTCGATATACACAAGTACCTTTTCTCGTTCTTATCTTGAGTAGCAAATATATAAAAAATCATTTTGAAAACACGAGGAAAAATAAAATACAATTTTTAAGTTTTAAGTAATTTTTTCTCTCATTCTAACCCTGCGCTGATCTTCTGATGAGTTCATTTCTGACCTGCAAGCATTCGGAGTCATCAGAAAAGACATGAACATCTAATTTTTTAGGCATTCTCGAAAGATCAAATCTATACTTTTAAGAATGCAACAACAAAAAAAAACCGGAATGAAGAATGCAACAAAAAAACACGAAATCTTCTTTGTTGAAATTAAAATATATGTAAAGTAATATACTCAACCTCAACCATAGCAGTCAAACTGGAAAAATAAAATACAGCTTAGGTAAAACATATTGATAAATATATATTATTCAGTTCCTGCGCTCTCAGCGCAACCAAAAATGATCAAAATGTGATCAATATGCATTGAACCTTATTATTGGTGATCAATTTTTTTCTGTGTGTAGAAACTAACAGTAACTCCTTTAACCAGCTAGGATTCGACATTCAGGATGTAAAAGACTTATTACACCCGTGCTTGTCATGTAATCACTTCTCGTTCCCTGGTATAATGTACTCACAAAACAGAGGCCTTGCCATGGGCAATCGTTTAGCCCCTTTACTATCAGTATCATACATGCACCTCTTAGAGCGTGCAGCTTCTCGTAGAGACATTGTGCTTCTATAACGATACATTGAAGATTATATTGTGATAAGCAGGGACCAGGCAGCCATAAGCACTTTGTTCGAATACCTAAACAATCAGGCTGACCACATTCGTCTCACTAGAGAAGTTGCTATTAACAACTCTATTCCATTCTTGAATGTTACACTAACTTCTTCAGGAGAGCGCTTACTCACAAAATGGTATAGGAAGCCCACTAACAAAAAACATTTTCTGCACAGCAGTTCTAACCATCATATGCATGTGAAACGTGCTATTATTAAAAACACTATTTCTACAGCAGCGAAGGTTAGCTCTGTTGAACTTCGTTCTGCCTCTTTAGCTACAGCCAGAACTATTCTCAACCAAAATGGGTACACGTTTTCCAAGAAGCCTTACGGCCGAAGGAAAAACATGCCCTCAGAGCGGAACAACAGAGTTATCTTTACAATACTTTTCAAAGAGACTATTCCAACGCGTACTAATATAAATGGCTTTTTAGTTCAGGGTAGTAAGAATAAAGCTAGAAATAACTCTTATGGAATGCGAATATCTCGCCTTTTCAGCAAACTACCTCGAAACTTGATTAATAGTATGAACTTGAAATATTTTAAGTCCCAATTAAAAAGTGGTGTTCTATCTACTCTCCTCTCCACATGAATTAAGAACTAAACTTCATTTTTGTCGTTCAAATCGCATATATAGGTTGTTTTTGTTTTTTCCCGTTCAATTCGCTATTGCTGTATCGCTTTTGTAATACAATTTATTCACTTATTTGACAATATTTAAGCTAATCTATTCTTTTCTCGTTTTCAATTGTAATTAAATTTATGCGTTTTTGCATCGAAAGATGTAGATTATATATATATATATATATATCTATATAATACCCCATTCATCTCTGATGCTTTTTCTAGAGATATTCGTCGTGCTGTTCATGATGTAGGGTTAAAAGATGTGGATGTTTTGGAGAAGTCACCGGCCTCTCTTCAATCATTGTTATGCAGAAATCTTAATCATGATAGAGTTTGTTATAACACTGAAGCCTGTATATTCTGCCCGAGCGCAAAAGCTGGTGTCTGTTGCACATCAGGTGCAGTATACAAGATAACATGCTCATGTGGAATGTTCTATATCGGTCACACAGGCCGTCCAGTCCATACTAGGGCCATAGAACACATTCGTGCAGCTAAGAACCCTAAGGCCCCTTCATACGCAACCAACGCCTTTGCACAACATGTTCTTGCTTCTCATCCGACTGAAAAAGTTGTTCTCACCGGCTCTATTTTGCATGTCAAAACTAATGTTTTTCGCCGTAGGATTGTTGAAGACTGGCTGATTGATACTCACAAACCCGATCTTAACAATAAGAGCGAAATGGCAGAAGAGCTCTCTCACCTCTCTCCTTCCTCTTTCATGAGATCACATTCCGCTCGTTCTGCTACTACTTATCGTTTTTTTGTGTTCTCGGATAGTCTGTATATTCTTCTACGATGGTCTTTCATCTCTGACCCTTCATCATTATCATCATTCCTGGGTTCGTTTCTCATATTTTCTTGTTTTCATATTCTTTGTTCAATTCCTCATTTCCTTATTTCTTGATTTTGACTCTTCCTGCTGTGCTCAACATTGTTATTTAGATGATATCTATTCGCTGAAGATGCTTTGATGAAGCGAAGGTTCGGACCCATCTTGTCTCTTCAACATTACATTTTAAAAGGCACGACACAGCAAATAAATGTATTGTCTTCAGGATACTCCTCCAATGCGTTTAACTCAGCTCAAACTTTACATTTATTCTTTCTCCTTTCCAAGCAGGTTTTCGGTATAAACGTTCAACTTTTACCGCGTTGGCTGAGTCTCATTCATTCATTGCTAACTGCCTTAGTCGTCATTTGTGTGTTGATACTATACTTCTAGACATATTCATTCATTCTTCATTCATTCTTTATTCCTTGCACAGATTATATACAACTTCGGTTCACAGTGAACAATAACAATAGCGGATATGCATGGACTGTCTTTCTAGTGGCGGTGTGTGTAAGCAAAAGGTTGCTTAACTAGGGGAGGGGGGAGATAGAAAATGCTATTAATAAAGAAACGAGCCTTTAGTTATCAGAAACAAAAGTATTTGGTAAAACTAGGTTGATAGGCAACTTAAGTAAATTGTTCTTAAATACCTTGCAATTAGGATCGTTTACGATTTCAAAATCCAATGAATTTCATACTGATAACTGACGAGAAACACATGTTGATATGAAAGACTGATTAAAATAAGACGCAAAGAATGAGAATGGCGAGAAAAAACGTTCAACAGCTGATATTTTATATAAATGAATAGTATCTATGTCACATTTCTCATGGATACATTTGTGAATGAAAGTAAGGTATATCGAAAGCTTTTGACAGTGTTGACCATTATCTTTCAGCATTCAAACTGGAGAACATAGTAGGTATCACGGGCTTACCATTATCGTGGCTTAAAACTTTTCTCGCAGCCAGGACTCAACTCGTGAAAATAGATAACGTTTCATCTTCACTGACGAACGTGACAAGTGGAGTTCTTCAGGGGTCCACAATCGGACCGTTGCTTTTTATTATGTTTATCGATGTTATCAAATTTGAAAATCCTTCTACTGTTAATTTATGTTTGTTCGCCGACGATTTAAAGTTATTTGCTGTTGTTCCTAATAGATCCGATGACCTTCAACTAGCATTATACAAGATCAGCTGTCGGTGTCAAAAGTGGAACCTAAAACTCTGCTCATTCAAGTCTATAGTTACACATTTTGGTAATCAAATAATTACGTTTATTTGCTAGATGGTAATCCCCTTCCCTCTTCTCGCGTAATTAAAGACTTGGGTAAATGATATGTTATCGTATATTGACCATGTTACTCTTAAATGTTAATCAGCTGAGTCTCTAGTTAATAGACTTTTTAAATCATTTCAGACAACATCACTACCTGTTCTTACTAAGGCGTTTACTACTTATATTCGTCCAATTATTGAATACGCCTACGAGATTTGGTCTCATAGATCAAAAGGTCGAATAAGAGAGCTTGAAGACGTCCAGCGATATTTCTCGAATAGGGTCGCCTAAACGTTTGGGTCTGTTTAATTTAACTTATTCGCAAAGACTTTCATTGTTGGGATGAAAGACACAGAAAGATTATAAAAGACCTTCTGTTTCTAGTTAAATCCATTCATTCTCATGCTTATATAGACACCTCTACAATATATCATCTTGCTCCTCTCTCTAGGTCCTTACGTAATTGTCATTCGTTCCGTATTTAGCTCCCAGTACCTTTTTACCCTACGAAAATTTCCACTTTTGTCTGTAGGACCATCAATATTTGGAATAATTATTTACCTTCTAATATTAATAACCATGTTATAGAGATCGTCTGAATATAGTTGGGCTGAGTACTTTAGCTGAAAGAAGGGTGATTGCAGACCTTAAAATGGGTTGGAAGATCTTCAATGACAAGTATATTATCGAAAAATCCCGCATTTTCAAGCGCACCTCCCCCGCTCGTACAAATATAAATGGTATTGCAATTGAATGTACTTCTTTCACTTCTAGATTCTGTTGTTTTGGTTTACGGGTTTCAAGAATTTTTCACGGAATCTCGAGTGAAATATTGAATTCAGGTACAGTAGAGCAGTTCATAAATCGGCTCCGTAACGAGAATGTGGAAAGTGAACTGGAGAATAATCAGTAGCATTTAGAAATTGGCCTTACCTGTCGCCGCACTTATGTATGTATCATTTAACGATTATAATATGAATCAAACTTTAATATCCGAAAAAAAGGTAACTTCTTCTATTGACTTTGTTGATATTAGCCCTCCACTTGTATACAGCTATCTGAAAAAACTTCCATCACGATGTTCCACATCACCTGATGGTATTCCTTATGCTTTTCTCAAGGGTACAGCTTGTGCCATCTCTTTGCCTCTTTCTCTTTTATACAACAGCTTTCTTTTACCTGGCGTTTCCCCATCAATTTGGAAACATGCCATTGTGAAACCAGTATATAAGCGTAAAGGAAGCCTACATGATCCTTATAATTATCGACCGATTTCTCTGACTTGTAGTACGAGTAAGGTATTCGAAAAAATAATACGTCATTCCTTGATCAATTATCTTGAAGCGCATGAGCTACTAACACCTCTGCAACATGGATTTCGCAGTCAGCGTTCTTGCTCTTCAGCCCTTCTCTCGACTCTTTCAGAATTTAACGTAACTCTAGACCAAAACAGTTACATAACGGCAGTTTTCATAGATTACAAAAAAGCCTTCGACTCCATCCCAATTAATCTCCTTTGTAATAAATTATCTTATTACGGCATTACTGGGTGTCTCCATAGGTGGATTTCTTCTTTTTTGAATAACCGAACTCAGAGCGTAGTTATCAACCATAGCTATTCACTGTCTTCTGTGGTTACTTCTGGAGTGCCCCAGGGGTCTGTTTTGGGCCCCCTCTTTTTTCTCCTTTTCATCGATGAGTTTCCCGAGTGCCTTCCTCCTGGTATTCATTGCTGTTTATACGCTGATGACGCTAAACTTTATTCTATAGGCAATCACCAACTTCTTCAGCAAGGATTGGATGCCCTTGCTTCCTGGTCTAGTAAGTGGGGACTCTCTATTTCAACTACTAAAACGGTTTTCATGCGAATCGGACAGTCTCATCCGACATGCAAGTTGTCCCTCTACGGTTCTGAGCTGCCTGAAGTAACAGTTTTCCGTGACTTAGGTGTCACCTACGATTCTAAATTGTGCTTTACAAAGCACATCTATAACATTTGTAACAAAGCTAGGTCTGTAAGTTTTCTCATTTTACGCTCTTTTCAAACACGAAATAAACATATCCTATGGAGCCTGTTCAATACGTACGTCAGACCTATCCTCGAATTCTCTTCTGAGGTTTGGAGCCCAAGCGACGTTACTTCTATCAAGAAGATAGAAAAAATTCAGAAGCAGTTCACTCGTTTAGTATTCAAACGTTCGCATTACATCCCATCCTATGAACAGAGACTAAAAATACTCAAAGGGCGTACTTTACTATCGCGAAGAAATTCTATTGATTTGCTTACTGTATACAAAGCTGTTTTCGGTCGCTTAAAAACATCGGAAAACTTTCTGAAGTTTGCACCTAACAGCCGTTTTACTAGAGGGCATAAATTCAAATTACTTTTACCAGTCTGCAAAAATAATAAACTAAAAAATTTTCTACCATTCCGAGTGGAAGCAGTATGGAATGCTTTACCCGAGTCATTCTTCAATTGCTCATATAACCACTTCAAAAATTTGATCCAAAACATATAATGTACCGACTCAGATATGCGAGTATTTTTTCCGGAAGAGTCTACACGGATCTACTCCACGGAGCTAGTAGATGAACTTTCACGCGACATTGGCTGTTTTCTATAGCAGCCTCTCATCTCGTGTGCAAATGGACTATACAAACGCCAACTCTTATACCGCAATTCCTATCCTGCCGCGACATTAATCTCTAAACGATGAGATCATCGGCGCGATGAACTCATACCATTCAAATTAGGCGAAAATTTTGAAAGATGATGTCACCTTGACTAAATTTTTTTTGGAAATAAAAGGTCCTGCACGAAATTCCATTCTTAGAACTTACTCGCGTAATTCAATTTCAATCTAGTTAGTGAAGCAAAATTACAAACCAGTCAAGTTTCCTTACATTTTTCTTACGGGCATACCCAGTGACAGAGTCAATGTCTGCGCTCTGCCCTTTTCTTATTACACGGACTCGATACTTCATGTTCCACCAAAAACGTTAAATGCTTTTTTTAAGTACGAAACAAAATAGATTGTGATTAGTTAGTATTTTAAGACTCATTTGGAGAGAAAGACGGCATTTGAAATCTCATCTTCTCGTACTTTAAGATATTATTTCGCGTGCTCTCGCAAGATCATCTCGTACCTCACTGATCCAACATTTTTGGGCCAAGAAGGTGCGATAGCCATGATCTCATCGTGAAATATTTCAGTTATAATAACACTGACTCGATGATCTCATTCATCAAGCAATGATGTTTAATGTCGCGGCAGGTTTATTTTTGTTTCCAAAGTTACATTTAGCCGATAAAAAAGAATTACTACTGATATTTGAGAGAAAAAGTAGTCCGGGCGTGGCAAAATGGTAGTGTGTTCGACTATTGCGCGAAGAGTCCTGAGTTCGACTCCCATTCCGGACAGATCCACCCAAACCAAGGGGGTTAAGAAATGTTGGTAGTGCTCATGCACGAATCTGACTCTTCCCACTGCTGCTAACCACACTAGCAGTGATCTAGCAGGCAGCCACTGGTTCTACCAGGATAGGACTGTCCTGCATCTCAGGGGAGCGCGTACCCAGCCGCGAGGCGGGAACAAGCGCGAGGAAGATTATTATTATTAATATTATTTGTGAGAAAAAGTCTAATTGCTCTATGCAAATCTTTCAAATTTCCACAGTCTGTATAAAACATTAACGAACTGGTTCTATTTCAAAACTAGAAAAAAAACTATCCACTTTTTCAAAGTTCAAATTTTCATTTTTAATTTTTTCTATAAACAACTTATAATAGAAAATTTTTTGGGGGGAGGGGCTAATGGATTAGGAATCTCTATCGCGCTGACCTAATTTGTTTTTCTCCTTGAGAAATGGTGGAACAGTTCATGTCTTGAGCTTCCCGGCCGGAAAAAATCTTCGTTTCTTAAAATTTCTGTCGAAAAGAGAAGAAAATTATATGAAGACAAAAAAAATTTCCTCAATTTTGTGATGAAACCAGAAACTGGAGTTAAAACTTCTTTAGCGTAGAAAAAAATTAATATGTTTGTGCAAAAAACAATCACAGGGAAAAAATTAAAGCCTTCATCATGTAGACATTGATCACTGTTTGAAAAATTAGCTCTCTTTTTTCATTTCATTTTTACTTTTCATTTCTTTATTCCATATTTAAAACATATATGTAGGATAAAACACTAATAGAAAACATAAATAAATGGACTTTGTTTTCAGTGGTGACGATATGACAACTGATTATTTTTAATAACACCCAGATCTTTCGCAATATTAGTTACTACAAGAGGTTCATTATAAAGGTGATATACATTGCGAGGATTTGATGGACTGAGATGGAGAACGTTACACTTCGAAATAGGTAGGGACAGGTTCCATGTAGAGAACCAATTGGTGATATATCTTCAAAATTGGTGATATGCTCAAGAGCTATTTGCAACTCTTTGCAAAAAGAAGCGAATCCGATTAACTTTACATCGTCAGCGAAAAGTTCAAAATGAACAGAATCGGGGGTCCAATCTTTGACAGAATCGTTGTACAATAAAAGTAAAAGTGGGCCTAAAGAATTTCTCTGGGGGATACCAGATTTAGCAAAGGTTGATCTTGATTGAACATTGTTAATCACAACTATTTGGGAGCGGCAAGCAAGGTAGCTTCTTAGCCATTTCACAATCGATGGAGGGATGCCGTATGACTCAACGCAGTTTAGGAGCAATCTAAGAGCTACTGAATCAAATGCTTGATTATATCAAGAAAAATCATATCAATAAACACACGTTGTGATAATAGATCAACAACTAAAGAACGAGATTCAATAAGAGAAGTCACAGTCGACCTCTTAGTTATGAATTTAGCTTGGCAAGAGGACACGAGGTTTTATCGTTCTAAATAGGTGGCTTATTGACTTACGATCACTTTTTCCATAACCTTCGATAAAGAACAACACAAGGAAATATGCCTACAGTTTCGCATTGAGCTGCGCAATTCATTCTTAAATATCGGCTTCACAGTGGATGTTTTCTATTGAGAAGGAACTGAGCCAGAAATGAGGCTGTTGTTGAATATGCGGTTTGAAAATGCGGTTTGACGAGAGCAAAGCGAAATTTCTTCAAAAAAATGTTAGGGATTGAATCAGGAGATATGTTGTATTTATATTCAATGCAAGATAGAGCTTTCAAAACCATGTCTTCTGTAATACAATCTAAATTGAAAGGCTCATTTATAATACATTCTTTATAATATAATTCTTTATAATTCTTTATAATTTACAATACAATACATTTACATACAATACAATACATTCATTTACATTCTCATTTCTTCGCCACACGGAAATCGGTTGCTCTCGTCTATTCTCTCAATTTTCATTCGTCTGACACCCACTCTCAGCTGGGAACCGTTCCGGATATCAGCCCGCGAAGGTTCCATCCTATCTGCATATAGCTGATCCGCCTCATACTATTCTGCCACCTGCGTGTATCGGCTATCCCTACAGAGGGACAAAAAGGCCGTTAGTGGGTGTTCGTAGAATCAAAAAGAGAGAAGACGCATGGCTCCGAAAAAAGCTTCAAAAGTTTCTCCAAAAGAATCGCATGAGGAAGAAGAACCTTCGAGATCTACCATGAGCTCTCAATTTAAAGAAGATCTCACAAAAAGCATCGTTGAGTCAGTTACTTCTTCTTTTAAAGAAATATTCTCAGGTTCACTGAGGTACTTATGCAACCTCTTAGAGCAGAAAACGATTCGTTGAAGAAACGAGTTATCGAATTAGAGGGACAACTTATGAGTTTAGGAAAAAAGCTCGATTCTGTTCTTTCAATAGCTAAAAATAAAGACACCGATTCAGTTTCAAATCCAGTTTCTAATGCTCCTCTGACCAGAACCCCGAGTGCTCCTTTTCCACAACCTAACCAGATCACTCCTCTGGCGCCGTCCTCATGCCCTCCTGAACTAGACTGGAGTCATCTCTATGCCCGGGCTAGTCATCTGTTTTCACTTCCTACTCCTATAAAAAAAATGGTGTTGTCGTCATTGAAAGACTCCCAGAAAGTGATGACGAAAAAGATGATCAGCTTTTTGTAGAGAAAGTTCTTGAAGTAGGTGGGATTAGAGCAGATACGATCTCAAAAATATGGCGTCATGGAGCTAAAAAGGAGAACAGAACTCGTGTTCTCAAAGTTGAGGTTAAAAACAGCCGAGCGAGGGACTTCCTCCACTCGACTTTCGATTTAGTCATTTCCGAGTCCTCTGTAAATAAGAAGTTCAATGAAAAGCGACGACCTTTCTGTCGTCGAGACATGACCATGCTGGAATTGGAGTTACAGTCGGAAATGAGAAGAAAAGTACTCGAAATGAACACGTACGTTGGTTGCTACCGATTTGCATATAGAGATTTGTGTATATATCAGAGGAAAAATCCTCGCACCATAGAAGGTGGGAAGACTCCATCGTTTTCACCAGTGAATCCTCGCACCATAGAAGGTGAGAAGACTCCATCGTTTTCACCAGTGAATCCTCCTACCCCCTTTTTACCTGACCGCTAGGACAAATTGATTCACTCTTTCTCTAACACACAGAAAACACATGTAAGCCCTCCTGATCTTAAGAAAGCTGACAAAAATTATCTGAAATGCTTGCTTAGTAACGTTAGAAGTATCAACCGCTTAAGAAAATTAAACGAACTTTTCAATTACATAGAACTAGAAGATATAAGCGTTGGTTTCTTTGTCGAAACCTGGCTTAACGACTGTTTTTCCGACTCATTTCTCGACCATCCGAGGTATTCTTTTTATCGTCAGGACCGCCGTAATAACAAAAAAGGCGGAGGTCTTCTTGTGATATTTAAAAAGAGTCTTATGTTGAAACGTGTCAACATTGATACATCCTTTAATAAAGATATCGAAATTCTTTGCATAGACCTAAGTCTGGGTAAAAATTCGAACTACAGATTTTTTCTACTGTACAGACCCCCTAATACGACGAAAGAAACATTACAGGAAACTTTGCATGCTATAAGCATGAATATGTTAGCAAATAACAACATAATTCTAGGCGATACAAACTTACCGAATATGGACTGGTTTCAGTTAGCTGTAACCCGTAGTGAAGCTGAAGCATTTTTCACCGATTTTATAGCATCCAAATCTTTATCTCAATTAGTTACTTTTCCGATTAGACTAAATAGCAATGGCACAAATTCTCTACTAGATATCATATTGACGGACCAAGAAGAGAATATATTAAAAGTAGATTCATCACCTCCACTTTTAAACTCTGACCACATTACCATTAACTTTGATCTTAAGGCCTCAGGTAGCGATATTGAAACTTATGATTCAGATGTCAATTACTCCGAAGTTTATGTGGATTTCAGAAATGGTAACTTTGAGTCTATGAATTTATATCTTGACAGTATACCCTGGGTACCAATCATGTCCAACATATCGAGCGCTCAGGCTAAATATGACTTTTTCTTGAATGTAATACATGATGGGATTCGCGAATTCTGTCCTCTCAGAAAGCGCTCCACTAAAATTAATACATGTCCTAAAAAAGTCCGCAAACTTTTTAATAAGAAGAAGAAAATATGGCAAACTAGGCATTCTAACCCTTCTTTCTCTTCGGATTATAAAAACATTAAGCAACTTATAAAAACTACTCAAACTGAACAACTGAGGAGCTGTGAAAGGAAGGTCATAGATTCTCCTAGAGGTATTCATCGCTGGGTGAAAATGAAGTTGAAACCTAAAAGTAGTCTTCCTTTAATCAAAAATGGGGATGCTTATGTTTCAGATACTACTATGAAAACTTTCCTTTTCGCCAACGAGTTCTCAAAAAACTACACAATTGAGGAGAACACTAATAAAAATCCGGTGAGCTACCCTATTTCTTCATCAACAGACTCTCTAGACTTTTCTCCGCATATCATATATAATGTTCTTAAGAAATTACCTAATAAGTTTACCCAGTTCTCCGAAGGCATCAACCAATATCTTTTTAAAAAATGTGCTCTCGCTTTAGCATTACCTTTGTCGATTCTATTTGAAGAATCATTTATAAGCTGCTCCATTCCAACTCAATGGAAATTAGGAGAAGTCATTCCAATTTTCAAAAGCTCTGGGGACAGGTCTAATTGTAGTAACTATCGGCCTGTTACCATAACTTCTCCAATTTGCAGCGTTTTTGAAAGTATAGTAGCTAATCATATTAGACTACAATACAGAAGCATATTTTCTAAATTTCAATATGGTTTTATTTCTAGAAGAAGTTGTGAGATTCAGCTTTTAAAATCAATCAGTGAGTGGGAGATATCTCTGAAGAAGAATCAAGAACTAGATGTGATTTATTTCGATTTCTCAAGAGCTTTTGATAAGGTTTCTCATTCTAAGCTAATTGCAAAGCTTCACCAAATAGGAATTCCTTCAAGTTTTATAAAATGGATCGCTTGTTTTCTTGAGAATAGATTGTTCAGGGTACGTATAAATAACACTTTCTCGGATTATTTCCCTGTACTAAGCGGTGTACCGCAAGGTACAGTCTTAGGGCCCCTACTCTTTCTTTGCTTTATTAGCGATATCGAAAGCTGTATAACTGACCCAGTAAAATTTTCCTTATTCGCGGACGATTTGAAAATTTATAGTCACGATCCAGGTCGTTTACAATTAGCTATCAATGAAATTCACAATTGGTCATGTAAATTCAGTTTACCACTTGCAGTTAATAAAATAAACTGCCTTCATTTAGGGCAATCTCAACAGAACTACTACATAGATAATACAAAAATTAAGGATGTAGAGTTAGTAAGAGACTTAGGCATTTTTATAGATCGTAAGCTCACTTTTAAACAGCACATTGAAGTCATACGTGCCAGAAGTTTGAGTCGAATCGCTCAAGTTTTTAAAGTTTTTCGATGCCTAGATTTAAACGGTTACAAAACTGTGTATACCACATATTTCAGGCCTCTCCTAGAATACGGAACCACAATTTTTTCACCAATTTCTCGCAGTAATTGTTCAAGAAGACTGGAATTTCCACAAAGAATCTTTACAAAGAGGGCGCTATCTCGCTGCAATAACCCTAATCTAAATTATCCCCAACGTCTCAAGCTATTCAATTTAGATTCGCTTGTAGAACGTAGAGCCCGCTTCGATTTATTTATTGTTTTTCGGTTACTATTTGGAAAAATAGACTGTCATATATGCAAAAACCAAATGATTCTTAGAACGGAAACAAATCTTCGTACCTCCGATAGGACTTCCCGGTTAACTTTAGTGCAGATAAATCATTATAAGCACTCTAATTTCTATTTTAGAAGAGCTATCGGATTATGGAACATAATCGCAGATACTCAGAACCACATCACTGAGCTTCGAGAGTTCGCAAAGATTCTAGAAGAACTGAACCTTCTCACAGTCGTCGACCTACCGGATTACCTTAAAACGGATTGAAGAGTGGATCCCCAAATGCCAAGATTTTATCCCGTTCTTCCTGACCAATTTTATACACCGTATAAGCGGTAACTCAACAAGTTACCCTTCGGTGATAATAAAGATTAATTAAATGTTGAAAAAAATAGGCAAATCGAAGTCGGGCAAGGGACCTTGGAGAGGAACTCAGAAGTAGGATGAAAATTCATTGTCTTTCTCTAACGAGGATAGCAACTCATTACATTCATCGTCTATAAGAGTGGGTATGATATTATTAGCATCACTTAAGCGGTTTTTCATAGCAACAAAAAAGGATTTTTGGTTACCGCGTAGTATGAAATCAAATTCCTTCTTTAACTCGAAATCCTTCAACTTCCTATCGAACTCAGCAATTTTCCTAATACAATAGTCTGAATATGGAGCATTCTGAGAAATTCTTTGTAACTTTTCAAACAACTTACAAAGACTACATGGATAGCGGTCAAAATTTTCAGTAAATTTCTTAATCGGGACGTATTGATGAAAGATACAAAGTAATTCATGACAGACTCGACATCCAACGAACAAAACACTTGAGTCCAATCTTGAATAGATATTTGGTACTCAACAACAGACCAGTTGGCTCTTGAAAAAATCTCAATAAGTGAAGAAAGTGGAAGGATATTTAAGAAAAAAGACAATCAAAAGAAACACATTGATGATCACTACAGTTGAAACAACCAATAACTTTGCAATCCGACACAATGGGAATATTAGAAAACACTAAATTGAGGATATTATCATGACGAGTAGGAGAGAGAACATGTTGAGTAAATTAATTATCAGTCATGTACTCGAGGAACAATTCATGTTGACCGCTTCTACCGGAGGTAAGGTTGGGCCAATCAATGAAGGGGAAATTGAAATCACCGGTTATTATGATTGCTTTACTCGAAGTAACATGCTGAGATTCGAAATACTCTATTAGTTTATATGAGGAAGAAGAGGGACAAGAGGGGGAAATACATACATCTCAGTTTTTCAGGTCTAGGAGAACTCTGAAAGACATTAAAATAGACAGACTCAATTCCTTCTTCTGAGAAAGTAGAAACAAAGGCTTCGTAACTTCTAACGATAAGAATTGACGAGATTTTGTGTAGAGCAATGAAAACCCAAGTTTCGACTTTTTCGAGATATAAATATGAAAGTGATAGGAGATCAGCCGCGACATTAATCTCTGAACGATGAGATCATCGGTTCGATGACCTCATGTCATTCAAATTAGGCGAAAATTTTGAAAAATGTTGGAAGAAAAAAGTGGTAACAAGAAGAAAAATGTTGGGTACAAAGTTTCGGGGTACGAAATGTCGCGGTACGAAGTGTCGAGAATACAACAAAAAACAAAAATTTTAATGAAATGTTCAACAAAAAAAGTGAAATGATTTTTGAGTACGGAAACAAATTAGATTGCGATTAGTTAGTATTTTAAGATTCATTTCGAGAGCAAGACGACATGTGAAATCTCATTTTCTCGTACTTTTAGATGTTATTTCGCGTGCTCTCGCAAGATCATCTCATACCTCACTGATCCAACATTTTTTTTTCCTAAAAAGTGCGAGAGCCATGATCTCATCGTGAAAAATTTCAGTTGTATTAACACTGACTCGATGATCTCATTCACCGAGCAATGATGTCATCTTTACAGATACATCGTCGATCACTCAACTTTTTTCGAGAGATTAATGTCGCAGCTGATCTTCCCCTGCCACGACAATAATAAAATAAATTTACAATGTGTCTCACCATAACCTTGCATTGTAAAATGTCGATTTAAAAAAAAAATATATATATACATACATATATAACAATAGTATTTTTGCTGCTAGTCTTAAGAACCTTCACCTTGGTTTCACATCTGACTGTGGAAGATTGAATGGTTGTTTCATATTTTTCTATCTCTATTCATTGTACTTAACCACCTAGTCATTGATCTATTCTCATTAAGGTTATTGTTAGGGCAGCACAATCTGCCACCAAGTTCATGCATTAAGGAATATATTATTTTAAAATTGTATCACCTTATTTTTTACTGCGCATGGAATAAAGAGATTAAATTAAAAATTAAAATGTTCTTCTTCGAATTATTGTCGAAAATTTGGGTTGAGGGATGAACGATGCATGCGGCTTCCGAAGGTTCAATTCGTACTCGAACGGATTCGGATTTGACAGGCGACCAGGCCATGTCACGCGACCAAACAAGAAATGCGAGATTTAGTACGAATCGAGAACTGTGACCTTTGTTCGAGTAGATGGAATATGGTGAGCTAATGAGAAGTCTCGAAAATTTTGGTTTAAGAAACCGCCTCGAAGTGTCTCAATATTATTAAAGCACAAAAAATCAAAACCTCATGGAGCGTGAAGCAACTTTATGATTCTGGTTTGAACCGATAGCATGAATAAAACATTACTACATAAAAATCTCCTTTTTTGGATAAACGAGAAATAAAAACGTTTCCTTGCGACAGATTTAAACTGTGAGTTATACTTTGCTATGGATTCCGCTCCATTGAGCAATTATTTTACCGAGTGAACGAACTCATCCTTGTCGAAAAAAGGTTTGCCGACAAACGCCGTTTGAATGTCCAAACTCTTCCTATAAGTTATGTCCCATCTTAATCAAAACACTTTTTTGGGGATTGCGTGGAAAGAACGTTTCTGGGAATCCGAAAACACAAGACGGCCAGGGTGTGTTGTTTCCCGTGTATCCGATCCGTTTCATTTCTTTCGCCCCGTCTTTTACTATTTCTCTCTCTCTCTCTCTCTCTCTCTCTCTCTCTCTCTCTCTCTCTCTCTCTCTCTGTGTGTGTCTTGCTCTCAGTCTCTCGCTTTCTCTTTCTTTACCTGTCTCTCTACTTTCCTATCTCTTTCTTCCTTTTTCTCCATCTATTTCTCTTTCTCTGTGTCTTGCTCTTACTCTCTTTCTGTTTCTTTCTTTTTCTTTGTTTGCCTGTGTTTTTCTCCGTTTCTCTCTCTTCATTTATTTTTCTACTTCTCTCTCTCTATGTGTCTTGCTCTTACTCTTTATCTCTCTCTTTCTATGTTTCACTCTTTCTCTCTACTTCTGTCTGTTTTTCTATTTCTCTCTCGCATTCTTTCTCTACTTTTCTGTTTCTCTCTCTTTCTCTGTCTCACTATGTGATGCTTCTTTTTCCTTCAGCGTCTTTCTCGAAGTCTTTCCTCAATCTCGTTTTCACTTCTCTCTCTGTTTTCATTCGATTAGCTAGACCGTTGTCTATCGGTTTCCTTCGGTATATCCTATCACAGTTCCATTTAATTTCAGTCAACTCGCTTTCTTCTTCTTCTTCTTCTTTTCTCTTTCCCAATCTCTGTCAATCTTCTTTTAGCTTTCTTCTCTAAAGTTTCACAAATAAAATTTAGATTTCGTCAAATTCAGAAGAAAAAACTTCAGAATTCTTGAAATAAAAACTTAGACTTCTTGAAATTCTTATTCTTCTCAACGATGAGCTTACTTTCTAAGCGAAATTATCAAATCTCGGCCGATTTTTGGTCCGAACTTCATTTTTTGTACTCCGCTAATTTGATGATCTTTTCATGATTTTTCTCTATCCTCTAACTTCTCAACTCATCATACGGATTTCTAAAATGTATTAGCTAACCGAAAAACAGTGCGGAAAGATGTGGAGTCATAGTCTATACATATCATACTCGGGGGGGGGGGGAGTCATAGTCTATACATATCATACTCGCGGGGGGGGGGGGAGTCATAGTCTATACATATCATACTCGGGGGGGGGGAGTCATAGTCTATACATATCATACTCGAAAATCTTTTTTATCTGTAACTTCTAAAATAATCTGAATGTATTCATAGTTTCAGATGGTCGAAGTATGTCATAACATCGCCTTCATCTTTCAGCTAGCTGGTACTGTCTTCCCTTATTACTTTGTGAAATACCCTCCGCAGCAGAAGGCATACTCGCAGAGCGATTGTTAGTAACTCTTAAACATCAATTGAGATATTCTAGCAAAATCTCAATTATGCACAGTGATTCTTCCACATAGAATAAATATTCATTCACCACTCAAAACAATAAAAAAAATTTATTCTAGAGTCTACAGGGTGTACAGAAAGTTCAGGTGAACAGTATTTTTTCCGATAAAAACTTAACGGATTGAGCAAATCAAACAAAATTTTCATCAAAGTTTATTCAAGTAGTTTGTGATATAACTGCGTTTTCGAAGTTCGAACAGCCCTCCTTTCTCATTGACACAGGCGCGGAGTCGCTTGTGGAAGGCACCCACCGTGGTGGACAGGTAAGCGACGTCAAGATCATCCCACACCTTTTATAGGGCGCGCTTCAAAATTTCCAAATTCTTGTGTGGGGAAGCACAGGCCTTGCTCTCAAGTACCGACCACACAGAGAGAGAAAGGGCCATCCCGCTTTTGTCATGGTCTGGGCCGGGATTTGCGCGACTGGCAAGACTCCACTCGTTTTCGTTGAGCAGGGAGTCAAAATGAATGCCAATAACTACCTGAACGACATTCTCATAAAGGAAGTACTTCCCTGGAGCCAGGCTCACTTCGCGGGACGCAAATGGACGTTCCAGCAGGACTCTGCGCCCGCCCACAAAGCTAAAGTTGTGCAAGACTGGTGCAAGACCAATTCCCCTCCATGATCACATCCGCCGAATGGCCTCTCCATACTCACCTGATTTGAATCCTCTGGACTTCTCTGTGTGGTCGGTCCTTGAGAGCAAGGCCTGTGCTTCCCCACACAAGAATTTGGAAAGTTTGAAGCGCGCCCTACAGAAGGCGTGGGATGATCTTGACGTCGCTTACCTGTCCACCACGGTGGGTGCCTTCCACAAGCGACTCCGCGCCTGTGTCAAGGAGAAAGGAGGGCTGTTCGAAATTTGAGAACGCAGTTATATCCCAAACTATTTGAATAAACTTTGATGAAAATTTGGTTTGATTCGCTCAATCCGTTAAGTTTTTATCGGAAAAAATACTGTCCACCTGGACTTTCTGTACACTCTGTAATTTCGCCTTCTAACAGACCAATCTCTAAATTTTAAATGACAACCGTCAATCTGTCACTGTCTCTCGGAAGGTGGCAGAGATGTCAAAGAAGATCCTGTCAATACCATCATAAAGCGATGCCTTTCCGGGGACCGAGAGAGGAGATGCTGCACGGTTTGTAACAGTTAATAGACTTTTTCAACACAAATTTATAAATGTGTAAATTTCGGAGTTAGACGTTCTTGATGTCAAAAGAGTCGATCGTTCAGCTTATCCCTTTCCAAAACTCCATCTTTCAAGACAGTCCGGCTTCTTAAAATGATTGTAATCATCCTTGACAATTAGCTTTAGTACTTCAAGGGTTTTGATGAGAAAATCTGAAAAGTTTTTAACGATACTGTTTCAAGCTGTTCTCGAAGAAAAGAACAGAAAAACTGTAACACCTGTGTGAAGGCCAAGGGGAAGAATCAAGTGATGATCTTTGAGGTTTTCATATAGCACTTTCGCACGGAATAACAATGCATCTACTTGGTTTAGTAGTAAGGCACTCGAATTCACGGACAGTTATTGTAAAAAAATGGTTGGTTTTAATCTCACCCGGATGACTAGGTTTTTCATCGTGTGATAGTTTGGGCGATTCTCATCTTAGCCAGGCGACCTTTAACTGTGTTACCAAAACTTCGAAGAAAGAGTCCAACGTTTACTGCAGGGGTGAACTCCGTCTTATCGTTTGTTCAGATTCACAGCTTGACGATAATGTCGCCTGATTAGGACAGAATACGATTAAATGTTCGTAAGTACCAAATCTGTTCCAAAGGTGGGATCAAACCTGCCGTCTGTTTCTTGAACTTCAACCACTATACTACCAAGTAAACCTGGCTAAATCGTGCAGTTGTGCTACATATAAGCTCAATGACAGACGTGCTTTAATAGTTAGGTTTGATCCCGCCCGGTGACCCAGCTTTTGCACGTCTTATATGTAGTTCATTCAAACTCTCTACTCCTTTACGATTCACCTTGAATTTAGTTGCTGCCAAGTGAATATTGGTAAAATTGATTAAACTATCAAACAAGCCGAGCTAGTCATGAGCGGGGTTCAACCCAACCATCTCTCGAACTCTGATTGAATTTTTGTAGCTGGATCCGGACCACGAGTGGTGCGGCGCGAGTCGGAGGAGTCATCCATGCGACTTTGGATGCTGCTGCACGCCTTATAGAGCTTGCTGCTGCAGGCAGCCTTATTGGAGGTTAGATTTGAGTTTCATCTAATAATCTTTCGCATGTGAGATTTTCGTAACAGTCAGATATGTTCATCCAACTTACCCCTTTCATTGAACTTATTGCTCGAGCAAATAAGCTCTGCGGTTCTCACTTTGATAAAATTCAAAATGTTTTAACAGCTCAACATTTTTCTTTTTCCTGGTGATTGATTACTTGTAAGTTTATCTGTGAATGCTTGACATTACCTGTGAATATCTGTGAAAAATTGATATTGCCTCTGTGAACACCGAAATCATTCATTCAAAGAAAATAATAACTTTGTGTCAGTCATTCCTTGTCATACGCATTCAATACTGTTACTTGAACAACCGGAATGAATTATTAATTAATCATTTGTTGATTAATTAAATAATCAAAAATGATATATATGTATTTTGAAATCTATATTTAAGACAAGTGTACATATAACTTTTCTTTTTCTGAGTGAGAAACAAGAATATAACTAGAAAAAAGCGTTTCATCTCGAAAGACGGTTCTGGTTGGTTAGGAATCTGAAGTTCCGTCGTCCACTGAAAGAGAGCTGAAAATTCAAATATTTCGATGGAATCAAGCAGAGCTCCGAGAAAATGTTATTGAAAAGGTTAGGAGAACAAATAGCGAGACTTTTACTTGCCTTTAGACCAGGCTGCGGTTGCTGCTCCTGTGACTTCCATCCGCACTGTGGATGCTGCTGCTGCGGTCAGCGGAGGTGTCAACAGTCATTCTGCTACAAGAAGATTGTCACTGTCAAACGGATGCTCTGCATGTGCAATAAGTTAGTTTTTTGTAGCTCTATATTGTTACTTTGCTGCCAACGTGCCTTCAATCCGGCTTCTTACTACCGTCGGAGAGCGTGTTTAACATTGCAATTCTCCATGCCAAACGAGCGCGTTAAAACGTGCAATATGGTTTTTTTTCTTCAAAATCTTCATTTTGTTATTGATGTCGGTTCTTCTCTCTAAAATTCTGACCTCAGATTTTTTGTGTCATATGTATTTCCCGGCTGACTCATCATCTTTTCTACTGACTAAATCTCAACAAACCTCTCTTCTATTCAAGTATTTATTGAATCTTAGCAATATCCTGATATCATACTCCTTATGTTAGCTTATGATTATTGTCAAATCCTTCTTCTTCGGTGCAATAGGTAATTATTATGTTATATTTTTTAAAAAAGCATTGGTAGCTCACTGGTAGAAATATCATCGCTCGTAGAGCGCTGACGTGGTTTCGTTCGCCTCCGATTCTCCGAGTTTTGCCATAATTTCCGCAAGCATGTTCTTCTGTTTACATTTGTCATCCAAGTCATTATAAATTCTCTTGCAGTTGCTATTGCCATGAATGCTGCAAGAATAACAACTGCGGCTGCTGTTGCTGCAAGAATAACAACTGCGGCTGCTGTTGCTCAAACAAGCCAAATCGTGACTACAATCGTGACTACAAAAGACGCAACTTAGACAGAGACCGCTGATTCTAGAACGATTATTTATCATGTATTGAAAAATCGCATGAGCGAAACATGGTCCACGAAGCGGAATCGAACCCAGCCGCCTCTCTTCAACCCAAAGCGAGCGCTTTAACGCTCAACTTTCAAAGCCAAATGCTTTTATGAACAAACCGGTAATCCCTGCAGTAGCTACTTAGCATCCATAGCTTTCACATTAGCTAATAAACATTTTATAACAGCGATCTCCGTAGACATACTTTCTGATTATTCTATGTACATGGCTCTCACGTTACTAGGACAATGGATGTTCAAAAACAAGAATCAAGCTTTGTAGACAACTCTTTCTCACGAAATTAGCATGAATCATCTCTCAAAAACTCTAAAATTAGTTAACGAGTATTCATCTTCGTCTTTTCCAGTGAAGTAACTTTCATGCCCTCTTTCCATACTGTATTCTTGAAGCTTCATGAACATTGCAGAACTTAAGTTTTAAGAAAAGAAATTATTTAAACCTTAATAAAAAAAACATTATAGATATAATTTTTTGTTGATATTGTCCATTATTTCATTAACCAATTTGAGCGTTTTTAATGCGTTTAGATTGTGCATGAGCGTTAGCGGGGGAAAACAATTATCAACAAAGTTTAATTGTTTAAATCACAGTTTTCCTAACATTAAAAAAGGAAAGACATAATTTTTTTATATTGTAGAATTCTCTACAACAACAATTTGACTCAATTGTATAGTATCACAAACTTTCGAAATACATTCTTTGAATCTATAACACTTACTTTTAAAACAAATAGATAACTTATAATAATATTCTCATCTCCAATCTAATATTCTAATAATAAATTTATGGTTCATCAACGAGAAATTTTTCATTTGAAATTTTCAAATCGTAGTGTATTTTACACATTCCATGTTGTTTGATTTCACTCATAAGAATACATTTCAAAGTTTTGAAACAAAGAGAACTTGAAAAATATGAGAATCGACATATAAAATTAGTATGAAATTTATGTTAAGATATTGTTTCGTGCATTTACAATTGATGGAATTTAATAACTTAAAACTATCAGAAAAAATTCAAAAGAAAATTTAATAACTCATAAAATTAGATCCGGCCCTGAGTAAAAAAAAATTACACAACCGTTTGAAGTGCCTTTACAAGAACATTGTGATACGTCTTACCCATTCCAATCGAATACATTAACAATTTGATCAACAAATTAATAAAAAAAGGACCTATAATACCTCAATCAACATCCGGAACTCTTTCCTGGCTCATCGGAGGCTTGAAAACCCTTGAAAGATTCGGTTAACTCATCAGTAATAGGCTATTACTAAGCCACGCCCCTCACGCCCGTTCATTACTAATGCACGCCACTGCGCGGGAAAATTCTTAACTTCGCCCCATGCGCTTTATTTAGATTTTCAAGTTTTTCATGTTTTTTCTGCTTAGGCAAAGGTTTACGCTAACGAGGTCGTATCAAAAAATATATACATAATAGTGCGTCAAACACTCTTTCTCTCTTTAGCGCACAGTGGCGTGGATTAATAATGAATGGACGTGAGGGGCGTGGTTTAGTAATGGCCCAGTAATACATGTTTTAGAAGCTTGAGAATTAGCGACATAGGACTTGAGTAGATTATTTCTACGAGGTTGTAACCGGTTGCTAGTTATAAAGAGCCTTTTACTTTGAATATCGAAAGAAACGGGTTCGAGACAGAAATATACAATGAGAGTAAAAATTGCGTAGAAAGCTATGCGACAAAATCTCAAGATTCAAGTCTCTCAAGAAAATGTAGTATTTGAAGCCGTGGTTATACAGAAATTTACTTCAACTTTGTTATTTTCCTGAGTAATCGATATAAAAAGTCTAGACCGAATTGCCATTCTACATATTAGAAAAGCACTTCAAACTTACTTAGAATGAAACGGTAAGAATTACTTAATCTCTAATCATTCTCTTCTTCTTCTACTTTAATTACTGTCATTTGGATTGGCTTGGAGGTTGATTTGTGGCAGGAGAGCAGATTGTTGGGAAGTATAATAATGATGAAGGACATTATCAACAGCAGCGAGCCAGAGATGAAGAAGGTCGACGTTGACACTTTACCCAGAATTATGTCAACCACTGAAGAAAGAGGATCATCAACTCATCGCCCTTTGTATCCTTTACCAACTACGGCAGAACCCAGCTGAGACATTTTTAAAACTCCATCACTTCATATGAGAAAACGAGGGCAGTGATTTTTATAGGAAAGCTTCTGTATTTATTGAAGACCATGAAATCAAACACGAAGCGGTCTTCTAGAACTTTTCAGGGGATGCAAGAGTTGCTTATTCCTCTTTCTAAGCATTGTCATTTCTCGAAATCTGTCTAATTACCGTTTTAGTAATTTCTATTGAATGAAAAAAGAAAAAAATTATACAATTTTTCAGTAACAAAGTTGGAAGGCAGTGACGCTTGGTTGAGACGAAATGTGAGCATAACATCGCCCGAAAAAAAAACCGGGTGAGATCGAACCCAACCGCCTCTCTCTTCTACCGGGGAGTGTGTGTGCGTTATCAACGAACTACCGACGAAAAATTGTTAAACGATACGATAGCCAAAAGGTCGCCACGGAAATTTGCCACGTCTATTCAATAACATGAACTGATGATGATCTACCAACTTGTGTTGAGAGGCAGTCCACACAGCATTCCCACAGAAATCACCAGCGGGTGCAACAATGCGATTCCAAAATTTATTAGGAAGTTGAAACCTGCAAAAAATCTGAAACTTCAGAACTAAATCTGAGAACTTTCTGATTGAACTTCTGTTTTTCTCCAACTATCAATCATTCATGTCTTAGGAATTACTTTTGCTGAGAAACTATTACTCATCATTCATTCCAGTGAACTATGAAACTATTACTCATCATTCATTCCAGTGAACTATGAAACTATTACTCATCATTCATTCCAGTGAACTATGAAACTATTACTCATCATTCATTCCAGTGAACTATGAAACTATTACTCATCATTCATTCCAGTGAACTATGAAACTATTACTCATCATTCATTCCAGTGAACTATGAAACTATTACTCATCATTCATTCCAGTGAACTATGAAACTATTACTCATCATTCATTCCAGTGAACTATGAAACTATTACTCATCATTCATTCCAGTGAACTATGAAACTATTACTCATCATTCATTCCAGTGAACTATGAAACTATTACTCATCATTCATTCCAGTGAACTATGAAACTATTACTCATCATTCATTCCAGTGAACTATGAAACTATTACTCATCATTCATTCCAGTGAACTATGAAACTATTACTCATCATTCATTCCAGTGAACTATGAAACTATTACTCATCATTCATTCCAGTGAACTATGAAACTATTACTCATCATTCATTCCAGTGAACTATGAAACTATTACTCATCATTCATTCCAGTGAACTATGAAACTATTACTCATCATTCATTCCAGTGAACTATGAAACTATTACTCATCATTCATTCCAGTGAACTATGAAACTATTATACTCATCATTCATTCCAGTGAACTATGAAACTATTACTCATCATTCATTCCAGTGAACTATGAAACTATTACTCATCATTCATTCCAGTGAACTATGAAACTATTACTCATCATTCATTCCAGTGAACTATGAACTATTACTCATCATTCATTCCAGTGAACTATGAAACTATTACTCATCATTCATTCCAGTGAACTATGAAACTATTACTCATCATTCATTCCAGTGAACTATGAAACTATTACTCATCATTCATTCCAGTGAACTATGAAACTATTACTCATCATTCATTCCAGTGAACTATGAAAGTATTACTCATCATTCATTCCAGTGAACTATGAAACTATTACTCATCATTCATTCCAGTGAACTATGAACTATTACTCATCATTCATTCCAGTGAACTATGAACTATTACTCATCATTCATTCCAGTGAACTATGAAACTATTACTCATCATTCATTCCAGTGAACTATGAAACTATTACTCATCATTCATTCCAGTGAACTATGAACTATTACTCATCATTCATTCCAGTGAACTATGAAACTATTACTCATCATTCATTCCAGTGAACTATGAAACTATTACTCATCATTCATTCCAGTGAACTATGAACTATTACTCATCATTCATTCCAGTGAACTATGAAACTATTACTCATCATTCATTCCAGTGAACTATGAAACTATTACTCATCATTCATTCCAGTGAACTATGAACTATTACTCATCATTCATTCCAGTGAACTATGAAACTATTACTCATCATTCATTCCAGTGAACTATGAAACTATTACTCATCATTCATTCCAGTGAACTATGAAACTATTACTCATCATTCATTCCAGTGAACTATGAAACTATTACTCATCATTCATTCCAGTGAACTATGAACTATTACTCATCATTCATTCCAGTGAACTATGAACTATTACTCATCATTCATTCCAGTGAACTATGAAACTATTACTCATCATTCATTCCAGTGAACTATGAAACTATTACTCATCATTCATTCCAGTGAACTATGAACTATTACTCATCATTCATTCCAGTGAACTATGAAACTATTACTCATCATTCATTCCAGTGAACTATGAAACTATTACTCATCATTCATTCCAGTGAACTATGAACTATTACTCATCATTCATTCCAGTGAACTATGAAACTATTACTCATCATTCATTCCAGTGAACTATGAAACTATTACTCATCATTCATTCCAGTGAACTATGAACTATTACTCATCATTCATTCCAGTGAACTATGAACTATTACTCATCATTCATTCCAGTGAACTATGAAACTATTACTCATCATTCATTCCAGTGAACTATGAAACTATTACTCATCATTCATTCCAGTGAACTATGAACTATTACTCATCATTCATTCCAGTGAACTATGAAACTATTACTCATCATTCATTCCAGTGAACTATGAAACTATTACTCATCATTCATTCCAGTGAACTATGAACTATTACTCATCATTCATTCCAGTGAACTATGAAACTATTACTCATCATTCATTCCAGTGAACTATGAAACTATTACTCATCATTCATTCCAGTGAACTATGAAACTGCGCATCTACTGAAAGCTCTAGGAACTTCAATAGTTTCAATAGTTTATTCAAAATGATGATGACATTTCAAATTGTTCATCTGTCAAAAAAATCTTGTGTGAATCGATAGCTCAGTGGGAATGTGATTTTTAGGCAACGCGAAGGCGCGGGTTCAGATACCAATCAATGCATTTTGCCTGACTCTGCATGGATGCAGGGGTTCTTTAGTGTGCAAGAAAAAGGTACAGAAGCCCGCCAAAGACTGAAAAAATTTTCTTATGAGGGTTCCCCCCTTATGATTGAAAAAAACAGAAGCCCGCGAAACTTTTTCTGTTTCACATAAGGGTCCCCCCTTATGATTTGGAAAAACAGAGGCCCACCGACAGGTGTGACATTACTATTTAACCCCTGCATGGATGCTCTTTTCCTCTCTTTAATCGAGCCACTCCTCAAATACTGCTCTCAACTAACACAGATTCAGAGAGCCGGAACCCATGAGTGGCAGCCAAGGGACATGGTCCAATTTGAGTGTCTCCACCCCCAAGTAGATGAGTGAGAAGGCTGGCACGGCATTCAGGACCAAATTGAGTCCTCCCAGACAAGTCATGAAGAGCGACACTTCTCCCAGTGATGCAGACCCGACAAGTCGCTTGAAGAGCACCTCAAAATTTATTTTATTTGTTTGCTGACAGTCCCGCCTTCCGACAGAGTACGCACTTTCTCAAGACGTGAGACAGATTTATCCTGATAGAACCAGTGGCTGCTCCTTGGCGCACTGTTGTTTAGTGTGCAGTAGAGATTAGAGTTAGGCACTACCGACAATCCTTTATCTTCTCGGTTAACGTGGATCTTCTCCAGGTGAGGAAGAAAGAGCCATGTGTTATTAACTAATCAATGCACAATAGTGTAGCATGTTAATAGTATTCCACAACCGGGCTGTCTTTCTTCCACAAACAATGCCAACTATCAATTTGACTATGGGATTGTTTTTACTGCATGAGCCGTACTCTTTGAAAAGGCGAGTTACCTTCTCTCTCTCTTTTTCTCTCTACCCTCTCTCTCAACAACTTCTGAGCAGGAATAGCTGACCTTGTATGTGGCTGCGAATGCTGCTGACCCCACAGCGATGAGGACACCGACAGACTCCGCCGCGATGTCGCCGTCCATCGAAATGAGCACGACACCCGCGATCGCCAGCAGAACAGATAAGAACTCAAATGATACACCACATGGATTGAACTATTACAGATAACGTACATTCGAATGCCCCAATAAAATTTAACTTCCCGAGCAAAGAAAGTCTTCCCAAAAAAGAGGATTATTTTCAGAAAAATGTTTTGAAAAAGTCGTTACATAACTCATTTCCTTTATTTGACTCCGTCGGTCAGTAGTCAGCAGCTTGAATTCATTATAACTTCTTTACCAAACAAGACAAAATTTATTTTTTCTATTTTCAACGACTTGATTTACGGGTTCTAAGCACATCGAAACAGAAGTCGAGGCTGGCTTTCTTACCTTGAGAGGGACGAATTGGTCGCCGAGTACTCGGATGGCGAGTAGGTAGACCATCGCCGTGTTGCAAGAGGCAATGGAAGTCGCGACGGAAGCGGAGAGATGCCCCAGGGCACGAAGATACGCGTAGTTGGCCGCCGACCAAAGGAAAAGAAAGAGCAGCACCCGCAGAAAGGCCGAGGGCAGTGAGCTACCAAGCACTGCTTTGTTCTCCCTGTAAGACAACCAGGGCGTTTCTTAACACCCGCACAACTTTTTTAAAGCGCATAGATTTTCAAAATTTCCAAAAGTTCGAAGCGTTTTTCGCAATGAGTTATTAAATTCCCTGAGGTGAGAATCGAAAAAATTCCGAGCGCATAGATCTGGAGGTTTTCCGGTGTTTTTGGAGAGCGCATAGAATTTTTTCACCCGCAGTGCGGGTGAGAGAAACATCCTGAAGACAACTTCCGTATGCTATTGAACAATATTTAACCAGCGTTCTTGCATTGCATATAAAACATACAGGGGTTAAATAGTAGCCGGACCAGCTAGGATGGCGCATGCATGTTCGCGCTGAAAATGAAAAATCGCGCTATTTTTTCTCATTTTCCATTTGACCCTTCCGCTCGAAGAGCGGTCAAGAGCGGTCGCTTTCTTAACTTTTCAACAGTTGCAAGTAACTTTCGCTGAAATATTGTGTGGAAAAAGATGAATACGGAAAGCTTTACGGTAAGGATTGTACCATGGGACTCGCTAAAAAAACTTTTTTTTAATAACTATTGTTTGCTAATAAAACATAGTACTCCGAAAATAAAGGGTTTCTTTTGATTAGTAGTGAGCCAGAGGCTTCAAGATTGCCGAAAAGGGAGTATTCTAGACAGACTGTCGGACATTACTGACTCCCGGAAAACCAGGCCGTGAAATGACCTACACAAACTCTTCAGAGAATGAATGCGCATGGTTAGCCCCTAATCGGCGGGTCTTTCTGACTACTAAAACAAATAAACATC
The DNA here is from genome assembly GCA_964056735.1 of Allodiplogaster pararmata. Taxonomy (NCBI): domain Eukaryota; kingdom Metazoa; phylum Nematoda; class Chromadorea; order Rhabditida; family Diplogasteridae; genus Allodiplogaster; species Allodiplogaster pararmata. The sequence goes on along the minus strand of OZ057408.1, from coordinate 39,234,429 downwards.
CATACTGTGTTACAAATCTACCAAAAAACCGAATTGTAAGGTTGCCGAATCTTTTCACCCCTTCCAGAGTATCTATTTCCGCAAAGTGCGGACTTCTGCGTCTTTTCTGGACGCACTGTGTATGCTTAACCTGAATGCTTGCTTTGGACGCACTCCTTTACAAGCAGCGTACAGTAAGTAGACGGGGAAGCATGACATCATGAAGTTTGTGTTCAGCCACATCATGAAGTAGGGCGCGAAAAAATACTTCTTGTCTGCAACCACTCACTACTCAATCAGTGGGTAGATCATGAGAGCACAAGGGGGAATTCAGCGCTTTTTTACGGCATTTTACAACGATCATGATCCCTCACCATCTCTGGGCGTCGACCGTATGAATAAATCCGAGCAAAAATGATAAATTTTTGATGCTGTTGTTGTTGCTCTTGAGGGTTGTTTCAAAAGTGAAAGAGTTTACGAGTATTCTCTTGCGGCTCGATTCTCAAGCAGCTTAGTTATTCACTTCTTTCTTTCATTTATTCTCCTTTTTTCTTAAGTTTTTTTTCTTTAAATTCCAGTTTCTTCCTTTAATTTTTTCAATTTATTCGCGTGTAAAAGGATTATTTCAAAGACGTGACCAATATCCGTTTTCTATTTCCCCATTATTATTGAACCAAGTGCCTCGAAATCCGATCTAATCCCACCATGGTTTGCGAAGTATAATGAGTCCCCCCCCCGACTGCTCTAAATTTTAACTTATTCCATTATTTGAGCCAGAGAATTTGGAGCGGAAAACTCTAAGGAAAATCGGGAATGAAAGCAGAAGCAACCGATAAGAAGGGCGACCTTGCTGAATTGAGTGGAAGACACCCAAGCTGTCGCGACTCCTACAACGACGAACAGACTCACCGTCATCTTCAAAGACGGAGGCGTCACTTGTTAACTTTTGAAAATGGTTAATACTGCGAAAACTTCCAAAGTCTGCTTTTTCATATTTTTCAGGCTTTCATGTTTTTTTTTCGTTGTTGTTAAAATAATTATTATTTCAACAACAAAAAACTTTTTTGAAAAAAAAGTCGTTTTGTTGAAAAATTCAAGAATGTTTAATTTTCGACTAAACTCGTTAATTTTTTCCCGGATCATAAAAGCGAGTCTCACTCAGCGAGACTAAATTATACAATTTATGAGCTGATTGTGTGACAATTCTTTGTGAGCGCATTTTAAAGTTGTTTTGTGTGAGCGCAGTAAGTAGTGAACATTATTTTATCTGTCGTCATGAGTGACTGATAATACCTGATGGCAGACGTTAGACTCCTTTCGCTTCTCGGAGACCAAAGAGGGGCTTCTTTTGTCTTCCACATCTTCCTCTTCTCTCATCTTTAGAACAAATAATTATTTAACATCCCTCGGAACATGAGCTAAAAAGTATGAATTACCGACACTTTGTACCGCGTCACTTGTATACGACACTTTGTACCCCGTCACTTTGTACCGCGACACTTTGTACCGCGACACTTTGTACCGCGTACGGCCTCGTTAGCTAAGCCGTACGGCCTCGTTATCGTAAACTTTTACTAAGCCTAAGCGTTTTTTAATGTAAAAATATGTTTTAATGTAAAAATAAAACGCGCGGCCTCACTCAAGTCGCGGTACAAAGTGACGGGGTACAAAGTGTCGGGTACAAAGTGTCGTATACAAAGTGACGCGGTACAAAGTGTCGTGATACGAAAAAGTATGTATCTCAGCACAATATTACCAAATCACTTCTGGAATAGCAGTACCAAAAGACTATCATACATATATCAGTATTGATAGTGCTCGGGCCTGAGGACAAGGAAAAAAATAGCCGCATGCCTCGAAAAATGCGATGATTTACAGACAATGTTGCTGTGTAGCATTGCGAGTATTCAAAGAGACCATTCGATTAGAACGCCATCTTTGGTGAAATGACCATATATTCGAATCGCTAAATAAGAAAAACAACTGTAAAATGACGGCTCGAGATGACATCAATTGCTCAATTGCTAAGGTCAATGAAAGATAAGAATATGCAACTGTTAGTACTTGACAGACTTTCTGAATAGAGGAAAAAGTGACAATATGAAAGGTGTTGGTTGCATTGACGCAAAGATGGAGAGAGAGTAAAAGGGAGAGAGAGAGAAAAGGAAAGAGAAATGAAAAGAGGAAGTTTTGGCTCAAATATGACTCTATCCGGTGTTATACTCCAAGTTGAACCGAATATTGTACGCCGACGTCTAACCGAAGCCCATCTTATAAATACCAATGCTCCCGACCTGAACAACCGGAATGAACTCGCTGAGGAAATGATTCAACTAGCTCTTATCTCTCTTTCCAGTCTTTGAATTAACTCGCTTTGTAACGCGAGATTTACCATAT